>CM076962.1:17617242-17659742 GCA_039566865.1 Aurelia coerulea
ATTGTTCGTACATGAACCATTCATTGAACCTTGAAAAATGAGAATGAAACTTAAAGGTAATGTGTCCATGTAAGTACAGCCGCGTATACACTCTTGTCAAAATATGCTGACGCGATGCTGACGAAGAGCCTCGAAGAGCGCACTGTGATTGGTAGAATTTAACTGATCACATGCAAAACTAGAATTTAAAATTCACAACGAGGCTGCCTGCTGTCAGACTTCAGGTTCAGCTCTGAAAATGCAACCGCAAGTAAGGCATCAGCTTGGTTATATTACAAATGGCTATCTTCATATTGTTATGGCATAGTGATCACATGTAATACTAGGACCATGGGTAGTTAGACACCACAGTTATGCTTCAGTTTGTCTGCCTTTGCGAACTAAACTGTATATTGTTATGCGAAGGAGGTTTCTAAATATTTTCCTTCAATACCTCCTCCATAGCTGCATATAAATTAATCCTCTGTAGAAAGATGCGGACACCCGGAAATGCGCCTACCGACAGGGTCCTTATATGAGACAGGATTATATCCATAGAAATTGGCTACTTGGTTCCTGGGCGGTTCTATCAACAATGCCTATTTGCCAGGGACAGGTCGAACATTAATGAAGGTACAGGGTGTCCTAAAAATTGTGCCCCGTTTGCCTGAAGATTGCGACAAAACGGCAAAAGATTGTCGCCAAATTTGTATATGTTATTGCTCTTCAGATGTTCAAATAAAGGTTGCTGCAGTCCCCGTAGAAATCCGCTGAAAGATGATGGAGCTATGACCTTCAGAAGACCAAATTTGCCTGATGACTGAAACCAGCGGCCGGCCATTTTGTTTCACTATTTTGCATAGTGACAAATATATTCATGTGATTTAAAAAATAGCTCCTGTAAGGTAAGAGACAGTTGAAAATTCTCTGATGACTGTCAGAATTTTCACGAGAGCTATGACTGCTGTTTCATTTCATCCATGGAGCTATTTATCGCTGCAAAATAGTAATACAAAATGGCCGACCGCTGGTTTCAGTCACCAGGTAAATTTGGTCTCCCGAAGGTCATAGCTCCATCGTTTTTCAACGGATTTTTAAGGGGATGGTAGCAAACTTTAATTGAATATCTGAAGAGCAACATCATGCAAGTTTTTGGTGCTGGTCTTTTGCCGTTTTGAGGGTCGTTTAGGGGTTCCAGGGAACAGGGGAACATGCATAATGTATCCAAGGAACAAGGGAACATGGCCAAAATTAAAAAGGAACAAGGGAACTTCAGATCTTATCCAGGGATCAGGGAAATTTCTATATGTAATAATTAATTCAAGGATTTTCACATTCAATGGAATTTACTTCTGCCAAAGCAAAAGATGGTCCTTGAGATTCATTTTAAGCCAAAGTAACGGTGTCTCTTTGAAAAATTTTTCTTCACAAATTATTACAGGATCGTCAAGACTTCCATCTTGGGGACAAGCAAATTGGATTGTGACAAATGCAAACAAGGGAAAGTGTGGTGGTGGTGTGGTTTGGGCAAACACTTTCTCAAATGTGGTGATTTATGAAAAACTGTAATGAACGTTTCCAATTTGGCACTTAGTAAAGATGGTTTCTAATTTGGCACTGGTGGAGATGGGATGAAGACAGGCATTCTAAAAATCAACTTAACTTAAAACGTTTTCCTGGGGATGCCGATCTATAAAGCAACTGTTACAAAATGATCAACAATTCTGTTTAGCACCGGCTAACATGGTATCGGTAGAACTGTTCCCAGCCAAAGTAAAAGGCGTGACCTCAGCAATTTTCCTGGAGGCTTGGCTTCGCCCTCGATCCCACTCATTTTACTACTCTCTCATTTTACTACCGAAAGGAGACACAAATCACTGTTCAATTATGAGTTCTTTCCAAGCCTCAGAAAGTTGTTTACATGACAGCAAAGAGATGACGATTTGTAAACTATTGGAAAGCGTAATGCTTAACGCCTGGAGCGGAGGGTATTTTAGCCTGAGATCAGGCTCACTTCGTTGAAAAATTAAAGATAAGGGACGTGCCGCCCAACTTTTAGGGAAAGTCCAATGGTTAAGGATTTTCCGTCCATTTTCATACTCATTTTTAAGGATTTTGGGGCGAAAGCCTGTTGAACTTCCCAGGAATCAAGTTTCATTTCGAAAGACGGTCCTCGAGATTCCTTTGAAACCGAAGAGAAAATAGCTGGGTATAGGTTGGGTAAGAATTTTCCGAGAAATGTCACATCTTCCATTTTTAGCACTGGCAAATGTGGAATCATGGGATGCATTCTAAGCCAAAGTAAAGGATGTTCCTTCACGCAATTTCCTCCTGCTCTTGATTTATAGGATAACTGTCACAAACCTATCAAAGTTTCCTTGTCACTATTGGCAAGCATGATATTGGGAGATGCATTCTAAGCCAAAGTGAAGGGCGTGGTCCTAAAAATTTTCCTGCGTGCCTCGCCCGCAGACCCCCTCATTTCAATACCCCCACATAATTTACGCTGGCCAAGCTGCTGCACAAAGGAGGAAAAGGTAGCTAATCACACCAAAGGTATTATCTGTCATGTCGAGGGAGTGGGGGGGGGGGGGGTTAGTATATTTGTCCGACGGGAATGTGCCGTTTTTCAGGGTATCGTTTTCACCAATTCTTTTCTAGGGCAGGGTATCAAAAGAAGGCAAATTTTCTGGAGCCGGTTGTCAAAACATGTCACAAGGGGAAATGGTGTTAGATCGATTTGTTATTTAGTCCATTTTGTGTGTTTTGGAGTATACTTTTTTACCGATTTTTTTCTACAATCGGCTGTCATTTGAAGGGAACAATTCTGGAGCCGGGTAATTTTTTTCGTGGGTACATCTCAGTGCAAGTTTAGGTTACGTACACCTTCCCCCCAGGATTTTATTCAGAAGATAAATCAGAACTGACTATCCAAGAGCGTGTTACAATCTCCTGGCACATGTCTTAGAACATAGAGATCAAGCAAGTAAAGGTAAATTCAGGCATGCATAATGTTCAAACCTTCCTGGGAGCGGTAGAAATTCTCTGAAAACCTGCCTGCATATCAATTTTGTAAAGCTAGGGTAGAAAAGCCTATTACCAGAACCAGTAATAATGCAGGTATCAGACAGTAAGTTTTTGCACATGGAGCAACGAAACGATTAATCATATATTCAACAGCAGAACATGAGCAATTTGTACCATTTGTTTGCTTTTACTCATCATCTTACTGCAATTACATTTCATCAAAAACTATATGAGAAAAACTGCCTGCAAAATATTGCTTTGGAAAAGCTGCCTGGTTGTTCCCACGTTCCCATTTTTATGCACGCCTGGGTAAATTACTAGAGGAAGAGGAGGTACCACACCACACATGAAACGATAAGACGCTCATCTGGAAGCAGTAAAGAATTTTCCAGGATTTATACAATTTGAAGGAACGAGAATGATAGCAAAAGAAAAAGAAAATTCCCGGGAGCACATTTTGAGATGTTTGCCTCTCTCCTCATCATTGTGCGATACTGATGCAAATGATCAAATAACATTGGTCATTTGTTTGTTTTAAAATGTGTTTTAATGTTTTATCAACACAACCCAGTTTTCATTATTTTTACGTTTGTCTTCCTCTTGGAAAAACTTTCAAAAATAAGCATAGCTAAAATATCGACTGTCAATGTGAAAAATATACCTACCAAACTCCAGGGAACAAGCGGATTTCCTCAAGGGAACAGGGGAACAAGCCGTTTTGTTGCCATCTTCAGGCAAACGGGGCACAATTGTTTTGGGACACCCTGTAGATACAGTAAAATACCACGATGCAGGGATGGCGCCAGCGGGGGTGCTAGGGGGGCAGGAGCCCCCCAAAATTTCATTCAGCCCCCCCATCGGCACTTAAATTTTCGACAATTTCTACGCACTGTCGGCATTTTCAAAACCTAAACCTCCAGATTTCTTTGCTGCGTTGTCATCTCAGTGAACTTGAATTGAACTCGTTCATTAAGAAATTCTCACTGTCGGCACTCTGGCAGTATTTGCCCCCTAGCATTTCTTCCCTGGCGCCATCTCTGCCACGATTGGCCATATCTACAAAACTGAGAATACTGAAATGCTTACCTTTTGCGTTGATGTTATAAACAAAAACCAACAGCAAAATACACGGCAGGAACTTCATCTTGTCGCCTTGAAAATTGACAATAACTGATATTCCTGACCGAGGAAGGAGCTGCTTTTTAAAGCATTCTACAGAGCACAACAAAAGAGCCAAATGCCAACCCTATCACACCCCCGTCTAAGTGTCCTGGCAAATTCTACCCCACTGATTTCCAAGGTGAAAAATATTTGTTGCAAAATCTGTCTCAAGATGTGAATCTTCCCGGTAAAAAATGTGTTGGGGAGATGAGATACGGTTTGTTCAAGGAAACGTATGTGTCCCCCCGTGCAGTAGGTTAATGCTCATGCGTCTGGCAGATCTCCAACCCAAAATGCTACTGCGCATGAGCTTTAACCTATTGCTCGGGGGACACATACTATTTACTTTCTAAGTTTACTATCTATTCAAACAAATGTAACATGATTTGGTTTGGTTATAGGCAACAAGCATCATGATCTTACCCTTGTTGTTTGGAATGGAGGTCGCACAATAAGCGTTTCGTCGCAAATCCATAATGGCTGCTAATCCGCCTTTATTTTGGGCGAATTTTTGCCGTGCATACCAGGGGGGTTCATTCGGCATGATGATTAGCATAGGACCTAAGAACATCGTTGGAACAAAGTTGAGAATTCTAAGGAATTATTTCCAAGCAAACACAGCTCCCCACGAAAAACATGGCATTCTAAATTACAGCTTCCCGGTTAACTTTCGCGATATTTAGTTGGGTTACAGGGACGACTGCGAATATCCAACCGATCTCACCAGAGGACGTGGACGGGGGTGTCATGTAGTAACCTCTGGTTAATGTATATGCTTAAGAAGTTGGTGCAGAATCGAAGTTGGAGTGCTTTTGATGACGCACAACTCACCTTGTGTAAACTGTACTGACAACTGTAATGACAGTGTTGTGTTGGGCCTTCCTTCTTTCGCCATTGCTTGCGTCAAATTGTTAGATATGACCAACATGAATGAGTGATAATAAACAGAATCCATTCCGTATTTCCGTATTCCGTAACAAGGGCAGATTTCGTAATACAATGACATGAGTTGCTTTTGTTGACACCTCAATTCAAAGCGATTAGCCATTACAGACAAAGGAAATTCTCTCAACCAGCAATTCAAAACAAACAAAGCCGCAAAAGTTTCTTTGAAAACCAGGTAGCCAGCTCGCTCGTTGTGCATCCCAGAAACTGTTTTTAAGGGCAAACATGAGCATAGATCGAAAGAAGAAGGATGCATCTACACATCTGCCGCGGGCATTTTATTTGTTTGGTTCAAAAGCCGTTTATGAGGCGATTCAATTCTCTTATTTTTTGGGTGTTATCAAAACATTTTACTACTAAGCTTCTGGATCAAAGAAATAAAATGCCCGCGGCAGATGTGTAGATGTATCCTTCTTCTTTCGATCTATGCTCATGTTTGCCCTTAAAAATAATTTCTGGAATGCACAGCGAGCGAGCTAGCTACCTGGGTTTCAGAGAAAATTTTGCGGCTTTGTTTGTTTTGAATTACTGGTTGAGAGAATTTCCTTTGTCTGTGATCGCTAATCGCTTTGAATTGAGGTGTCAACAAAAGCAAGTCGTGCTATTGTATTACAAAATGTGCCCTTGTTTGTATTCCGTAAGACCTTTCAGCAATTCTACAAGAGAGTCTAGATGGAGCGACATTTTTGTGCATTTTGATATTCAAGGTTCGATTATGCACATTCGAAGATTCTATAAAATCTAAAATAATATCGTTCGATTCAGATTCTTCGTTAGAATAGCTAAAAGGTTTATTGTGTTCTTGTCCGCTGATGGTTCTCCTCTCCTTCTTAGTGAGCTTGGAAAATATTTTGTCAGTTGCAACTCGTGTGGCCTAAGCGAACAGAGCCAGGGAGAGATACGACAAAGAGACAAACGTTTGCTAATCTTCTACACTCAAATTGATCAACAGAGATGCAGGTTAGAGAACTGGTCAACTAATTGGTAAGAAATTCTACAATTATTATCTTCCCTTGCCACCAAATCGGTGCATCATCGCCCATGGTCTATCACTGGAAGGGAAGGGCTTCCATACAACAGTAGATGGCAGAGTTCTTTCGGATCAAGATTCATTGCATCTTGATTAAAGGGTCTGTTTCATCCAGCATTCCTTGCACGTGCCATCTCTTGGTTTTCTTTGGGCCATGACAATGGCGGCAACAAAGGCCAACGAAGAGATGGCACGTGCAAGGCATGCTGGATGAAACAGACCCTTTAACTCGTATTTTGATATCTCAACTGACAACTTCTAAAAACTGATACCAGCACGTGTAATGGGCATTGGTATAAAAGCGAAGCCTGGAAACAATAGAAAGGATGTCATTACTACCATGTAGAACCCGGGAAGGGACTGGACACTACACAAGAGATGGGTTGTATTGTCTCCAAAATATATGCTTACATTCCCCTTTAGTGGCGTTAGGGATCGGCCATTTTTCAATCCTGGTACCAGGGCGGAGGATAATTTCACACAATTAGATAACATTGTATACCCCATCTTGAATATAGAAAAAGTTTTATACCGCCATCACATTTCAGTTAAATGGTTTGGTACCCGATCCAGAACTCCTAGAGGACGTATGAAATATATACAGTAGAAACCCGCATAAAAGAACCTAGGTTTTTTCTGGGCAGCCTGGATAGGTTCTTAATTAAATGGCTGCTATTCTAAATTCCAGCCTGTAAGGTTCTTAAAAAGGTTCTTATATAAAAGCAGGCCTTGCACACATTAACACTGTTCTCCAGCCCAAGAATTCTTGAGATTTCTTGAGAATTCTTTAGAACAAATCTTTTGTACCAATGAAGAAGTCTGATCAGAATGTGAAGAATTCTAAAAATTCTGGTCATGTTTTCATAATTTACATGAAAGCTATTATATAAGAACCTTTCCCAGTTTCAGCCTTTTAGGGGTTTTTATTTAGGGGGTTTAAAAGATTGAATTTCAGCCTCTAGGTTCTTATAAAAACAGGTTCTTTTATGCGGGTTTCTACTGTATGTACACATGCCAATTTGTCGCCGGCAATTTTCATACAGGTCCAGTGATTCATCATTTCCAGTTGTCTGTTATTTTGACTTTTAAATATTAATTGATTGACTTCATATGAATATTTTTAAGCAAGATAGTTTTGCACCTCATAAACAATTCCCTTGATATTTTCATTTAGCATCTTCATCAAAAACTACTGCTCCCTTTGAGCTTCTTCATGCATATCTGAAAATTTGAAGAGTATCATTCGATGTTATTTGGCAAAATCGTTGTAAGAGAACAGACCTTTTAGTCACTCATAGATGCTGAATGTACTACATACGTACATCAAAGAAAAACCAATTATAATGGATATCATCTATTGGTGTTGGAACATCCAGCTTATTTGTCCGTAGTAGAAGCTTCATTTGAAACTGTTTGCAGCATTGACAATGGACGTATTTGGTTTGGCTAGGACATGTAGACAATCAGGCCAGCACTACTCGTGATTTTAGGAAACTTCATGCTTGCAGGTAGATCACCGCATTAGAAATGATGCAGGTGTAGTTTGTAAGTTGCCATGAGCGGGACAGATTATCAAGAAGTGTATAATTTCGTTTTCGGCGAGACCTATTATGCACGTTATTGAATTTATTGCGCTGAAGAGCAAGAACGACAATAAACGACGATTTTGTATTTTATATTTCAATTGTACATTTCATTGACTATTCCATTTCAACAGCAAGTGACAAATCCAGTGACAAATTCAATCTTATTAAGCGACAGTCCAGTTCTTACGGTACGAGTTATTACATTTAACTTCATTCTTACGAAACAATGATGCATTCAACCGTTTCAGACCAAATCCAAAATCTATCATCAGCATGTGAGAAAAGGGCATACGCTCATTTTTGTTTATAAGAAACTAAGGTCCTGGGCTGGCAGGCAGTTTCTTAAATTTTTGGGCCATTTTGCTACCAAAGGTTTCTTACGTGTTTCTTATATTTTTAATGCCAGAAGTGTAGATTTAATCTTGTGTTGTCTGTCAAAAATATTTTATTGCGACAGGAAAATGAAAACTGTGAATTACAAAAGTTTCTTAGCTTTTTAAATCCAGGAAAGGTTGTTTCTTAACTTTCGAAAAATTGAGCCTACCGTTTCTTATAAGCAGTTTCTTATGAAAAAAATGAGTGTAGTCGCCCTTATATGGGAGCGTTTTTTGTGTCGTCCAATGAAACGTTATAATACGTATTACAAGTTACACTGCTTACAAAAATACTGTTACAATACCACTGGAAAGATCCCCGTGGAGGACAGGGCTGTGTCTACCCCCACGCCAATGACACATGTAGAGATCAAAACTGTCTCACATTTCATTTCACGAGAAAATATCCAGATTAAAACGATCAGTATCATTGACAAGGCAGCATTGCTCATCAATTGCCAATATTCAATGTTGAAATTTGAAAACATGAAACATGAAAACATGAAGAGTGAATGCTAACCAATGAAAATCTGGGCACGAAATTCAAAATCCATCTTTATCCAGCCATTTCACACATAAAGACAACATTTTACTCCCAGGGATGACTCATTATTGGTAGGTGACGGGGATATACACTGTTTGAGTCTTGAAAAAGTCATCCTTTCATATTTCTCGGGAATCAGTTTTGAAATATTAGTTTATCATGAGGCTGAAAAGAATCGAGAGTCTTGTGCCAAGGTTAGAGACGAGTGCGACTGAGATTTTGTTCCTCTACATAGCTGTACAAAAATACAAGGCTAAACTTGGCTTGTACAGGCCAAGTTTTAGCCTTGTAGAGGGGATTATGACCTTGTTATGACCTTGTACTAACCATGGAAGAAAATACAAGGCTATCAGTAAGATTCCAAGCTGCAACCAGTCTAACACAAGGTTTCCACAAGGCTTCTACAAGGCTAATTAGCATTTTTCAAGCCATTTACAAGGTTACAGCAAGGCTATTCCAGGCTAAAACAAGGTTACAAGGCCATAACTACAAGGCTTGTACATGGCTATTACATGGCCTTGTATTTTCGTACAGGTAGCTGTCATCTTTTGTCAAAACCAGTTTGCTTTTTTTTACCCTGTGTTCCAAACCCCTTTGACCTTACACCTACCAATAGCAAGTCCACCCCCTTGATTGATTCTAGTCTGTGATTAATTATAGTGACAGGAAAATGTTGATTAACATATTCTGCAGCTCTTCTTACAGTTTACGCGCATGTATTTTGGATTCTTTCTGCACTCTCCACGCCTTGCCCAGTCAGCACAGTTTCCGTTGTTGTCTCCGCATCCTTAAGAATAAAAATGAAATTAATTCGATTCGACATGGCAAAAAACGATGTTTAAGCTACGCATAATCAATTTCTAACGAAGGTGGTTCTGCGAAAAAGAGACCTTCTGCACACTACCTCTCCTAATTTCTAGTTGCTTATGGTGCTTTGGTTTCACGATTATAATCCAAGCACCGATGGAGAGACAGTGCCTACACGTATTTTTTTATAAGAAACTAAGAATTTGGGCCAGTACTGACAGTTTCTTAAAATCACCATGTTTTGAGTACTCAGAGTTTCTTACGAGTTTCTTAGAGGTTCCATAACGATCTATCTGTGCCCTCGTGAACATTTCAAAACAAGGTTTTTTAAGCCTTTCCAATGTTTAAACATTACTCAAGTACCTTACGAGTAATATGATACAGGAAAAAAAGGGAAAGTAAAGTAAACATATGTGAAGGATTTCCTTTATCAAAATAAGTAGTTTCTTTACTTAGATTTTCCCAGTACTGGAGTTTCTTAATTTTTGGCGATCTGAGATTTGAGTTTCTTATGGGCAGTTTCTTATAAAAGAAAATACGTGTATTTTAATTGGATCCAAAGACGCAGATATAAAATAGAAGATGGAAGATGAAATGAAAAATGGTACCACACAAGCCACAACTCTTCTTGCAGTTTACATGCATGTAACTTGGATTTTTTCTGCACTCTCCACGCCTTGCCCAGTCAGAACAGTGTCTGTTTTGGTCTCTGCATGAACCTTGAAAATATGAGAATAAACGTTAAGCTGTTTGAACTTGAAATGCAAGAGCTGAAGGTAGACTCACTACATAATCCTAGTTATTACAACAACAATAATATGTTGTTCCAGAGCTAATTGAACTGAATTATTCGACAAATCTGGTTTGAGCATCCGTCGGCACATAAAACAGCCACAAACAACGATGGTGTAATCAGTCTATTGGGAAGAAGTTATTTTTCAGATATGCAATTCAAAAAAGCATCTGTACCCAAAGCTTATTAGAAGCTATTTTTCATACCCAAGAAACTTTACCAAAGACACAAGAATGATGCATAGAGTCAACTCAAAATAGACATGGGTCTGACTTATACACCCCGTTTTCTTTCCTTTCCTTGACAATGCTGTCTAAATGGCGTTCTTAACCTCAGGGGAATATCTACTGAAAAGAGTACTGATAGACCCAACTGAGAGCAGAGTTTTCGATCTTTCTTGTCAGTTCATTGCTGTTATTAGATGAATTTTCTCTTAGAGAAGAGAAGCTGCAGCTTTGGTTCATCACTCCATGTTGTATTCAAAATCAGTGTACTAGCCGCGCTCCCATCTGAGAATAAAACAAATTTATGCGAGGCTTGCTTCACACAAGGTTGGTTTTCCACTTGAGTTTAGAGGCAAGAGAATTAGCAAAATGAACATTGGTGGATTGTTATAGCTAGAAAAATCGTTTTGTGTCGAATTGTTCATGGTCGATCAAATTTTGTAGCTTTTCTGGTCAAGAATTCATGCTGAACCTAATATCTTACTTGGCCTGGGTCTTGGTCTTGGTCTTGGTCTTGGTCTTGGTCTTGGTCTTGGCCTTGGTCTTGAGCATGCAGGAAGGTTGCATTTGCGATTATTATTTGCTCCTCCAGTACAGCTGCGCCCACCGTTAGCAGGAGCTGGTTGGTTGCATTTGCGTGAACGTCTCTGATATCCAACTCCACACGTGGCACTACAGGGTCCGAATCTTGACCAAGGTCCATATCCTCCATCGACTGAAAGCAGAAAGAAAATGTGAGATCACAATATCTCTGTGATTAAACAGGAAATGAAATTTAAAGAGCCAATCTCACTTGCATGCATGCACGCTGCAATAGACGATTTTGCTAAAGATGGTGGGGAGGAATTTAATTGTTCGCTCACTCTGGTTTGAGCATCCGTCAGCCTATCAATAGCGAAACTACGAAGGTGTTATCAGTCTAGGCTGAAGGGACCACCAAGCTATTTGTCCCAAACAATGTTATATTTCATCTCTGCAAGACTTATACCTAAAGTCTCTCTCCGATTGACAATATCCGCTTTTCTGCCAGTTCCAACCAATGGCTATTGGAGAGTCAACACTTGCACTTTTTATCCTGGCCTCTTATTTCTTCTGCTTCCCTGTTTATACACTCTTGATCTCCGTTTTGCAAGCCTTAAATATTTTATCATACAGTACAGAAAATTACTTTTTTGTCATTGATTGGGGCATGTCCATAGATGCATTAAAGGTTTTTATCGTTTCATGACCCTTACTAATTTCCCTAAAAGCTATAACTGAGAGTGAATATTAACGTCAATCCTAAGAGGATGAATTTGTGGATTGTTTCTGCACGCTGTCAAATTTTGTAGCATTTGGTCCACAATCCATGTTCAATTCAATAACTTACTTGGGCGTGGCCTTGGTCTGTGGCACGCAGGAAGATTACATTTGCGGTTTTGATTTGCGCTTCCAAGCCTGGTACAGCTGCGCCCACCGTTAGCAGGAGCTGGTTGGTTGCATTTGCGTGAACGCCTCTGATATCCAAATCCACATGTGGCACTGCAAGGTCCATATCTTGACCAAGGTCCATATCCACCATCAACTGAAAACAGAAAGAAAAGGTGAGATCAGAATATCTCTGCGATTGCGTCCGGTGTTTGAAAGGCTACTGCTCCATGAATGTATAAGCAATGATATTTTGCAATATCCAACATGTTCAATACCTTTTAGAATATTTCCTGGCTGAAATCGGCCTCTCTGTCAGAGATGGCGCCAGGGAAGAAATGCTAGGGGGGCAAATACTACCAGAGTGCCGACAGTGAGAATTTTTTTATGAACGAGTTCAATTCAAGTTCACTGAGATGACAACGAAGCAAAGAAATCTGGAGGTTTAGGTTATGAAAATGCCGACAGTGCGTAGGAATTGTCCAAAATTTAAGTGCCGATGGGGGTGCTGAGTGAAATTTTGGGGGGGCTCCTGCCCCCCCTAGCACCCCCGCTGGCGCCATCCCTGCTCTCTGTTAAGATTTTACAAGGGATTTTCTGAAAAATGTCCCTTCGAGAAACCTTGAAAAACGTGCTAAAATCATGAACAAGTTTCCCTTGTGCGTTTACCTTACAGCAATGACTTGAAAACGCTTTAGCACGTGCTTTCCTCTTGGGGGAATGGAAAGGTCTTCCCCCTGGTATAAGAAACTTATTTAGGGGGATTCCATTATCCCAAGAGGACAAAATGCATGAATGCATGTGAGTGTCATTATTGCTAGGAAGGAACACAAAGGGAATTTTTTTCAAAAAGGCTGGGCCTTTTTTTACTCTCCCGGTTTAAATGTAAATCTCTTTTCAATATTGTATGTGGTGTAATTTTAAAATGATGCAACTGAGCTGATTTCCAACTACATATTATCGTAAAGTGGGAGAAGGGTTACCTTTCCTTTTCCCACCACCACACAGGCCACAGCTTTTCTTGCAATTTTTACTCATCCAATCTCTTGTCTTTTGGCAGTGACCTTTTCTTGCCCAATAGTCACAATTTCGGTTGCCATCAGTACATGGTCCTGCAATAAAAACATATTACCATTAAAGCTCTATTAAGCCGGCCCGGAGGGGGGCTTATTTTATCACAGAGACTCTAGAGACGGGCTTATTACAAAGGGGCTCCGTCGACATCTAAACCTATAAAAAGACTTGACTAGTGTGAAAATGTGTTGTGGCGCAGTGGTGTAATCCTCTGACTTTGCAGCCAGAACAGTCAAGCGGAGTGGGTTCGATACCCGGTAGAACCCCACCACTTGAGCATCATGACAAGGGGTTGCGGACTCGATTAGGTCTGCTCTATTTCTGCAATCCCAGCGCTTGGCGCTGAAAAATGCAACTTTACCTTCACCTTCGCTTTCATGTGTGACCCAAAAAAACTTCACGAGCTAGATCGCATAATAGCTTTCTGAAAGGAAATTTTACAAACACGAGCAAGCTTCTTGTTGAGATGCTGCTTCGTCATTTTAATTATCGTCCGACACACGAGTTTAAAAAATGTAATGATTTATCCATTTATTGGGCTTTCCCCTCCATTTCTGGTCCATGTTTTGGAAGACTAAGATGTGGAAAAGCAGAATTCAAAATTTGGTTCAAAGCACGAAACTTGCATAAGAACCAGTGATCAATCACTTTGCAAATAGCATATTTCCCATGACGACTTCAAATCCATCTCCACGTTAAGTTTTCACAAAATGTTCACTGGGAAAGGATGGCGATTATTTCATTCCAAATTCGAAATGAGAAATGTAGGATTAGAAATTATTTTGGAATCTGGTTTTTCGGACAGTAAACATGCAAGCATCTCAAAAGATCGCCAATCCTTGCAACTTAAAGCATTCGTCAATAACTGTTGATTTCAGAGAAGAGCCAGTCGTGATCTAACTCGTGAAATTGTTTTTATGTAGCCCGCTTTGCTGTAGTTTTCGGTTTTTTGTGTGGTAAGTTTGACCCGGTTTTTTGGGTTCTGGTACCCCCAAAGTCTCCCTTTTACATCAGCTTTTTGAACATCTATATTACACACACAACACCAAACACTGTATTTGCTTCTCTGCCGCACACAGCCACTTAGATAAGCTACGGTAAAGTAAAAGGGAACGCGGAGGCGCGGAGAAGCCGCGCGGAGCGGGCCTTGTTTGATTCATATTCAGTGTAACAGAGGCCACTCATAAACTGCTACCTAGACTCAATACAAAGTCCCAGTTATCACAACAACAATAACGAACTTATTTCCGCTGGAGTGATGTCCTGTAAAAATGTAATGGAGTGAAAACATTTTGATGAGTGGAGTAAGTTTAAACTGTACCTGGATTTGGCTTTTTTCCTCCAGGTTTTACAACCTTCACTTTGCATTTGTAAAGCTTGTTCAACTGGTTTATATCAATTCGAGTGAATCCACGCCTTTGGCCTAGTCGTCTTTTTGAGTTTCCTTTTGCGACAATCGTAGGCCTCCCATTCCTCGAAAAAGCTGTGCTGTGGTAATGCATTAATGAGTTGTAATCGTAAGGTTCTCCATAATAATCTGCTTGTCCATGACGGTATTTTTTGAAATTATGTTTTTGGCCTGAAAAAGGAGATTTGGGGGTTACATTAAAAGTGGCCTGAAGCAAGGGCGCCTACCTTGTAGGAAGTGTGTTTATTCCCAGTACTGTAGAGTAATTGGTGTCCTGTGACCCAGTACAGAGGGTGTCCCAGAACCGTACCGTGATCCAGCAGTACACAGCACAGAGTCGAGATGACGTATGAATAACTTTGTGGTTTCAAATTCCGGTGTTTATATAATACGAGATCAACTGTTATACGAGCTGGCCACAGGGAATCAGACAGCGTGATTTTTGATTGGTCGGTAACAGACGTTAGAATTTGAAAATCCCTACACAGATAAACAGGACTAGGTCACAGGACACCAATTACTCTGTGAACAGTAGGTCACGCGTACAGTACAAGGTAGGCGCCCTTGCCTGAAGCAAAAATTTTTGATAATGCAAATAACTTGTCGCTCTGATATTATTGCCTTAGAGTTTTGTTCCTTGAAGCAGTGGAAATGCTCTTGAACCGTAACTACTTCGCAACGGATCAAAACCGAACCTGTACACCTCTTAAAGACATATGCTGTACCGGGTCACTCAAAAAAAAAACATCCCCCTGTTTGAATTATTGACTTTCTTATACCGGGTGCGCCAAAATAAACTTTGCACGTTTGGCAGGCCACAATAAATCCCACACTACACCGATATTGAAGATTTGTGACTTAATCTTTGGCAAAAAGCCTGAATTAGGTTCTAGGACTTTTTACAAACTTTTCCGTTTTCAGTTTTTAAAGCTAGAATCGAGTTTCTAAAAATTCCCCTTTTCAAAAACATGGAAAACGATCAAAAAACGTTGATCAAATTTTACAAGATTCAACATGAATGAACAAAGAGAAAACGTGTTCAGGGTGATTTAGGGTTTATTACGATTACAATTGGTCGATTTCTAAATGAATCGCTACGAAGGAGAGGCTTGAAAACCTTGTGTAGTTGGGGGGCCTAAATGAACAGAGCCAAGAGAGATACAACAAAGAAACGAACGTTTACTGATCTTGTTCACTCAAATTGATCAACAGGGATGCATATTAGAGAACTGGTCAACTAATGGGTAAGAAATTCTACAATTATTATCTTCCTTTCCCACAAAATCGGTGCAGCATCGCCCATGCCCAAAAATATGTATTTTTACACCTTTTCAAAGAATCCTGGACGGGAAACCATTTCGCTGAAAGATGGTGGGGATACAAAAAACATTTTCTACATGAATTTATCCTCAGCTTGGTACCCTCTGGATTAAAAATGACTGCTCCCTTACCAGCTCTGATGTTATTCCATATGATTCTAACGTAACCATCCCTATCTAATCTTGACTGTTCATGCCAAAATCCGACTGCATGCATCATCTCGTGCATCACTGTACCCTTGTGGTTGCATCCATTACCAATCGAGATTGGTTGCTCTCTTCCTATCATGCCAATCATCGAGAAGCAGCTGTAGTAGAATTACATCAATATGTAATCAAACGATAACTTTAAAGACATTCTGCTAACCATTAGGTTTTGCGTGCTGCGCATGATAAAAACAACACAAACATACATAAGCTGAGGCCTAGTTTAAACATCGTTTTTTGCCATGTTGAATCGAACTGTATTAAGAACGGCAGGATCTGCTGTATCTAAAAATCTGATTTAAACATCGTTTCTTCGCCGTGTCGGATTGAAATTAAAATGGTTAACATGGCCATTTTTCAAAATGCACAAGCGCAGTGGCTGATCACGCGTAGAAACCGCGGACCATGGCCTAGAACTGATTAATTAAACGCAGCAGAAATACGATGTTTAAATCAAGTCGTTTTCTCTGCCTTTTGATACCACAGAGCTGGTGAACTCCTACTATTCTATCTATTCAAAATGGCAGATGATTTAAACATCGTTTTATGTCGAATTTAATTGACACTTTTTAGCAGCATCTATCAAATTCGACACGGCAAAAAAAGCGATGTTCAAACTGGGCCTAAATAATTACGACGGTAAATGTTTACAGTTCTCTAATCATATCAGACTCGAAGGAGGACAGTAAGAACAAACCAATTAGCCTGTGTTTAAAAGGGGTCTGGAACACAGGTTAAGACCCAATCTGCTTTCCTCTGGCTGTCTTGGATGACCACTTTCTTCTCAACATCCATTGCTGCTCTCCAACGCCTTTAAGATTTAAACTGGGCCTAAATAATTACGACGGTAATTGTTTACAGTTCTCCAATCAGACTCGAAGGAGGAAAGCAAAACAGACCACTCTGCTTCCCTGGGCGTCTTGGTCCTTGGATGACTCTCCAACGCCTTTAAGGTTTTTCTTGTTGATTAACAGATGACACACAGATAACAGAAAACTGGTCGGCTTCCTGGTTGCAAATCTTTTCCGTTACGACTGGAATGTCATGATCCATAAGATTGTGATCGGACAGAGCAGAAACTACGCGTGCATGCGCATGCATGATAATTTGTAAGTTTGAACCCCTCTAGCTCCTCACAACAGATCCTGAAATTAGGCAACGTTTGATATTTTCTTCCTTGGGCCTTACAGTCTTGATTTATCACGTATCAGATTGCTCAATGACGTCATTTTACGCAGTTTCTGCCCTGTCTTATGAACAGAGATTGCCGTGAGTGCCTGCAGTGTCACGCGCAATAGGAAACGTATAGTGTACTCACCGACCGAGAATTCTGTTGTTTTCGCCATTTTGTTTGTGTACATTCTTCTCAGCTGCGCGCGCATGGTGCCTCGCAGTCGTGCTCCCCTGTGATAAACATGATCAGTGGATAAACAGTCCACTGCGAGCACGACTGCGAGGCACCATGCGAGCGCAGCTGAGAAGAATGTACACAAACAAAATGGCGAAAACAACAGAATTCTCGGTCGGTGAGTACACTATACGTTTCCTATTGCGCGTGGCAGTATTTGATAAATACCACTCAACTCATCTTTCCACTCAACTTGCAATTCGAGGCACTGTGAAGATAAGTGTTGTGGCTGCACGCAGGATAGAAGATCTCCAGACCCCAAGATGTCAGACAGGATTTGCAAAACAGGCTGTCATTACGCGTCTCTCAAGATCTGACACGATGCAGCTGCCCAACCTGGTTCCGAGGGCCAGTTTCCTACGGTCAGTACCAACATAGGTTGGCGGTAGACGCGGTAGACTCCTTTTGGGGTATTGGAACGAGGTTGGCAGCTGCCAAAATTGATGAGTTATCAACACTGGTTCGCTTTAAAAAACAAAGAGCCATTGTCACCCAGGGTCCTTTGCGGCATCCAGGGTCCTTTGCAGGCACGCTAAGATTTCAGGGTGTCTGAAAACCAAATTTGGCCTAAACGGAATATTTAGATCCACGGTGCAGTAGTTAAACTGATACGGGGTGCGCCAAAATAAACTATGCACTTTTGGTAGGCCACGATAACTCGTACACTGGACCGATTTTGAAGATTCATAACTTTACCTTTAGCAAAAAGCCTGAATTAGATTCTAGCATTTTTTGCAAATTTTTGGTTTTCAGTTTTTAGAAGCGAGTTTCTTAAAATATTTCTTAAAATCGTTTTTTTTCGAAAACACTGAAAACGATAAAAAAACATCGATCAAGTTTTCGAAAGAATTGACATGAATGGACAAAAAGAGAACTTGTTCGTGGTGATTTTGGATTTAGAAATCGGTTTCGTAATAAATGCCCAAATCACCCTGAAAACGTTTAATCTTTGTTCATTCTTGTTGAGTCTTTTGAACTTTGATCGACGTTTTTTGATCGTTTTCAGTGTTTTCGAAAACGAACATTTTGAGAAACTCGCTTCTAGCTCTAAAAACTGAAAATAAAGTCCTAGAATCTAATTCAGGCTTTCTGCTAAAGATTAAGTCATAAATCTTCAAAATCGGTCGAGTGTACGATTAAGTGTGGCCTGCCAAACGTGCATAGTTTATTTTGGGCACCCGGTAGAACTGTTCAACCAAAGTGAAATGTTCCTGTCTGTTCAACAACTACAGTGAGGATGCACGATTCCGCTTGTGCCAAATTGATTTTCAGACATTCTTACATTTCAGCGTGCTCGCAAAGTACCCTGGATGACCATAGCCTCTTAAAAACGCATCTGAAGAGGAAGACTCTCAAACGCAAATCCCCACAAGAACATCAATTGTTGCAATCTGTTGGATCTATCGCAAAAGTTGACTAGAGCCCAGACTCTTTGAATTTTTCGCATGATAAAAAATGCAGTTCCTGGTAATCCTAGCCATACAAATCTTTAATCCTCTTATACAATCTTCCGCCAATTATGAATGAGACAGATTGCCTTCAAGGGGCTCCGCTAAAAACTTCACCTTCACCTTCACCTTCATCACATACCCAAAATTGGGGAATTCTTGTAATCCCACATCTTTAAAGACATTTCAAATGCAAAATAACTTTCTTTTCAATTAAACTGTGCAGAAGCTCTAAAAATATATTCTGTGCAAAAAGAAATTTGCAGGAGCCAAACTAAACAGCAAAATTCTTGACGATAGTTGCGGAAAATCATCTGGAGACATGGTCCCTTCAGTTTGTGTAAAGAATAATAAAAAATAAACAGTGAACTGTGAAAGTAAATATAATTCATTACCCTATATCAATTTTGAAGCGAACATATCTTCGTTGATTTGTCCTCGGCACAAATTTGATGCATGTGTGGCGACGAAATTCTTGAATAGCCTGTGCAACAACTTGTCTTCTATTTCTATCTGCAAAAGAATGAGAGTGGAAAGAGCGAACAACATGGAAATAATGCCTTGTCATAAATTGATGACGTTTTCAAAGGATCTAAGATACCGTGTGTCTACTCTCCTCCGCCGGTTTCTAGTTCCTGAGTCCGTAGTTTTGTAGTCCATGGTTCCGTAGTCCGTAAACCAGCGAAGGAGAGTACCGCGTGTCCCAAATAAAAGTACTCCCATTTGAAAATTAACCAAAATTTGATGAAATAGCTGATCTTCAAATTTCCCTTTTTGGCAAGTAGATCAAAGACCAAATTATTTTTCCAGACATAGCTGATCTTTTGATTTGCTTTTAAATTAGTGAATTTAGCCTTTTTTAGTGTAATGCCTGGTTAATTTTATTTTTCTGAAGCATACTGCAACTCGCACTCAAAATAAGCACTGAGCTGATTGTCAAAACATTTCCAGATTACAAAAATTGAAATCTTTTAACTTTTGAAAAATTATACCGTTTCAAGCTTCTAGTTTGGTGAAGCATATAAATGACGATTCAGATTAATGTCTTTTTGAATCTAGTTTGGTAATAAATGCTGAATTAAATGCTAACTACTATTGCAGACTTGAAAGATAGTGAAAAACTCAATGTAATGGCTCTTGAGGCAAAATTAACAATGTTGCTTAAAGAGCATAGCTCAGAATGAGCTTTTCAGTGCGTTGTTTCATGCCCTTTACGTAACCATCTATTGCGAAGCTGTGAATAAATACTGAAATGTCCCCTCACCCATGAAACAGACTAGCCGTCGTCGGACGGCAACCCGGTATTCCATGGCCTCGCGGAGAGCTAACAAGTGCGACACCTCGCTCAAGGGTGACCTGGAGGCAGTTGCAGCAAAGAGCAACCTCATTCTCTCATGTCGAAACTCCACAGCCGGCAGTTTAAAGTCATGCCCAGGACTGAAAATTACGTTATTATCATTGCTATCATTGTTATTATTATTATCTTATTTATCATATGAAGTAAATAAAGCATCTCACCGAAACCAGAATCAAAAATATAGGGAACCACAGCGTTAGGCCATTTGAATTGGTTTGACATAACTGCATCATATGAAACATTTCCATTAACTGCTTCAACCATCGGCCGCGTGCTATCAGTCAGAATAATATCTCCTTCGAAAAGATCATCTTTAGTGATGGCTTTTCCTGCGAGAGAATAAAGGACTCATGGTAGATCTTTAAAAAACCTGGCGCAAATCTTTCAAATCTTTTAAAAGGTGGGTGTAAAAGGTGGGTTCCATACTCTACAAATCGAGCCGCCTTACGATCGTGGGAAATACATCGAATAAGATATTCTGAAGTGAAGATTTCCCGAATTTCCGACTGTTACTAGGGCTGTCGGAATTGGCCGCGCTCGCCTCAATCCCTTTTTCCCAATTGGCAAATGGTCTATTAGCTCATCAGAAAAGAGCCAAATCAAAAATGTCTGTGACAGTTTCTTATCCAGCCTCTTTAACCTTGCACAAACCCTTCAAGTTTTTTTTAATTTTCTTGAATTCTTAAAGAAGGAAAGAAACCATCTGATTCTGAAAATATTCAAGATTTCCGAAAATGCCAAATGCAGAATTATGTCTCTTTCAAGATATTTGGTTCAAAGAAAATAGTTCATCGAATTTTACATCAATATGCTTAACGTTTTGGAATCCATGCTCACCCTCTGCCAACTAAGATGAAAAGCAAATTTAAAATGGGGAATAATCCGAAGGACTTTCTTTTGTGTAATAAATTATGTTTTGCACACTTCTGTAACTGTACTTTTTTCCCGTGCAGAGCTCCGTTTCTCTTACATGAGAAGCCCAAAAGGCAAAAGAACCGACCTGGCGGAAGTCCATCCATGAGAAGTAGAAGATGTCTAACATCAATCAACATGTTCGCCAATGGATTGCAAATCATTTCTACGTAAGTTTATCTTATAATGCTTGAAATTTGGGAGACTAGTTTAGAATCGCACACCTATACGGTTTTGGTAGGGTTTAGTTAGGATCAGTATAGACACAGTGTACGATTCTGTACTAGCGCCGAAAGTTGTACGAATAAAGCTATATTAAAGAAATTTGATGCAAAAAACAAGATGTCTAGCACACTGAGACCGTGCATTCGCATTGCTCCGTTTTTGTGAAACTTCTCGTTAAATTTTGCAGCATTTTCAATAACCTTCCTTTTTATAGAGATCCACTTTTGACAGACAGCATTTTCGAAATTCTCCGTTCTGTGTGATTTTTGTGAGGATAAGCGTGAACACTTTCACGAAAACGGATATTTTCCCCTCCGTGTTTGTACAAAAACGGAGCAGTGTGAACGGAGCCAGAGTCCGTTTCCGTTTGGTAACACTTTCAAACCATATGTTTCAGAAACGCTTTTTGTTAGCAACTAGCAAACATCTTTCTCAATAGCAATCTCACTTCAAATCCTGCTAGCAGAGCAATTTAGAGGATGAAATTCCTGACAGAATAACATATGAGCAAGGAACTGGGCGAGGCTTCGGATGCACTTCCGTGTTAAGAGTAAACTCGAATTTTCCAGTTTCATTTGGTCTTGTGGCTATTAAAGCTAAAGTCCTAATTTGTTCGTTATGATAAAATAAAAGTAAAGAAAAGATGAAGGTACATATATTGACAGTGACGATAATGATAGTAAAAATGATTTGAAGTATAAAATGATACAAATCGCTAGCGACAGAAACCATAATGAATAATAAACGATGAATGGTAGTAACTAGTAATATAATAGAAATTATAATAAACTATGAACAGTAAAAATACCACACTTGGCTATTTTACTACAAAACTGAGTATAGTCTGCTTACCGTTGATGTTACAGACAAAAATTAATGGCAAAATACACGGCAGGAACTTCATCTTGCCGCCTTCAAAATTGATAATAACTGATATTCCTGACGGAAGAGCTGCTTTTTATGCAGAGCGCAACGGAGGAGCCTAGCGTCTACCTTGCCACACCCCCGTCTAATTTCCCCGGCACATTCTACCCAAATGATTTCCTCGGTGCAGAAAAATGAAGCAAAATCTGCCCTTGGACCATGGGTAGTTAGACACAGCAGTTGTGATTCATTGCTGTAGTTTGTGTGCTTCTGCGTAGGAAGATTCATATATAGTTCTGTAGCGACAGAAATGGAAGGAAAGAAAAGACACTGTACGCATGCACAACTATAGAGATGTTTCCTCCTCAGTAGCATGCAAGCTGAACGCAACTGCGGCGTAATAATAATAATAATAATAATAATAATAATAATAATAATAATAATAATAATAATAATGATAATAATAAAGAATTTATTTAAAGTTGGATACAAGGTATAGTTTACTCTAAGAACAGGGCAACTAATTCAAACCAACTATTTACAAAAATACAATATTTACAATTTCAGCTACTTACAGATATTACAATTACAACTGTCTCCATTCCATTGCTTGAATTTTGAACGAGGCTATAGATTGGCTTGACTTTATCTCATCAGGTAAAGCGTTCCAAAGAATACTGCCTCTAAAGGCAATTGAATTTAAGCCGTTTAAAACAGTTCTAGCTTTTGGTAGCTGTAATAGATCTTTTGCTCTAAGGTCGCAAGTCACTTCCTTTCTTATGAACAGATCCCACATGAATGTTGGATTTTGGCAATTTAAAGACTTATAGACCTCAGTCATTAGCTTATGGAGGTTTTTTACATGGACTGTCTGCTCATTGTTTCTTTGTAGAAGCTCTTCGAATGAGGCTTCATAATCATTGAAAAGTATACGTAGAGCACGTTTGTGGATTTTGTTTATCTCCCTGTTGGCGGTTTTTCCACAAAACATCCAAATTAACGGACAATAGCTTAGGCTTGACAGTATAAAAGCATTGTATAGCAGCCTTGCTTTCTTGAAGTCAAGTAGTCTTGCCACTCTAGAGAATGCAGTTACTTTTCTACTTGTTTTGACACACAAGGACTTGACATGATCTGTAAACTTCAGTTCAGAGTCGATGGTAATTCCAAGAAGTTTCACATCATCTTTTGGGACTAAAACCAGATCATCAATTTCAATACAGATGTTTGCACTTTTTGGTAGCCCAAGGAACATCACTTGAAATTTTACAGGATTTGCCACCATGCGGTTAGAGTCAATTTCTAAACATGTGGCTACATCTCCTATGTTTTCTCCAGAGGCATACAATGTATTATCATCAGTATTATCTCAATGCAAAATATAAGATCATTTATGTATACATTAAACAATAGCGGCCCAAGAATTGAACCCTGTGGTACACCTGATGAGATATAGTGCCAATCACTGAAGGTGGAGCCAATTTTAACACGCTGTTTTCTGTGTGAGAGGTAACTATGCAATAAATTTAAGCTACCAGTCCCAAAGAAGTACCCATGCCTGGACGAGATGTGAATCTCCCTGGTACAAAATGGGGAAATTCGAGAAATTATTCCCAAGAAGATAGAGTTTCCTTACTCTTCTATGCACAGGTTCCCTTCCATTTTGCACTGCAAGGAGTTTGTAGTGCAAGGTTATCGCGAAAGCGGTGTGGAACCTCACTACAACAAACATCTGACCTCTCACTGAAACTCTTAGGCCCCGTTCACACTGCTCTGTTTCCATATGAAAACGGAGCAAAACTTGTCCATTTTCTGGCTTTTTGCCTTGCATTCACACTGCGCCGCTGTGAAAACGACGCTTTTCGAAATCGCTAACGAAAACAGATACACTCTTTTCCTTTTATAAGAATAATGTTTATAAGAATATTCAGGCTCAGAATCATCCAAATTTTAAGAATATTATAAGAACATTGCCAGACTGAGCTGGCATATTTGTGTCTCATTTTTCAGCAGTTGCCTTTTTTGTGATGTTCATAACAGAGAATCGCATGACTGACATAAATAATTTAAGAATATATTCAGGCTCAAACGAAAATTTCTTAAGAATATCGAGGCTGGACAAAATTAGAAATATTCTTATATAAAAAAAAGAGTAAGTGTGAAAAATATCCGTTTCGAAAAATATCCGTGTAAACCGTATAATATCCGTATAAGCTTTCAGTGTAAACGCGAATAACAGAGAAATTTGAAGACGCGTCGCATTCATGTGTATAGGCTGTTGCTTACAATGGCATTCAAACTCGCTATCTGTACCTTTTTGACAACTACTAACGAATGCTTTGCTTTGAAGTGGGGAGCAACAGCACCGTTTTGCTCCAGCCGTGTAAGGTGAACCCCTATCGTATTCATAGCGTATTTATTTGAAGCAGGAGCAATGTAAATGGGCAGTGTTTTGATAAACAAAAGCGAATTTAGAAATGAAAATGGAGTAGTGTGAACGTAACTTGAGACGGGGGTGTCCTGTGATAACCTCTGGTTAATTCATATCATCAAGAAGTTTGCGCAGCATCGACTGAGTTGAAACGCGTTTGATGACGCACAACTCACCTTATGAACACCAAGCGTCATATTTTGCGTAGCTGTAATGACAACTGTTCAATTGGCCTCAATCGCGAATCCACCTTTGGGCCGTCCTGCTTTCACCACTTCTTGCTTCAAATTGTTAGAAAAGCATGCCATGAGTGAGTGACAATAAGCTGAATCCATTGCATCTTGCCAGGCTACACCCTTTTATTAAAACGAATACACGTTTTTTTTATAAGAAACTTGGATCAGCACTTAGTACTAAAAGTTTTTTTAATTTCGCATGAAACTTTCGGTGTTTTAGTAGTAAAAGTTTCTTAATTAGTTTCTTATTTTTTGGGCCTAAAATTGCGGTATTGTTCGAAGTTGGGCCTTCTTCTCGAGAAAGGGCTTCCATCTTGCATTGACATTGTCATCAAGAAGAAGCCATGCACATCAAGGCAAAAATTTACCAATTTTGCAGTTAAAAGTCAAGAAAAGACGAATGTACCTTTGTTAGAGAGACATAGAATAAGAGAGACATACAGAAATAAAGTTTTAGAGTTTCTTAACTGTTTTTGAGCTTAGTACTAGAGTTTCTTAAATTTTTGGTCATCGTAGTACTAGTTTCTTATAAACCAGTTTCTTATAAAAAAACGTGTACTATAAATTTTGTCCAGCCTTGTCTGCTTTGAGTAAAACATTATAGTTATTTCTTGAAAGTCATATTCTGTGCATGAAGATCTTGTAATTGCTTTGAATGATATGAAATATGTTCTTGCTGAAGAAATTTTCATTTTGAGCCGGAATTTATTCTTAAAGTATTCTTATTTTTCAAATCTGTTATGATTCTCTGTTATGAATATCACAAACAGACAACTGCTGAAAAATGAAACACAAATATGCGAGCTGAGGCTGGGTAATATTCTTGAAAATTGGATGATTCTGAGCCTGAATATTCTTATAAACATTATTCTTATAAAAAGGAGTGAATGATTTTTGATCGTTTACGTTGCGAAGCAATTTTGTGCTTCATCATCAGAAATGTATATATCAGAATGATAATGATTTTCATCATATTGGAATAAAAAATCCTCATCCTTGAATAGACTCTTTAGCTATCCTACAAAAGAGTCTGGATCGAGCGATATTTTTATACATTTTGATACGAAAGGTTCGCTTGAGTGGCGTTTTAACTTCTTTCGAAAATTCTACACAATGTAGCAAAATATCGTTTGATTCAGAATCTTTTTTAGAATACCTAAAAAGGTCTATTTAACAGAAAAATGCTCTTTTCAGAATATTTTCCTGAATAGCTTGAAGTTCTGTTGAGGGGATAGGGTGGTTCCAGGAAAAATCCGGACCCCCCCCCCCCCCTATGGAAGACTGCTCACCAAATTGGAAGGACCCGGATCTTTTATGATAAAATTTGCTGGATAGATCCGGATTTTGCTTCTTAAAGTACAGAAACGTCCGGATTTTTTGCGATTTTGCAGACAATTTACCCCCTATGGAAGAGTTTACCAACAACTTGTAGGTTGTAGGTCTGGATTTTTCCAAATTTTTGTAATTACCCCTGGATTTTTGTGTCTCATCAGCTGCATATCCCCCTGGATATTTGGGGATTGACGCACACTTCCGGATTTTTTTCTTCCATAGAGGGGGGGGGGGTACGGATATTAACTGGAACCACCCATAAGCAATACAAAAGTTGATAAACAAAGGTAATACATCTGACAATACGTCTTTCAACATATAAGATATCTGTGGCATCTTCTTCATTAGAAATAAACCAATCGATGAGCTTCTTTAAAGGTCCATTGGAAACATGAGCTATACGAAAGTTGATAAACAAAACTAAATCTATTTAAGTGACTTCTGACTTTAAATCCTTTAACAAATAAGATATCTGTGGCATCTTCTCCATTTGAAATAAACCAGTCCAGATGAGCTTTTTTAAACGTACATTGGAAACGTGAGCTATACGAAAGTTGATAAACAAAGGTAAATCTATTTAAGTGACTTCTGACTGTAAATCCCTTAACAGATAAGATATCTGTGGCATCTTCTTCATTTGAAATAAACCAATCGATGAGCTTCTTTAAATGTCCACTGGAAACATGAGCTATAGGAAAGTTAATAAACAAAGGTAGATCTATTTAAGTGACTTCTGACTATAACAAATAAGATATCTGTGGCATCTTCTCCATTTGAAATAAACCAATCGATGAGCTTCTTTAAATGTCCATTGGAAACATGAGCCGTACTAAAGTTGATAAACAAAGGTAAATCTATTTAAGTGAATTCTGACTATAAGTCTTTTAACGAATAAGATATCTGTGGCATCTGCTTCATTTGAAATGAACCAATCGATGAGCTTCTTTAACAAGATCTGCAACTCTTCCTGCAATTCTTTTTCACGTAAGCATTCCACCTGCAATAACCAATTCGTGCCCAACCTGAGCAGTATCGGTTCTTGTCACTGCAACCTGTTAAAAAACATTACAAGTTACAGTCTGTATTTACTTATCTTATTGGCCAAACTACCGGCTTCCCCCAAAAAAGTAATCTTGTTTGAAAGCCCACCAAATCTAACTACAAGGCCGATCTTCAAACTAATTTTTTGCCTGATAGATCAATGTCTCAATGTCTTAGTTGCTTTGGGAAGATCTAGTTTATTTCGATGCTGTTAAAATCTTGCCCTATGGCTTGAATCCAGGTCGTCTTTGGTCTTCCTTGTGGCTTTTTCACTTTTCTGAGATATTCTTCAAGGGCTTTAAGCTTTTCTAGTAAGATTATAGAATTGAAATATTGCAAATTGGGTGCAGAGGTATTCTGTACGATTTTTTAAACAGTGGATATATCTTTTCGAGGCATCTGGTACAGAAAAAGAAAATTAGTGAACGTGACATGATATCTCACCACCACCACCACCACCACCGCCACTGCATTTTCTACAACTCTTTCGACAGTGCTTTTGCATCCAGTTTCGGTGGGAACTTGTACAATGACCCCTTTGAGACCAATAGTAGCAATGGCGATGACCATCAGTACAGGATCCTATGAGAAGGAGAGACTCGGGTATAACCATGGGCAATAATGCACCGTTGATGTTGCCTATATTATGATCAATATTGTATTTTTACTCACTGTGTTGTTTCTTTTCCACGGGATTGCGAGTTCAGCACGATAATGTTGCTATTCCTTCGCTCTTCTCTCGGAATCGAATGCTGCCATTACTCCTACGCAGCGATACGTCTCATGTCGAACTTTCCTTTAAAAGACATATTGCTGCGTACGAGCTCCAACCGTTCAACTGTATTTGAATTATGGCGGCACTCGATTCGTTGCTGTGACGAGAGAAGAACGAAGGAATAGCAACATTATCAAGCTTAACTCGCAATCCCGTGGAAGAGAAACAACACAGTGAGTAAAAATACAATGTTGATCATAATATAGGCCACATCAACGGTGCCTTATGGCCCATGGTATATAACATATATCATACACGTTTTCTTTACAAGAAACTTGGATTAGGCCATCAAAAGTTTGTTACTGCAACATGAAAATTTCCATATTTCAGTGGTAAAAGTTTCTTAATTGTTTCTTATTTTTTAAATGCATGAATTATCATAAAGTGTCTGACACTGATGCAGATACGTTTCTTGATGTTTAAAGCATCATATTGGAATAAAAAAATGTTCTGTTATGTTCAAAACATAAACGGTTAGTTAATATTACTCAAGAAGAAGGGTTCAACGACATATTTGCCATGAAATCCTTGCATTTAACGTATACACGTTTCTTAGTATTTCCTCAGACATCGTACTAAAGTTTTTCAGTATCTTGGCCATCGTAGTACTTGTTTCTTATAAACCAGCTTCTTATAAAAATCTTGCATATCATATCATTAATTGTTTGGGCATGGTAGCCCAAAAGTTGCCCGGAAACCAGCATGGCTAACTGTCGCCTTGTGCACGTGAAAGGTGGTTTTTAAGAGAGATCATGAGCTTATAACGAAAGAAAAAGATAGGTTTTCAGAGCAACTTTTGTGGCTTTGTTTGTTTTGTTTGTTTGTTTGTTTGTTTGTTTGTTTTGAATCTTGTTGAGAGAATTTCCCTTTGTCTGCAATCACTAATCGCTTTGAATTGCCGTGTCAATCAAAAACAACTGATGCTGTTGTATTACACAATGTGTTATTGTTAGACTGAGAAGATATCATTTGGTGAGTGAAAACTTGGAAACAAGAGACTTAAAACCTACCTCCAGGCTTTGGCTTGACGGTTGGTTTCACCTTTCCGCCTCCAGTTGTTCCTTTACATTTATACAGTTTGTTTAATTGTTTCTTGTCAATAGTACTGAAACCCCTTCTTTGGCCTAGCTGTCTCCTTGAATTGCCCTTGGCAGAAATAGTAACACTACGTCCGTTCCTGCTGAAAGCTCTGCTCCCATAATGCATCACAGAATCGTAGTCATATGGCTCCCCGTAAAAGTCAGCTTGTCCATGACTGTACTTTCTGAAATTGTACTGCATACCTGAATTGGAAGAGATTAACTTTGGCAAACGTTGGGGGGGGGGGGGCGAAGCCATTTATGTGATAAATGCATTGTTCGTTCCTATTGTTTTCAAAGAAAAGTTAATTGTTTTCACCAAAAAGAAAGGTAACACGTTTGGTGGGCTATGGAATTGAAATTACGCGTCCGATATTCTAAACTGAAAGGTAAATCTATCAGTCCACATCAGCTTTTTAAGCTGCCTTGATAATGACCTGCGTTGACAAATCACAGATGTATGTATGTATGTAGTCAAAGGTTACTTAGATGTGCAGGTTTTTCTTGGTAAAATTATTCATCTCTTAGAGCCAGAAATTAGGAAAATGTTGGTAAGGGAACGAGCATGGGAACGGCCATTGACATCTAAATTCAATGCAGTTGCCATTTTCAGAAAAAGCATTTCAATTTAAATCGCAAGTTAATCATGGACCAGAATGGAATGTGGAATTCTCATTCCCATACAAACTCCTTACCAACATTTTCCTAATTTCTGGCTCTAAAAGCTAAGTGATTTTACCAAGCGAAATTTTCACATCTAAGTTAGCCTTCGACTGATATTAACAATTCAGTTTTGAATATCGGCCGCGTAATTCTTGTTTCACAGCCCACCGATCGTCTTAACTTTTGACTGACCCGGTACAAAAATGAGTGTATGTTAGTTACCCCTTTCTCTCCAGGAGATTTGTGCCATAGGCGTAAGAGGCGTAGTAGTGGCTCCGGAGGATGAGAGCAGAACTGCAGTCGTTTGAAGGAACTAAAATGGAACGTGCTAGGATGCTACATAATTATGTGATCCTATTGATGTATACAAGTGTTGCACCGGTAAGTTTGAAGCACAAAGTATTCCCCAAAATCTTTTTTTGCAGTTATTTTATCTATCATCATTGGAGCAATTTAAGATGATTTAGAAATGATTTCTAAATCATCTTTCATTGATTTCTAAATCATCTTACATCAGAGAGGCGTAAGAGGAGAGTGATGTTCCCCCTGAAAATTTAATTCAATTTACCAGGTATGATGTTGTTCCAGTAGATAGTAATGTATCGGTCCCTGTCTAGTCTTGATTGTTCATGCCAGAAGCCCAGTGCATGCATCATCTCATGGATAACAATTCCTTTGTGTTGGCAGCCATGTCCAATTGAAATAGCCTGACTACTGCCTTGCATCCCAATCATGGAAGAACAACTACGAGAAATTCATGCTTGAAGCTTAAACGAGAGCATGGGCAATAATGCACCGTTGATGTGGCCTATATTATGATCAAAATTGTATTTTTACTCACTGTGTTGTTTCTCTTCCACAAGATTGCAAGTACAGCGCTTTATAATGTTGCTACTCCTTAGTTCTTCTCTCGTCACAACAAGGAATCAAATCAAATGCCGCCAAGATTCAAATACAGTTGAAACGGTTGGAGCTCCTACGCAGCGATACGTCTCATTTCAAACTTCCCTTTAAATTTAAAGGGAAGTTTGAAATGAGACGTAACGCTGTGTAGGAGCTCCCACCGTTCCAACTGTATTTGAAATTTGAATATTGGCGGCGTTTGATTCCTTGTTGTGACGAGAAGCTCTTTACATGCAATCTTGTGGAAGAGAAACAACACAGTGAGTAAAAATACAATTTTGATCATAATATAGGCCACATCAACGGTGCATTATTGCCCATGATGAGAGCTGTAGGAAACGGGACATTAATTATTGCTGGGTAGAGTATGGAAGACATTTACAAGTATTTGATGGAATTATCGTAACCCCTCTCTGATTTTCCTGAGAATTTTAGTGGTCCCTCCAAGATTGAAGAAAGTATTTTCAGTCCCTCCCAGTGCACGTATGTATGGTAGCAGTGTCACTATACTGTCATGATTTCAATTGCATGAAGATTTACAGCTGCTAGCACATGACAGAGGACTACGATTTTAATTGTGATGAGAAAAGAGCCAGCAGTTGCATTTATGTTAAGATGAATTAGAGTTAGAAATGATCTGACTTCTTGAATAATTCGATTTTTCGATCACCCAATAAGAGGACACATTTGCATACTTCTACGGAGGAGGTAGCGATCTGCATGCAGAACGACATATATTTCCTCCGCTGAGGCATAAAGGCTGAAACATAACTGCGGTGCCTAACTTTCAATGGTACGTAGAATAAACATCATAACATACCCTCCTCCGATCACAAAGATGACATAATTCCTTTGGTTTGTTCTTGGTACAAATCTGATACAAGTGTATTTGTTATAATCTTGAATGGCTTGTTGAACCACTTGTCTTCTGCGAATGTCTGCAATTTGAATTATTAACATATATTAGATGCAAAGAACGCATATGTTAGATGCTTCACAGAAAGTAGATGGCAGATAGAAATTAGCCTCACTGCATAAGGACCATCTAGTTACGCTCATCTAATTGAGTTGAATTGTTGTTGTTGTTGTCGCTTCACTGAGGGCCTTATAACCATAGAGCTGTAAAGCCGGACAAAAATGTCAATCTGCGACAAGTTTTTGTCGCAAACTCATGTGCTAATTAGAGTATGGCAGCAAGACTGAATTATGTTTTTGCCGCTGACCGACAGCACTTGCGCCCCCGCATTTAGTTGGAATCTGTGAATTTGGAAAGCTGCCAGGAAAAACAAACAATCGATTTTTGAAGATTCCTGACCTCTGGGAATTGGCCTATTGTCTTCGGTACTTGGGCAAATGCATAGGTTGGAAGTTGAAGATTACTTGGACGAGAGCTGAGGTTTATCAAACATTTTAAAGGGCTCCAAACACTTGGAATAGATATCGTGGTGATTGTCACAAAAGACGAAGAATTCAAGGACGAAATTTTATTTGGCTGTCAGAAAATCGTATCGGTACTGCCGGGAAAATAGGGGATGACATTGTAAAAATTAGATATCTACGTGTTGGTTTTATGCTGATTTCCCAGCCAGCCATCTTTGTTTGTTTACAATCTAGCAGCCGCAAACAATGGAGAGCAACGACAACTGCTCAAGGTGAAGTCAAAATTATACCCCCGTCCTTAGCCTATGTTAGTATTGATTACTTGATGTTTGGTTTGATGTACCAGGGGGTCAGTTTATGATAGATTAGGCCAAAATTCTCGTTGTTTTGAAGTATATCGCAAATTTCTTGTGACATTGATTTCATGTTTGTATTTCCTTTATGGCAAATTGGTCGTTGAGCAAAGCTGATTTTTTACATTTTACAGAACAATTTTTACTTCAAGGTAAGCATGACTGCGTTCAGAAAATAATACTCGCTCATCGATGTTACTCGCAGTGACGCACGTCGGGCGGGAAGTTTTAGTCGATCGAAGGGTTAGTTGAGAGAGCAGAAACTCCAGGCTTTGCAAGAGATTTTTATTGCCCAGAATCAAATAGTTTGATATCTTCAAAACACTGGCTTGCGATTAATAAACTGGGTAAAACTCCGCGGGTTACTTGTGTGTATAACTGTCTTGTTTTTGTTTTGGAATTTTCTCCGTATTTCAGGTATTTCAGTTTAAGATCTTTCCATGTGACCTTCACCTATGCTCGTTGTTGTTGCTGTTATGGTTTCAGCTGTGGTCAGTTCTAGAATTGAGGAAAGGAGCGTTTGTAATAATTCTGATTTCCCCCTTGCCTCGGTTTCGAGGGGTATCTGCGCGCGCATAAAAAACATAATTCAGTCTTGCTGAGTATGGCTTAGAGGATGAACATTTATCGAAGTTCTGATAGCAAATTTTATGGTACAGGAGTTCTGGAAAACCGTTTTTGTGGCGTTTTAAGATCAGTGGTTCTGAGAAAAAAGTAGCGACTGATTTAGGCCCAATAGATCTTTTAGCTAAGATTCGAAAAAAGAATTCGAATCGAACGATAGCTTGATACATTTGTAGAATGTTCGAATGTATACAATAGTGATAGAAGCCCCAACGCCACATAGTCGAACCTTGTGTAGAACAGCGAAAAGGTCTATTAGTAGAATCAGTACGGAGATATTCCGATTCTACAAGCGTTGGGAAATGAGTCTCTCTGTTGACCGAAGCGCCATCATCAGGTCAAAGAGCACAGGGAAACGAGAGACTCATCGTCATAAGTCTAGATAGAAATGACGATTCATTGGGTAACTATAGGGCGGGCATGTTGTTGTTGTTGTTGTTGTTGTTGTCATAGCGCAATGCAACAAAGTTAGGCTTAATAGAAACGACCACGAAATCGAAGCTTGAAAAACCAGGCAAACAATCAAACAGGCAAACAAACTGAGTGGCTGAGACGGTTAAAAATTCAGCTTCACGATTACTGCTGCAGTTCGCAGATTGTGCCACAAAACTTGCTCTCGAAAGAAGAAATTCCAATAAGCAGACATCTTTCTTGCCTGTCTTCTTCAATGACAGTTTTTCGTCTTAAAATAAGTTAAAACCTCACCAAAGCTGCGATGAAACGCATATGGAACCACAGCATTAGGCCATTTTCTTGAATTTGAAATGACAGCGTCAAATGATACATTTCCATCTATAAGTTGTTTGGAACTTTCTGTGAGGACAATATCTCCTTCAAAAAGGCCACTGTTAGTAATCACTCTCCCTGTAAGAAAGAATTAAGGAATTATAGAATAGCAAAAATTATATGACATCCTGTGGACAATTCTCGTTATCGCACAGTGATCCAGATCGACGAAATTATGGAATAAATAGGAAAACATGAAGTTTCGAAAACATGCAGATTTTTACATCCCCATTAAAGAGGGTATCCTTGGGCTTAACAGAAACCAAAAATTTTCAAAATCGGACTATCCAATGACGAGAAATGGAATTTTGAAGTTTGTCAAAATTTCAAGTGGTTGTTTACATTAGAATTTCCGGTGCAATGTAGTGTTTTGAGCCAACTTTAACGTGTCATAAATCAGCCTAGAAAAAACCGATTTTCATGATTTTTGTTCGAAATGGTCAGCAATTTAGTTGTGCTCAACATATCGGAAAATGTTTGATATTGAATGTAAGATCATGGGTAGATGGACACTATTTTGATGCATACTTTTTACGACAAATTTCGTGAAAAATTGCTACTCAAAGTTGAAAACAAACAATCTATGTAATTCTAGGTGGTAGGTATTAATATATTAAATTACTAGAACCTATTTGGAGCATTCCTGCCAAAGGGCCCGTTTCAAATCGTTCTAATTTTTCGCAAAAAAAGTTTGAAGATTGCATGTGACATAGGTTTTTCCTTCCTGATTTCCTTTCAAAACTGTAACAGTACCGTGACTGTTTTCTTCAAGGCAAGAGCTCTAGATTTGCGAAATTGGTTCTCAAGAATTCAAAAGAGGTATTCTCGATGCAATGATAAAAATAATAGCCAATTTTTGTGAGACAATAGCTTAATGCTATGAAACAATTGACCTACATTGGAAAACAGACAAGGTCCAACCAATTGAGATATGTGTAATACTTTGATATATGCTATGTTAAAATTTGCTTGATATCTAAATCTAGTGGAACTAATTGAGTCAAAACAGTTTCGCCGTCTCAACACCGAATTGTTTAGTTTGAAAAAAGTACATCGAATCAATCACAAGGCTATCGACGCAAGGTTGCTTCGACGTATGGTTCAGCAGACTGACGACTTTTCTTTAAGATATCTTGACAGGATTTTGCCACAAGTGGCCATGAGGTTATCAATATCCACACAATATTGTCTTCGAGGTTGACTTTAACTGAAGTATGCCTAGTCCTACACCCAGCTCCACTTCGAAAATTCCTGATGTGCTTGTTCCTACCCTCCAAGCCACTTTCCGACCAAGCTGCAATTGGTGCACCCTCAAGCATCTCAAAAGAGCTCCCAGTTATGGGCCAACATTTGGTGAACAGATGAGTTAATTCGGACCTATGGAAAAAGAAGATGTATCAAAGTATTACACATATCTCAATTGGTTGGACCTTGCAGAAAGAAAGAGACAACAGATTCTGTTTTCCAATGTAGGTCAATTGTTTCATAGCATTAAGCTATTTTCTCACAAAAATTGGCTATTGTTTTTATCATTGCATCGAGAATACCTCTTTTGAATTCTTGAGAACCAATTTCGCAAATCTAGAGCTCTTGCCTTGAAGAGAACAGTCACGGAACTGTTACAGTTTTGAAAGGAAATCAGGAAAGAAAAACCTATGTCACATGCAAATCTTCAAACTTTTTTTGCGACAAAATTAGAACGATTTGAAACGGGCCCTTTGGCAGGAATGCTCCAAATAGGTTCTAGTAATTTAATACATTAATACCTAACACCTAGAATTACATAGATTTTTTGTTTTCAACTTTGAGTAGCAATTTTTCACGAAATTTGTCGTAAAAAGTAATCATCAAAATAGTGTCCATCTACCCATGATCTTACATTCAATATAAAACATTTTCACATCTGTTGAGCACAACTAAATTGCTGACCATTTCGAACAAAAATCATGAAAATCGGTTTTTTCTAGGCTGATTTATGACACGTTAAAGTTGGCGCAAAACGCTACATTGCACCGGAAATTCTAATGTAAACAACCACTTGAAATTTTGACAAACTTCAAAATTCCATTTCTCATCATTGGATAGTCCGATTTTGAAAATTTTTGCTTTCTGTTAAGCCCAAGGATACCCTCTTTAATGGGGATGTAAAAATCTGCATGTTTTCAAAACTTCATTTTTTCCTATTTATTTCATGCTCTGGATCACTGTGTATCGTTTCGTTTATTTTTTGTTTCGTACGTTTTACGTTTTGCTGATTTATAGCATAAGATTTATAGCATTTTGTTCTCCAAAAATGTCAGAATCAGGTAAATTTTGAAAGAAAGGGTTCTTTTTGTCGTTGTTTTTACATTTTGTCTGTCTTTGAGAATGGTTCAATGTTATCAGCAAACGATACGACTGAACCCTTTAGACTGTAGAAAAAATTCCAACATAACATAGAACCCTTCCTTGCAGTATCTTCGACAGGGCAGAAACTGCGCGTGCATGCCCGAAAATCAGTAACTTTGAGAACCCCTAGCTCCCTTCCACAGATACTTAAATAAGTTAACACTTGATATTTCGTTCCTTGGGCCTCAAACTCTTGATTTATCGCTTCAAAAAGCTTGTGTATTCAAACACTTCCTTATATCAGATTGCTCGATGAAATTTCAAGTAGATACTCACAGAGAAGAAACTGTGTAAAATGACGTTCCCGGTAGTATAAATAAATAACAACAAATAACAGCAATGAAAAAGAACAGTAAAAGATACTACGTTTGAGACATAATACTACAAAAATGAAAAATTGTATGCTTACCTTGTATGTTATAAACAAAACACGACAGCAAAATACACGGCAGGAACTTCATCTTGTCACCTTGAACTTTGATACCAACTGATATTCCAAACAGACTTGCTGCCTTTTAAAAGATACCACGACAGAGTGTGACAAAAATGCCAAACGTCAACCCTGTCATTGCCGTCTGCTTAATTTATCTCAAGAAAGTTGCTTGCCAAGAAATCAAGCGTGCTTTTTTGAGATTCAGTTTGTTATTGTCCATTCATGAATGGATTTCCCCACAATTTGACGCAAGTGGGTTGCAACTCAAGGGCAGAGTCATACTTTGCGTAGTAGTAATGACAACTTTTCAAGGTGCAGAAAGTATGAATGAATTCACCTTCAGGCCTTCCTGCTTTCGCAATTGCATGCGTCAAATCTTTAGTAAAGCATGTCGTAAGTGGGTGGCAATAATCGGAATCTGCCCCCTTGAATCCATATCAGCATCGGACTCGAATCTTTGCAAAAATATAAAATGAGATGTGTAAAATGTTATTGCCTCCTTCTTTCAACTGAATTGATGGAAGGGAATTTCATTTAATTTGCCAAACAAGGGTAGATTTTGTAACACAATAGGATGAGACACTTTTGTTGACACCTGAATTCAAAGCGATTAGTGGCTACAGACAAAGGAAATTTTGTCAACCATAAATTCAAAATAAACAAGGCCGCAAAAGTTTCTCTGAAACCCAAGTAGCTAGCGCGCTCGTTATGCATTCCAGAAATTGCTTTTAAGAGCAAACATGAGCATATATCGAAAGAAGAAGGATATATCTACACTTTGACCTCGGGCATCTTACTTCTTTGGTTCAGAAGCTGAGCAGTAAGTGTTTTAATTACACCAAAAAAATAAGAGAATTGAATCGCCTCCAAATCGGCTTTTGAATCAACTAAATTAAATGCCCGTGGAAGATGCGTAGATATATCCTTCTTCTTTCGATGTATTCTCATGTTTGCATTTGAAAACAATTTCTGGAATGCACAACGAGCGAGCTAGCTACCAGAGTTTCAGAGAAATTTTTGCGGCTTTGCTTGTTTTGATTTACTGGTTGAGAGAACTTCCTTTGTCTGCGATTGCTAATCGCTTTGAATTGCGGTGTCAATCAAAACCAACTCGTGCTATTGTCTTACCAAATCTGTCCTTGTCAATTTGCCATAATCCCAGAGAGAGCATTTTTGATATCATAGTTTGGTTATGAAAGGATGTACACGAGGAGGTATCTGAATCTTTGACAAACATTAATAGCTCCATAAAGTCTAAACTGACTGAGAAAAATCAATATGACCAACACAAGAAATACTCAGTTTTTGAAGATCTACTAAATGGTAGCAATCAGAAATCTGTAACTTTTACGGTTTATGATATAGCAATTTTGATGACGTCACAACTTCGAAACTAGCGGGAACTTTGAAAATCAACGCATGCGTCTTTGCAAGACAAATAACAGTTCTTACTAACTTGTAGCTAGCCCTACCCCCAAAGCCGCACTGCCATGCAAGTGCTATTAGAGGACCTAGGTTGATAATTTCGTTTATGATTTGGTTCTTTGTTGTAAGTTACCAGGGACAAAAGCTATATTACCCCGCTTGATTTAGAGCGTACACTGTATCAAAATTGATACACAAATATTTATAGGTGATTTCTGACTACAAGTCATTTAACATATAACACATCTCTGGCATCTTCTTCATATGAAATAGGCCAATCTCTGAGCTCCTATAAAGATCTATTGAGAGTGTCAATTGTACGAAAATTGATAAACAAATCTGAATGAATTCTGACTATATGTCCTTTAACATATAACACATCTATGGCATCTTCTTCATTTGAAATAGACCAATCGATGAGCTACTTTAAAGATCTATTGAGAGTGTCAATTGTACGAAAACTGATAAACAAATCTGACTATAAATCCTTTAACATATAACACGTTTATGGCTTTTTCTTCATGAGAAATAAACCAATCAATGAGCGTCTTTAACAAAATCTGCAACTCTTCCTGCAATTCTTTTTCACGTATGCATTGCTTCTGCAATAACCAATTCGTGCCCAACCTGAACAATATCGGTTCTTGTCACTGCAACCTGTTAAAAAGAAGTACAATATAAAGGAGTGTGCAATGGTGTAAAGGCTTCTCTATAATAGAACAAAGAAAACACTCAGACACAACATTGTTCCTTTGGCTATCAATTGTTGACAGCACGTATGGGACATCGATTTGAATACGCTATTTTTAGATTTTGCAAATGCAAGCTTATAACTTTGCATGAACCCTTTAAAGGGAATAGAAGCATATAAAAGTGGCTCCGAGCCACAAGACCTTAACTGTCAATCAAATTTAACCAATCACAACAAGCTATCTACCATTGCACGTGATCACTTTCACTGCAGCCTCCACGAGGCACGTAACGGGCGATCAGTAATGGCGGGGAAGTGTTGCTTCGTTGTTTCTCTATCCGCTAAGGGGCAAAAACGGACAAGAAATAGAAATAAATATTGCCTGTTCATTGACCACCGTGATGAAACAGAGCTTGTAGCTGCAGAATTTGATGTCCTGAAGAAATCGAAGCGCTTTGAGTCAATTTACGATACGAATGAATTGCTGAAATGGATGGGTACAGGATAAACAAGCACATCTCATTGGGCCTAAACGTATTTTCAGACAAGGGAGTCTTCACTAAAGCTAGCCTAACGGAATCGATGGACAAAGGGCTAGTGTTGCGGAAGAAATACTGATAAATAGTGAGCATTCAACAAAGCAGCCAAGCTGGGCCTAATATAAACACTGGATCCATCGATCGCGACAATGATGGCAAACAACAAACAACTCATACGATTAGGTCATTGAGACGTAAGTGGAGCTAAATTACCTTTCCTTCTCACTTCTTTTATCTCGATTCACTCGAGCAACTTACTTCAGAATCGTCGAAGTCAGGAAGAAGGAATCTTGCTTGCTGGGTAACCATATTGGAAAGTATATCGAGAATCTCGTCGCACTACAAATTTGCAGAGCTCACTTTCACGTGCACAGTTAGAATGCAACTGCTATGCGCATGCTCTGTTGTATCTATTTATAGAAAGCGCCTGATATATGCTTATATTCCCTTTAAATTAGGGTGAATTTTATAAAACAAAGGATACAGTTCTGTTTGACAGCCTCAAGAAAATATTTCACACCTTCCACGCAGTCGACCATAATTTTTTGCTTTCTCGGCTTATTTTGATTTGATTGAGTGTACTCAGAGGTGTGAGCTTTTTCCTTCAGAAAGGCAGATCGTTTTGTTTTTTGTGAAAACTGAATCCTTTGTTTTACAAAATCTGCCCATATCTTTTCGCCAAACCAGCAAATTGGTTCATTAAAGGGGCTCCGTCGTCAAACAGTAAACAAATCCGCAAACTCGTACGTGTCACCGATTATCCATTGTTCATCCATTGTTCTCTGCAGTTTGTTTGGTGGCTTCACCCAAGCCATCAAAAAGCGACCGTTAAAAATCCACTTATATCCGAGCAATCGTAGAAGATATGAATGTTTGGTTTGTTCCTTAGTGAAGTACAATGATTAAGGCCCAAATAGCAACTTTCATTTTGAAAAAAATACGAAAATCCTGTGTGATATCACCTTTCAAAAACTGCAAAAATGATCGCTTTATTTACATTTTGACGACATGGAGCCCTGTAAGAAGTGTGGTGTACACCCATGGATATTTGCGTCAATTTTTTGACCAAACTATCGAGAGACCGATTTTACCCTCCTTTTGCCCCCACTCGATCCTAAAAACAAATTTATTTGTTTCTGCGTGTTTCATGGTCCATTTGGACGCTTTTCCTGTAACCCCCTTTCATTTTGCGCAAAAATCGGTGGACTTCTGAAAGTAATTTTATTGTGGATTCACCCAATCCACTGAAATGTTGGCAGAAATACAATGCCTGAAACTTGTGCTTAAAGCAAGAGAGATGATAGAGATCAAAGTTGTTTACTACTTACCGGGTAAGCATTAAAACGTTTGGTGGGCTGAGCAATAAGAAATACGTAGCTGATATCAAAAGTTGAAATGTTAATCTATCAGTTTAAAACTAACTTGGATGGGGAAAATTTTATTTGGTAAAAGCACTTCCTACCGAGTGCGCCAAAATAAACTATGCACGTTTGGCAAGCCACAATAAATCATACACTGGACCGATTTTGAGGATTTATCACTTCTTCGTTAGCAGAAAGCCTGAATTAGATACTGGGATTTTTTGCAAATTTTTTCATTGTCAGTTTTTTTAGAGTTAGAAGCGAGTTTCCTAAGATTTTAATTTTCGAAAACACCGAAAACGATAAAAAAACATCGATCAAATTTTCTAAGAATCGACATGAATGGACAAAGAGGGAACTTTTTCGTGGTGATTTGCGATCTGAAAATCGACCAATTGTAATCTGCTGTACTAGAGTTCGTACTGAACCCCCAAATCCCCAAAGGGGAGGGTTGCCTCCTCCTACCAAAATAGAGAGTGTAGGTTAGCGCAACCAATATAGGGTTTAGCATAACATGATATCTTACGAGCACCACCGCCACCACCACCACCACCACCACCACCACTGCATTTTCTGCAACTCTTTCGGCAGTTCTTTTGCATCCAGTTTCGGTGGGAACTTGTACAATGACCCCTTTGAGACCAATAGTAGCAATGACGATGACCATCAGTACAGGAACCTGTGAAATGGAAAGATCGGGTAACAAGGGTAATATGAAACGTACCGGGTGAGCCAGAAAAAAGTTCCCACTTTTGAAAATTCATAGCACCAAGAGTACTGAAAGGATTGGAATGAATCAATATTTGCTTGACAGCCAAAAGATTGAAGTATTTTTGTGATTTTTTTCACCTTCTTACGAGCACTGGAAAAATTGGTAGATTCAAGTTTACAAAAACTCGATGGTTGCAAAATGACTGAAAAAGGCCTAAAATGCTTGATCAAATCCTAAAGGACTCCTCGCTCAGAACAACAGAGAAAATGCAATTTCTCATGGGTGAAAGATATTGTCTGCACATCTATTGCCATGGGATTGAAAATCTTTAGTATCTGTTTGCAAATCTATGTCTTATAACTCTTGAGAGAGGTGAACCGCCCCTGCGTATTGTACTGTGTGAGGAGGAAGTACTTGTGGCGCTACGAATTTTCGAAAGTGGGAACTTTTTTCTGGCTCACCCGGTATATGCACAGTTCAATATTGATTTAGGCCCGATTGCAGAGAAGTTTTAGATTCTTATGCCCCGGGGGGGGGGGGTTACTTAGTATATTTGTCCGACGGGGATGTGCCGATCGTTTTCACTAATTTTTTCTAGCACAGGGTATCAAAATGAGGCAATTTTTCTAGAGCAGGTTGTCAAAACAAGTCAAAGGGGAATATTCTGCTAGATCGGGTCGTTTTTCAATCAAATTTCATGTTTTTGATTATACTTTTCACCAATTTTTTCTAGAACAGGTTATCATTTTGAGCGAAAAATTCTGGAGCAGGGTAAAAAAAAATTTTTTCGTGGGCACACCCCCGTACAAATGTAAGTCAAGTGCCCCCCCCCCCCCCCCCCCCCCCCCCCCCGTGTCTTATGCCCAATTATTGGTGTATCTATGTTTGTTTGCTGCGATAAATTGTTCTCACCTTACTGCCAATACCTTTCAGCTTTCCATGGCATTCATTATCTTTCTATATTTCTACCTAGCATTCGAAGGGCAGTTTTCGGACACTGGGAAGATAAGCTTATCGAAGCAGTGGCCTGGTCCCCTTCTCGATGTTACCACACCTCGTGATTCCATTCGTCTTGAATTATAGAAGGTTGTTAACTCTCCTCGCAAGTACTTAGCAGGTTCCCGGGGGGGGGGGGGGGGTACTTAGTATATTTGTCCGACGGGGATGTGCCGTTTTTAAGGGTATCGTTTTCAACGATTTTTTCAAGCACAGGGTATCAAAATGAGGCAATTTTCCTAGAGCAGGTTGT
>CM076962.1:18262242-18667242 GCA_039566865.1 Aurelia coerulea
TATTTTCGCTGTTATATTGCTGTCTCTTTTGCATACGAGTAAAAATGAAATTATGCTGAATGAAACTTCCTATGGTCTCAGTCATGCAGATAACCCTTTTGTTCGAAAAGAAACGAGGAAACAAGGAGGGATTTACAACCTTAGAATGTCAATGTTTACAACACAATAAGCAGCAATACCCCAGAATAGAAAGTTGGCTTGAATTTGGTCATACAAAGCTGAAGTTGAAATCAAATGCATGCAAGAATTGACTGAGTCAATTTGACTCTGATGCAAGAACAAGTCTAAGACCTTTTACCAGACAAAGAATGGATGCAAATTGTTCTGTTTTGCTGAAGTAATACGTGGATGTGAAGTAATTCGCGTATTCTGCACACTCTTGCTGTCCAGGGCCGCAGGAAGAAGCTTCGGATTGGGGGGCAATTGTTCTTAAAACAATAGAGAACAATACATCTAATTACGTCATGTGACGTAGCACCATTGTTTTAAAAAATTATTGGGGGGGGCTTGAGCCCCCCCCCCACCCCCCCTCCGCTTCCTACGGGCCTGTGCTGTGCTGCCTGTGCTGTCACCACCGAGAGAAGGCGCTGTAACACAGCCAAAGGATCTCAAAAACATTTGAGTACAAGTACAGTGATTTAAAATAATACCGTACAATGATTTGAGGGTAAGACCAAGCAATTCACAATGTGAGGGGCATTTCATTACCAAAACATCTTGTACATCTTTGACCAAAATCCTTTTCTTTTGAAGGAAATCCACCAAAAATTCGTAAAAAATCCTTTCATTCTGAAAGGTCTTGCCTGGTTTGCTTTTTGAAAGAGGAAAATGCCCCTCGTCACCATTTCAGGGACGCTGAAATTCGTATTTTTTCAGGCCCAAAAGTTAGCTAAGTATTTGGATGGGCTGCCATGGGGTAAGGTTTACAACAATAGACCATGGTTGCAAAGTCAGACAAATGCATTTTCAATGTGCTTGTGCTTTCAGTGCAATTCTACATGCCGCAGAGCCCCTCTGAAAGCAAAAGATTTCTGACCAGTTTGATCATACGCAACTGAGAATGTTGAATCCAGCAGACAACAATTAGAATGGCGAAATTTATTCATCTTCTCAGGAAAAGTGCAATTAATAATAAAAACAAGGGTTAAAGGCGTCCCTGAGAAAATAATAGAAAGAATTTACAGCAAGAGAAACAGTGCGATGCAAAATTGCTGTCAGGGTCTGCGGCATGGTCCAATGGTCCAATGGTCCAGAGGGTCCGGTAGATAGAACATGCCTAAAAATACATCTATTTGGTCTGTTTTGCAGCTGCCTTTTCGGTAGCTCCTAGATCCGCCATTCCAATATTGCGGAATAGAGCGAGAGAGTTTCTGGCGCAATCTTCATAATGTTGGAATGGCGGATCGAAGGGAATGGTTAGACGGCCTAAAGAGATAGACTTGTGGCAAGTCTAGTCAAAGAACAACTTAAATGTAACAATCTTATTTGGTAATCATTCATCAATTATAAGAAGAAATATCGGAAAATGCTGCTAAGGAGTCTTGTTTCCATGTCAATGTGCTGTGTAAGTAGGCAATCATCGGTTGTCACTCTTGACTGGTGATAGGTACAGCAACCAGATTTAGTGTGCTAATAGCTCTAAGCAAGTACTTGGAAGAAAGATAAAAATTAACCTGAAATTGGCCATCATTATTGCTTATGTCAGCATTTTCCTTTGTGTGGTCAAGATATGCGGCAGAAACAATCTACAAGGCTAGGGGGGCAAATTTGCCCCCCCCCCGACCAAAATAGGGTTAATTACTAAGCTAAGAAATTTTTGGAAGTTGCAGCTTTGATTTTAAATCTAGGACATTTATAAATTCTTTGACACTGTCCGGTAATTACAACTGTGTTGACATTTTCGGTATTTTTTATATTACTTTATTGCTTTTAGATCTTACTATACCAAGTATATTGGAAGCTTTTCAAACCTTACACTTTGTTATTGTTGTTGTTGTTTTTGTTGTTGTTGTCATCTTATTTTAATTCGAATAAATAAATAAAGCTTCTAATTACCTAATAAAAAAGAAACTAATCAAATTCGAAAATGAACTAAACTAAATAAATATGCTCTAATTCTATCTGGAGGTATCAAGGAAAAGAAATATTCTTTTACGTATTGAAGATGAATAAGTGCAGCCACATCAAAATGCCCTGTTATGGGACCATTGCAATAATTGAAAAAGAAGACCAACTACCCCATAAAAGGTAATCTCTGACGCAAGTGCAAGAGGGCAGCCAGCCCACGGACAGACAACAACGCCCCATCAGCCCGGCCCGACACACCGACAACGACAAGAACCAGCAGCCACACCCAACAGCAAACAGGTCCACCCGCCAGCCAATCCCTCCAGTTCCACCCCAAAGCACCACTAATGGTGCCACAGGATAGAACAGAGCAAATCAGCAAACGAGCTACCCCGAGATCCATCGGACAAAACCGCCGATCCCCATCGCCGTCCGGAGGGAGCACCAAGTCAAATGCGCAGCCACCTCCCCCCGAACAATAGATATCCCACCAGCCAACCATCCCGCACCTGCGTTCATTAGGATTCTGTGTACATGCAGACATTGCAGCTACATTTGGTACCGTCCCATTCTTTAATTAACACTATTTGTACTGGGCGATTTTCTAGGTACTTTTTACTGGGGGGGGGGCGTTCCCCCTCTTTTTCTCCGAAACTACACAAGATATAACAATAAGACTTACCCTTATTGTTCTAAACAATAGTAGACAATTGGCTATTCAAATATAACAATTACAATTAATAAATCACGTGATTCGTTGCTAGGCAACCGAAAAACTGAAAAAAATTGGCAAATTTATACCTTCTTAACCAGAAAAATTCTAATTAATCAAACACTCAACTGATTTTCTCCAATTTTTTTTCAAATAGCAGGAAACATGTCATAATTACAAAATATATACTGTTCAAAATTGTTTAGTTTCTATTTCTAGCACAATTTACTTTAAATTAGCCTTTTGTTGCATGCATTTATTTTCATTGAAGGTTTTTGCCAATCCTGTCCTTTTATCTGGTAAATATAAACTCAAATAAATAAATCAAATCAAATAAGTAAGATGAAGCAAATAAAACTAAAACAATTCATATTTTACGCTTCTTTATTAGAGCAATGACATCATAAATGTTCATGGCATCATTGATATTAAATTTTACTGACATCAGCAAATATGAAAAATGTAAATATCAAATAAAAGTACTCATCAAATGCAATCGAATGGTGCATGTCTGAGATCGATCAAGCAAACGACACGAAAACTACGGACATTTTAAATGTTTTTGTTGACTCCTCTCCAAATATGGTATTACTGTGGTCACACGATCAGAGGTAGAACAATGAAATTTGAGTAAAAGTCACCAAAACTGGTGGTTATATCTCTTGCCGTTTTGGCGTAACGCAACAAAGTCTGGTAGAGGGGGGCAAAAAACGCCCCTCCCCCAGTATGAATGGGGTTAAGATAGTGTCCAGCAAAGGGGTATACTCTTTTACTAAAACATAGCACTACAAACATTAAACATCATGAGGTGACGATTGTTTGTGTTCAGTGAGAACTCAATGGGCAATTTATGTAACATAGTGTCGCAAAATGTTGTTCAAATGGCAATTCCCTAAGGGGTAGAAATCTAGACACCAAACAATTTTAAACGTAAGAAATCTTCCAAGTTTAACTACTCATATGAACAAGAGCAGATTTTGTAATACAATAGCAAAAGTTGTGTTTGATTGACACCTCAATTCAAAGCGATTAGCGGCTGCAGACAAAGGAAGTTCTCTCAACCAGTAATTCAAAACAAACAAAGCCGCAAAAGTTTCCCCAAAACTGGTAGGGCAAACTCTCGCCTTGTGCAAGCGAAAGATGGTTTTTAAGGGAAGTTATGTGCTTATAGCGAAAGGAGAAGGGTAAATCTAAAGTTCTGTCGCTTAGATTATATTTATTTGATTCAGGAGCGGAGCAGAAGGCATTGTAATTCTCGCGTCTTTAGGGCTTAAAATGAAACGATTACAAAACAGCTCCTAAATCAAATAAACATAATCTAAGCGAAAGAAATTTAGATTTACCCTTCTTCTTTCGCTATAAGCACATAACTTCTCTTAAAAACCATCTTTCGCTTGCACAAGGCGAGAGTTTGCCCTACCAGTTTTGGGGAAACTTTTGCAGCTTTGTTTGTTTTGAATTACTGGTTGAGAGAATTTCCTTTGTCTGCGATTACTAATCGCTTTGAATTGAGGTGTCAATCAAACGTAACTTTTGCTATTGTATTACAAAATCTGCTCTTGTTACTCATATGACATTGAGATAAAGGTGGAATGTAGATTACAAAGGAACCAAAGAACAAGTTATCAGTCAAAAATGACCGCGATAGACTTAAAATTTCATGATTCAAGATTGTGGTGAAGCTTTACAAAATGATAAGTTCATATCATGAAAACGTTGATTGAAATTCTTGCTTGAAATATAAATATTGAATTGATGTTTACAAGATGTTTATGGAATAGAGCCACAGAAATGTTAGATTCGATTGGTTCGATGGGGATTGTGTCGAAGTGTTTTTTGCTCGCGGAACGCAGTGACGCGAAGCTTAGAAGTGGTATGGGAAAATTGTTGTGTCAAATTTTCCGTTTTATATCAGGACCCATACTGCTTTGCGATTTTTTTGCACACGGCACGTTTCCAATATTGCTGTTGTCTGTGCATGTTTGAGCCAGAATCAATACCAGTCATATCAAGTCCGTCCAGTTTATCAAGTCAGCCCAGTCATGCAATTCCCAGTCAATCAAGTGAATCCTGTCAGTCCAGTAATTCTAGTCAGTCCCTACTGTCAATCAATATTTCGCAGGCTTTGTTCTGTTCTGAGACTCTCAGCTTCAATAGGAAATTACTGCACAATGACATATTGGGTAAATATCAAATGCTACCTTCTCCGTCGCCAAAGCCTCCTTATTCAAAATCAGTTTTCTCCGAATTAACGCGTTCTTTTAGAATCAAAGAAACCTTAGAGGTAGGTCACTACGTGCATTGATTTAGAAAAAGCTCGCCTCAGGGAAATAGCCCCATCGAGGACTCGTATCAGTCTGCAAAGTGAACAAAGGTCACAGAAAAGTGTTCTTCTCGTCACAGGTGACGGGGAAAATTTTGTATAAAAGTAACAAGTACCTCCATCTTTACTTCAGTGTTTACCATATTTGCTAATTTTGTGTCTAGATTCGTTTAGGCAGACCCTGGTTTAGGCCAACCACGACAATATTTGTGATACAAACAGTTCCGGTTTGAGTGGAAACCGGAACTGTTTGTATCACAAACATTGTCGCGGTTGGCCTAAACGAATCTAGACAAAATTAGCAAATATGGTAAACACTGAAGTAAAGATGGGGGTACTTGTTACTTTTATACAAATTTTTCCCCGTTCACTGTGTTCTCGTCATCTTCCAAGGTTTCCGTGACGTACAATATTGTTGTGATTGTATGGAAGCAGTTCCCGTTTCATGGACACAATTCAGGAACGCCGGAGAGGGGGGGCGCGGGGGGGCAAGCGCCCCTCCTGCCCTTTCCTAACGGGGGCAAGGGGGGCAAAAGTGCCCTTTCAATGAAAAACCATAATTTTCTTTGAAACTTGATATAAAAGCCGCCATTGCTTCATTCTCTTATCAGAAACACACCAGTAACGAAAAATGAGTGGCAATTGTAACTTCAAAATAAGCAATATGCGATTTTATGCGATTCGGAATGAGGACATGTGGAGAAAGAGCAGAAAAATTTCGTGAAAGATCATGATTAATGTTCGTTAAAACATTTTTGATAGCATTTTAAGCCAATCTAAAGGGCGTGGCCACAAAAATTTTCCCGGGGGAGTACCCCCGGACCCCCCAATTTTTAGGCTCGCTTCGCTCGCCTTCGGTCTCGATTGCCCTTACGTTCATAGTCGCCCCCCTTGCCCTACCATCGCTCCGGCGTCCCTGACACAATTGGAATATTTCTATGATTGATACCATCGTTATCAAAATGTTTATTCATCCTTGTCAGGAAAGAATCAATTGATAATACAAATGAAGCTTTAAAAGCATCCGTAGGAAAATAATAGAAAGAATTTACAGTGCGATACAAACTTGGCGGCCAGGGGTCTGCGGCATGGTCCAATGGTCCAAAGGTCCAATGGTCCAGAGGGTCCGGTAGATAGAACATGCCATAAAACCTCGCACGTGTAACTTCCATTTAGCTGAAGTTGAGACAAGCTCGTCTCGAAACGTTCAAAATCATGGCCTAGTCTAATATTTTATAATCACAACTGGATTTGTCTTAATTAATTGGAAATGTCGATTTATAAACTACGATACTGACTTGTTTTTCTCTGAAATGACCCTCAAGATGATGTTCGTCGTGGTCATAATGTTAAAACAATAAAGAACAATACATCTTATTCATGCTTGTGACGTAACACAATTGTCTTTAGGTTCATTGGGGGGGGGGGGGAGGGGCTTGAGCCCCCTGCGCCCTGCTTCCTACGGGCCTGCTGTAGAGAGAAAAAAACGAAAGTGTTCCGAATTTACAGCAACAGGATACATGGGAGGCTGATCTGTTACACTTTCGTTAAACTGACGACGTGATGCCTTGTATTTGTTTAACGTTTTTGATCTGATGTTTTTATTTTCACTCATACAACTTAGTCCGCGTTTTGAAGCTGTGTTATCATGATTCTCAGTATGAAGCTACAGTATAACATCATCCAATTCAATGCGGAAAACTGAGACTCATGTAATCACTCTTCACTTTCGTTACGGTACGGATCCAAAGTTGTACTGGTACAATTTAAACGGGTTCTGAGCGTCATCTTAGATATCCTACAGTCAGTGTAAATATACCTAGTTCGCTCACCAGTTGAGAATTACGCCACCTCTCGGAAATTCTGAGCTTGGATGTATCCACCTTTGATGACGATTTCGTTTGCTCGCTGATGTTGTATGGAAGTTCTGAACTTCCACACATTGTCAACAGACTGATTCTTGAAGCTACTTCAGAGTACATCAAATCATCCAGGCGTTTTGTTTCAATAGACTACGAAAATTGACATAGCCCTTGAAAACAGGAATTTCGTGCACTGTATCTGTCTAGTTTATGCCTGTAGTGTAGTGTTCTTGTCGTATGTCTGTGTCTGTGTGTACTTCTGTTAATTTTGCTTTTCCTCTTTAGTTGGAATATAGTCGTAAGAGAGAGACGGCCTGGAGGCACTGAATTCCTAACTCTTGATAGATTCCTCGAGCCTGGACCTCAGAAGAATCTCTGTGTTGTTCATGTTGCTCGTCAAACCTTAAAGCGCCATGCCAATCACAATGGCGAATTGTGTGCTTTTGGGCTGTCCCTCTCTTACGACTATTCTTGGAACGATTTAAATTTAAATTGTAAGTGCCATACATAGTGGGAACTCGCTGACTATAAGTCCTTTCCCACTATGGATGGCACGTAGTTAATTAGCCTTGTTGTTTTTGTAAATAGTTGTTGTTTTTAAATGAATAAAGAAAAAAAAAAGAATTACGTTGTCTGCAAATTATAATGACCGGAATTTTTGAGATAGTACAAAGAGAGGGGGAATCTTTAACAGTGTCGTATTTTCTATGAATGTGCAACAATTTAACAATTTACAGGACGCTTGACTGTTAATCTGAGGGTTGGTGGCTCGTTGGTGGTTCGAGACGTAGCCCCGTCAAACTTGCTTCATAAGGTGAGGAGAGTCACCAACTATCTGTAGTTCCATGCTACAGAAATCACGAGGCGTAGGGACATCGAGAGAACGATCAGGACACTGCTTCGATAAGCTTGGCTTCTCAGGGTCCTAAAATTCCCTTCAGATGCTAGGTGGCGATATAGCGAAAAATCTTCTCCTCAAAGACACGTATATGTGCGTATAATGTGCATTCCAATCAATACTAAAGAAAAATCTCATATATTTTGCTTACTCACCTTTGGTGGTGCCCATTCCTCGTGGCAACGAGATGACATATGTTGATCATAACTTGTTGACTGTAAAATTGCATGAATATCTGGTATATCAATTGACATGTTTTCTGCTCTTTCACGTAAATATCTTTCTAATTCTTCGATAGATTTCTCTGCTGCAATTTGTTGATACTCTCCAGGTTTTATCTTCAGATTTGTCGTTGCAATTCGTGTGAAGAATGCCTTCATTTGTTCCTATAATGTAAAACAGAATACTGGACTTACTACAGTGCCAACAGCCTAGATATTCAAGCAATCCTCCAAATCAGACATGGGAGTGTTAGCTCTCGCTTTGCTAACACGCAAACATTCCTAGCGATTTCTCCAATGCTTCTAAACTAGCCAGTGTTTAATAGTTTTTGAATACTGTAGAAAATGCGTTTGTATTTAAAGGGGCTGGATAAGAAACTGTCGAGGAAATTTTTAATTTGGCTGTTTTCTGATAAGCTAATTTATTGCGACTATTCAACGAAATTTCAAAATATATCTCTTATTTCGTAGATAAGTCTTTGCACTTTCTTCTGATACAAATTATAGCTCAATATGTTTTGGGATTGCTGCGATATAAATGGATTCCCAACAAGTATTTTCGTTGATCGTTCACCCAAAGACCAGTCTGTATCTAGATAAGGATCTTTCCTTTTGAATTTAGCGAATTACAAAGGAATTTCTCCTTTCAAAATGCGATATTTGATGCACAAACCGTGGATTTGTTTACGTATTTCTTATCCAGCCCCTTTAACCCTATTATTGTTGTTCTCTAGTAGACTTTTCGTTATAGCTCTACAAGGAGAAAAATTATGGCCCGGAAACTTTCTGACTTTCTGCTGCTACTAATTTGGCAACGATTTATGAACTTTCATAAAAATAGTTTGACAAATGAGGGGGGGGGGGGGAGAAAATTTTCCGGGACTGACTCTATCAAAATCGCCAATTGTCAAATATTAATTTTCGCGAAAAAAGTAGCAAAAATGCAATATTTTGCAAACATGTTTTGCAGGGTAGAATTATTTGATGTAATCTATCATAGTTCTCATGTTTGGATGGAAATTGTGCTCCAAATTAATTTGTATCCCATTTTTCCTGATTTTGGCCGATTTTGCCACTTTTCTTGACCACACAGAGAACAGTGTTGACGCTGGACGAAAGCAATAATGACGGCTAATTTTTGGTTAATTTTTATTTTCTCATCAAGTACATGCCTGGGGCTATTAGTACACCAAATCTGGTTGCTCTATCTATGTCCAGTCAAGAGTTAGGTAAGGGTGCCCCCAACCAAAATAGGACGTGTCAGACAGCCAAACCACTATAGGGCTAATGTGTGCGCCAAATTAACATCTGCCTCAGATAAGATGTCAGGTGAGATTTGCGATAACGCAAAATTTATCGTTCAAAATACCTCAATTGCATTTATTCGCAGACATTTTCGCGTGACATCTAATTTGTTACAGACGAGAGATGGTTAAAGAGCCATTGCCACCCAGGGTCCTTTGTGAGCACACGCTACAATTTCAGAATGTCTGAATCAAATTTAGCCTTTATGGAAACTAGCAATATCGCCTGATAAACAAAGGGCTCAAATCTTTAAAAAGGTCGGTGTAAAATTCTATTGCAGTTTTCTTTGAAATAAATGGCTTGGAAGGAACTTAGGGTTTTTTGCTGTAAATCTGCCGTGGCAATTCATTGATATCTTGATTAGTTTCAATATGGCGGCATTTATTAACTTTGATGCTATGACGTCATCAAATTTCTAAATCCTAAACTAGAAAAGCTACAGATTTCTGCTTGTCACCATATTGTAGACCTTCATAAACTATGTTTGTCTTGAAGGTTATATCATTTTTCCTCGATTAGTTTAGGATTTACGATTGTTTAAATTTTTTCAAAATTTTCCATGAATTTTTTCAAAAATAATGAAATTGCCGCCATTTTGAAAAAAATCAAGATATCAAAAAATTTCCACGGCAGATTTACAGCAAAGTACCATAAGTTCCTTTCAAGCTATCCAATTCAAAGAAAACTGGAATATAATTTTACACCGACCTTTTTAAATATTTGAAAGATTTGAGCCCTGTGCTCGTCTGATATCGCCTTGGAAAAAACTGCAAAATTACCATACCACCATTAACACTGGTATTAGTTTACCTGTATGGTTTCATCAATGATGTTTTGAGATTCAAACATTACCTGTATGGTTTCATCAATGATGTTTTGAGATTCAAACATTACCTGTATGGTTTCATCAATGATGTTTTGAGATTCAAACATTACCTGTATGGTTTCATCAATGATGTTTTGAGATTCAAACATTACCTGTATGGTTTCATCAATGATGTTTTGAGATTCAAACATTACCTGTATGGTTTCATCAATGATGTTTTGAGATTCAAACATTACCTGTATGGTTTCATCAATGATGTTTTGAGATTCAAACATTACCTGTATGGTTTCATCAATGATGTTTTGAGATTCAAACATTACCTGTATGGTTTCATCAATGATGTTTTGAGATTCAAACATTACCTGTATGGTTTCATCAATGATGTTTTGAGATTCAAACATTACCTGTATGGTTTCATCAATGATGTTTTGAGATTCAAACATTACCTGTATGGTTTCATCAATGATGTTTTGAGATTCAAACATTACCTGTATGGTTTCATCAATGATGTTTTGAGATTCAAACATTACCTGTATGGTTTCATCAATGATGTTTTGAGATTCAAACATTACCTGTATGGTTTCATCAATGATGTTTTGAGATTCAAACATTACCTGTATGGTTTCATCAATGATGTTTTGAGATTCAAACATTACCTGTATGGTTTCATCAATGATGTTTTGAGATTCAAACATTACCTGTATGGTTTCATCAATGATGTTTTGAGATTCAAACATTACCTGTATGGTTTCATCAATGATGTTTTGAGATTCAAACATCTCCAAAAAGAGCTGAAGATTGTTCTGCTCTTTAGATATCCAAGTTAATGTATCTATCATGACCACTAGGGCGACTTGTTTGCCAGCATTCTGCAGAATAGTTGCCATTTCAAGAGAAACAAGAGCTCCAAAGGAGTATCCACCCAAGAAGTATGGGCCGTGTGGCTGTCTTTCTAACATCATAGATACACAGGCTTTTGCTAATCTTCTGACTGATCCGATGTCTTCGCCCTGATAGGCCGCATCTTGTGATCCAAATGCATAAAGTGAAAATATTCTCTATTGGAATCAAATTAATAATAGTGAAGCAATGATAAGGAAATGCAGCATAAACAAGTTAAAGTCAGAACACAACATTGTTGCATCAAACTTTTATAGTTCCTTGGAATGGACGTTTAAACCATGGGCAACAATGCACCGTTGATGTGGCCTATATTGATGATATTTATTCACAAATCAGCTAAAACTAAATACTTACTGATTTGTACGCCCTAGAAAAAGCAATGCTTATCTAGTCTAGGGCGCTAATTATATTATGATTAAAATTGTATCCTCACTCACTGTATTGTTTCTCTTCCACGGGATTGTGAATAAAGCGTGATAATGTTGCTATTCCATAAAATTTGAAGCGAGACTTATCGCTGCGTAATAGCTCCAATGGTTTTAACTGTATTTGAATAATGATGGCGGCATTCGATCCTAGTTGGGACCAGAGAAGAACGAAGGAATAGCAACATTATCAAGCTTTACTCTCAATCTCGTGGCAGAGAAACAACACACAGTGTGTAAGAATGGAATTTTGATCATAATATAGGCCACATCAACGGTGCATTATTGCCCATGGTTAGTTAAACTAAGGGTCCTTGTTGGGGATACGAACAGGCTAAGTTGTCAGCCTCGAGGAATCCCCCCAAAAGGGCTCCAGATCGCATGCGCAGTAACGATTTACTTCATTTATGTAATATGCAAATTAACTTGACCGTTGAGAACAAGGGAAGAAACAAAAGCAGCGATGCGCATGACAACGTGAGCCCCAACGTCGATTCGCTCTCAACAAAGCTGAAACACAAAGTATCAAAACAATAGGGTCAGCACTTCATCTCCCCAACAAGTCCCATGTTTGAATGCGGCATGCATAGTAGGCCAAAATCAGCTAGAAATGGCTAGACATCTTTTCAGCTTACTCAAAATAAAGTAATGAAAAGATGAATCAATCAATCAATCAATCAATCAATCAATCAATCAATCAATCAATCAATCAATCAATCAATCAATCAATGGTTAATTCGAGTGTCAATAAACGGTAACGCTAAAGATGGTAACAAGGACCTTTTTACCAATGCATTCCCAATCCCCTACTTTAAGGGGCTGAATCACGTAACTGTGAACAAAAAATCTGTTATCTCTATAATCCATATTGTTGCCCGCACGCGCCCATAGTGTTCTGCACAAATTTTGGTGGATGGGGTGAATCCACAATAACGTTACTTCTAAAGATCCATCAAGATCTTTGCAATCTTACAAGATATGGTTGTTTCGTTTGTTTCTCTCTGAAGTTCAAGAGTTCATCTTCAAAATAGCACTTTCATTTTGAGAAAAACAGTGGGAAATCTGTGTGACATGGTCTGTCAAAAAAACTGCCAAATCGTCGTCGAAAGAAGTTTATTTACATTACGTGACCCACCCCCTTTAATGGGAGCAAGAAGAATGCTACAAAGTGATCTAAAAGTCTCTTTCTTTGTTAAAAGAAACCCTCGAATTCTAGATAGTTTTCACTTGTCCAGGCTCTAGGCAATATGAACGATTCTAGATCTAACCAAACGACAAACAAGGAATGTTTTAGGAAATACCTGAAATTGCATTCCAATACCAAGCGCTTGAAAAACTCCTGCATATCTGTGTGAGGGATGAACGATAAAGAAGATGGCATTTTCTTCATTCGATATGTAGATTGGAGACAGATATTCGTCTGGCAGAATCAAAATGTTTTTCTCTTCTTCCTCTTCTATTCCTAATGGAAATACGAACAGTGATATGAGCATAAGGAATCATGTAATTTAGATTTGATATCCAGGAGCAAAGCTCAAGAAAAATATAGAGGGGGGGGGGTTTAGTATATTCGTCTGGGGGTTCCCTCGCGCGGCGTGCCGCCGTCTTTCTGGGAGATGCGCGTCGCTCTGGACCTCTTAGGGAAGGCACGATTATTTTCATCTTGTAAATATCCACTATACATTTTTGATCGATTAACTTTAAGAATTTGTAAACTTTGTAAAGTAGGCCTAAATTAGCTGTAATTTAGCTATTCTTCTTTTGTAATGTAGCCTACGTTAGATAATTAATGATGATGATGATGATGGCGATGAAGGGTTGCAGATGCGAATTTTGCCTACAGGATACCCTGAATCTGCCGAAAAAATAGAGTCTTCGTCGGCCAGATGGTTGAAAGCCATATAAATTGGCCAATAGCTAAAAGTTAGGGGAGAGGGGGGGGGGGTGCGAAATCTAATTTGAGACAGACTTTTGTACTTATCTTACTTGCAATGTTTCGCGATTCTTCTGCTATCATTTGGTCAATTGTTGGAACAATGTCTTCAATTTCATTTGCATCCAACTTATCCAGAATTTTGACGAGAAGATCAATCGCAAGCTGATCTGCGGTCGTACTTGGCTGCATTAGATAGAATCCCTAAAAACAGAAGTAGATGTTCCAGGAAAATCCAGCGAATCCCATAGGTTAATGGCACATTTCCCGCGGTTTTCCCGTAGCCTTGTATAATACGATACAAGGGCACCTTTTTGTCACCACATCAACTGATTTACGTCTGTGATATTTACAATAAACTCAAGCGACATAACAGTAGCAAAATGCGTTTGACCAATGTATTATTATATGTCAAAATTAGAAGCTATCAGGTAATAAAACTCATAATAACAGGTTTTGTAGTTGTGCAGGAAGATATCAAGCCCTCGGTTTCATGCGCAGACCTCGCAGGCTCGGTTTGTACTTCTAAGACCTTATATTTTCCTGTACAACACAAAATCGGTTAGTGTGTGCATATTGCTCCGATATAAGTGGATTTTTAACGGTCACTTTTTGGTGGCTTGGGTGAAGCCACCAAACAAACTGCAGAAAACAATGGATGAATAATGATGGAAAATGCGTAGAATTATGATGTATTTACAGATGTGTTTACAGTTTGGTGACGGAACCCATTTAAGCACAACTACGGCGTCTGACCAAGGGCGCCTACCTTGTAGGAAGTGTGTTTATTCCCGGTACTTTAAGCGTAGTAATTGGTGTCCTATGACCCAGTCCTGTTAATCTGTGTATATCATAAGTTTTTCTAGTTACAGGGATTTTCAAATTATAACGTCTGTTAGAGTTGACCAATCAAAAATCACACTGTCTGATTCCCTGTGGCCAGATCGTATAAAAAATGATATCGTGTTACATAAACAACGGAATTTGAAACCACAGAGTTATTCATACGTCATCTTGACCTTGAGAGGACTGACGCTGTGTACTGCTTGGTCACGGTACGGTTCTAGGACACTCTCTGTACTGGGTCACAGGACACCCATTACTCTACAGTACTGGGAATAAACACAGTTCCTACAAGGTAGGCGCTCTTGGTCTGACCACCCAAATACTAACCTCGAGGACAATTTGCAGGTCCGATTCAATTTTACCCTTGAGTACAGATGCACCGACTGAATCAATGCCATATGTAAATAACGCAACATTACAGTCGATTTCCTCTTCGCTTCCTCTTATCCAATTTGCAAGCCAGCCTATGACATATGCGATTAAAATCTCCTTCTGCTTCTCTCGTGAAGTTTCTTTCGATATCAGGCAGAGTAATTCTCCATCTACAGAGGTAGAAACTTCTGGTATCTCTTGCAAGATTGTAGAATAACTGATGTGTTTTGAATCCACATTTGGTAATCGATGACGAAACGTTTGCCAATCTATGTCACAAATACAAACGTTGGGTTTCTGAGGTGCTGTTGTCATTACTTTTTCCATCCACTGCAGTCCTGTAATAAAAAGGTTTTTCTGAAATTCTGAGACTTGGCGTTGTTTCACCAATAGTCCAATAGAAGAGGCAAACAGAGACAAATTGAACGATGTGAATAAAATCACGCCCCCCCCATCTTTACGGGTCTTTAAAAGAATCGTTGATTCGGAATGATATAGTAATAATAATAATAATAATAATATAGTAATAATAATAATAATTATGATATGATAATCCAATTTATTCTCAGTTGGCTGGAAGAATAACATTAATAAAGGCTAATTCAACCATGTTCACAAAATTATTTGAAATTAATGTACTACAAATGTTACAGTTACATCCGGATCCTGTCCAATGTTTTATTTTTTTTTGAGCTCATAATTGCTTTTGGCAGCAGTAGAAGCTGATTCCCAACTAGTAACCAACGCCAAATGGAAGAGACTCGTTTCCAAATGTGTTGGTCTTAGGAAGTTGGAGAATTCGGATGACTCGGGATGAAATAGACCTTTACACAGGTATTGTGGCTCTGTGGTGTAATCCTCTGACATTGCAACCAGAACAGTCAGGCGGACAGGGTTTGATCCCAGGAGAGCCTCACCTCCAACTTCTGCGATCCCAGCGCTTGGCGTGGACTTGTCCAAGTCGATCTGGGCAAGTCCATGCTTGGCGCTAAAAACCGCTACTTCGCCTTCGCCTCGCCTTCACATAGGGAAATATGCTGTGTCATTACCTGACTTACGTTTTAAAACGAGGCAATACAAGAATCCCGCCAATCCCATTGGCTAATCGCACATTTCCCGCGGTTTTCCCGTAGCCTTGTATAATACGATACAAGGACGCATTTTTGTCACCACAGCCACTAATTTAGGCCTGTGAGATTTGCAATCAACTCAAACGACATAACAGTAACAAAATGAGTTTGACTAAATGGTATAAGTCAAAATTAGAAGCTATCAGGTAATAAAACTCATAATATTAACCGGTTTTGTAGTTGTACAGGAAAATATAAAGCCCTCGGTCTTATTGCACAGACCTCGCAAGCTCGGTCTGTACTTTTAAGACCTCGGGCTTTATATTTTCCTGTACAACACAAAACCGGTTAGTATGCGCATATCATTTACCTGTAGGGATATCCAAAAGAAACATTCCCGTTTGCTCTATCATTTTAGCAACTTTATCATTTCGCTGCAAGAGTCCCGCACCACCCATCGCTCCCCAGCAAACAGAACTGCAAGGTTTTCCAAGAACTTTCATTCGGTATTCAGCAAAGCTGTTGAGAAAAGCATTTGCTGCTCCATATGTTGCCTGCCCAGCATTTCCAATTAGTGACACGATTGAAGAATACAAGATAAAGAAATCCAAATCTTCTTGCTTTCTTTCCAGCATGTTGTGAAGCAGCAAAGTACCTGCAATTTGAATTAGATTAATGATAACTTTCTTAATCTTAGATAAACACATGGGTGCATGGACATCCAGTTATGCTTCAGTTTCTACTCTTCTGCGGAATAACTTTATATAGTTGTGCGAAGGAGGTTCCATCGTAGAACCATATAAACTTTTATGGCACGCAAACATCACAAAAACCTAGAAATCCTAGTTTGTCACTGATAAAGTAAGGTTTATCACTTTGATAAGCCCAGTTTGTCAGAGAAATGTTGATAATCTCGGTTTATCAGTTGATAAACCTAGGTTATCGTTATAAACCTAGTTTACCAAAGTGATAATCTTAGTTTATAAGTGATAAACTAAGATTATCGCGTTTTGTGATTTTCGCGTGGCAAGCAAGCACAGCTGCAGCGCCTAACCACCAACGATAGATCTAAAAGTATAAGGTCTATAAACAGATTTGCTTGTTACATGTAATCACGACATTTTTTATGAAGTTTGGCCAAAGTATCGGGACAGCTAGCCTGCGCCCAGACCCAATATTCTGAAGAAGAAAGGGTCTGCGCAACAACGACCAAAAGCTTGCTACCGCACAATTCTGGGTTTCAGGGTGTAGCCCCGGGGGGGGGTACTTGACTAGGGAAGTGACGGGGGTGTGCGGAAAACCTCTCCACACCCTGTACCCTGTCGCATAAAAAATAGGCCAAAAGTATACCCTGTCGCATAAAAATTTTGCCTCTCAAATACAGTGTAGAACGCAATTTTTGCTTGTGATACCCTGTCGCATAAAAATTTTGCCTCTCAAATACAGTGTAGAACACAATTTTTGCTTGTGATGCCCTGTCGCATAAAAATTTTGCCTCTCATATACAGTGTAGAACGCAATTTTTGCTTGTGATACCCTGTCGCATAATTTTTTTACCTATTATAATACCCTGTCGCATAAATTTCGTTAGAAAAGGACACCCTGTCGCATAATTTTTACCGCAAAAGGACACCCTGTTGAGCGGCACATCCCGTCAGGTCAAGTATGGGAGTGCCCCCCCCGGGGGTGTAGCAAGCTTTTGGTCGTCGTTGCGCCGACCCTTTCTTCTTCGGAATATTGGGTCTGCGCGCAGGCTACGGGACAGCTCGCTGCTTCGGAAACGAGCTACAAACGGATGAATCTATTTGCGACTATACCTTCTACTTTCTTCCCAGGAATTTGACGTTGATGAAAAGTTTCGTTGCAAGCCGATAGGAATGTCTAGCTTTGTGAGATGTTGGCTACTCGATATGAGTATAGACTTATTGCCCGTGTCCTTGGTTTTGTTGCTACAACCACAAGCATTTTCCTCTCGTTTGCTCAAAATGGTATGAATGAGTGCAGGAGATAAATTTGAGGCAAAGATTACAAGGATAAACAATTCAAGACAATCTTTGAAAGTTCTCAAGTAAGCTGGTCTAGTTGAAACTTCGTAATACGCTTGGGTTCAATCAAGACTTTTCTATTTGACTGCAGTAGACCTTTCAGTTGACTTACCATTAACTTTAGGTCCCATGACCTTTGTATAGTTTTCTCGGTCGACATCAGCTAACAGTTTATCATCTAGCACAACTGCACTATTGACAATCCCAGCTAATCTGCCAACCTTCTCAAGCTCCTGTTCCAAGATTTCAATTCCATGTTTTGTTCCCACATCAGCCTGAACACATTTGATGTTTACGTTATATGTCATCCGTAGCTGATCAAATTCTGTTTTTGTTTCAGCAGTCACTTTTGACCTCCCAACTGTCATAATGGTGCCAGCTCCTGACGGAAAATACAAGGAGAAATTAAAGTGGCGATGAATCATCCATTTAAGGTAAGCTTTCTCATGAAATATAGGGTGTCGCAAAAAATGGTGCCCCGCTTGTGTGGTTTCTGTGGGCATGTTGTAAAAACAAGACCCTGGGACCCCTGAGACCCCTAGGACCTTTAAGTACTAGAAATGAAAAGGACCCTTAACACCAGAGTGTCATAATGAGGAAGTTGTGTATCATTGACTTCCCCCCTTCCATCCCATGAGCTTCCACTCTTTCAAACCAATGCCAGGAATGAAGCAGAGAGTTTATACCATGAAGAAGTACTATTTTGAGTATCTCCTATTGTGTTATTTTAAAGACTTTCTGCATGAATAAAGGCATCCTGACGTTGGTTTGAACGGACGAAAGTTCGTAGGATGAAAGATGGGAAGCTCATACAACACGCAGCCTCTTGTTTGACAGCTTGATGACATTGATCTATTGTTTGTCTGTGGTGATGTCCCTCTGGTGTTAAGGGTCCTTTTCATTTTCAGTACTTTAAGGTCCTAGGGGTCTCAGGAGTCCTAGGGTCTTAGGGTCCGGTTTTTACAACATGCCGTTTCTGTGCAGGGGCTGTAGCTTTAATTGTCCTGGTTTTTGCACAAGGGTATAGGTATAGCCCCCTAGACTGATTACACGTTCGTAGTTATTGTTATTGATAGACTGATGGACGCTATAGCTACGACAACAACAACATCACTGAACCGACAACAACAACGTCAATTCACCTCAATGAGAGATTGATAGAGAATTTGAAAAAATGGGTATCTCATGAATTAGGTTTATCTGTTGAATTTGGGGAGCGTTTGAGAGAATGATTGATGGAGACTTAGTACCGTGTCCGCGACACAAAGCGAGTCTGCTGATATCAGCATGGTAAGATTTGATTTAATTCGAGCATAGCCGTCAAATCTTTTCTTTTGTCCAAAGCTCCCGTGGGGTTCTGACTCATGCTCTGATCAGATCGCATTTTCTCCTATGATTGACCAATCAGATGCCGTCGTTGTGTTTACTTCCGCGTTTCGCAGCAAAACTTTAGCCACTTTCGGCCGTTTTGACCACTCTCCGGAAAAAATCATTGCACGATCGGATAAATCGAATTTCGTCAAAATTTCAATTGGAGCAGATTCTCCATGCTTTGGACCATAAGTGTTTTCGGTATGGCTTTGCGATCACTAAAAATAGCAGAATTGTGGCATTTTTAAGCTCAATGAAGTCATTCATCGGTTACAGACTCTATGATTAGCAAAAAGAAGAGTAGAAAACTGAAAACATGAAGAAGAACTAGTGCATACACATACCTCAGATGGATTTAATAACAAACATCCACTTTTTCTGCCTCGATCTACAGCCAGTTTCACCAGCAAACAACACAGTCAACAAAAATGGGCGTGAGAACTTGAATGATCAGCTACATGCAATCGTCGAATGACAACATCCCATTCCAATGAACAGAAATATGAATAAATCAACGGTGAATAACGAATACAAGAACTTGCCATGCTGAAGATTGTGGGAGTAGCTGTACGTCCACCCTGGCCCAGAAAGAACAATTTTGTGATATCTTTTTCGATAAACCATCTATGGATAAACCGTGCCACCATTCCTTTATCCAACTGCGGCTTTCGTTGCCAGATGGAAACCGGCAATAACATTACCAAAACGATGTACGAATTGATCGGTCACATCCCATCTTTTATTGCAAGAAAAATGTCTATCGTCTTATGGTCTAGCAGCTTCGTGAAACAGAACTGAAATGCTAGGTTTAATGTTCCTACGAATATGGATAACAAGAAGAAATGTACATCTTATTTTCATAACGAGTAAAATAGATCGATCTTTTTGACATTTGAAATACTATTTATAGAAACTCCTCATGTCAATTTCAAATTTTTTTGCGGGTATCATAAGAAATATTTTATCTTTTAGAAGTCCTTCATTAGAAAATAACCCCTTTATAGGCCTTCATATTCAAGTAGCATCAAAGCAAAGTTGGGCAGTTTGCCTCAAATTTCTATCGGTGGTGTAGGATCTCTGGGTTCTCCTGTGCCTTCGATAAAATTGTGCGGCAAATTATGAAATCGTGCCACAGTGTAGATCACGTACGAAGTCTCGTGTAAGAAATTAATAAATGAAAAGTGAAATTAATTTGTTCCAGTATCCAAGATCTTATATTCTAGGTGACCTGAGAGTTCAGTTTCTTGAAATTTTTCCTATGATAGCGGATTTCTATCAATGCAACTGCATACACTTTTTCTGCAGGAAACTGCTTGAAGGAAACCGTTGCTGCCTCTTCCATAAATTAAGAAACTCTATTAGAAGCGATGAAAGGTCATTTCAAATTTAAGGAACTTTCGCAAAGTAAGTTATGTGTTGAAAAAATGTTTTCAACCAGAAATTGCATTACCAACTCAACTATTACTAAAAAGTAATAACATAATTTTTGTTATTATTTCGTTTTTTAACAATTCATTGGTTCAAAATGTGGTTCTGAATGAACGTCGACAAACTGTCAGTTGGAGTTTTGAAAATTTGGGAACCTTACAAGAAACTTTTCTATCAGAATCAAGCCTAAAGTAAATGTAACATTTTGGAAACTGAAACAAATTAATTTCACTTTTCATTTATTAATTTCTTACATGAGACTTCGTACGTGATCTACACTGTGGCACGATTTCATAATTTGCCGCACAATTTTATCGAAGGCACAGGAGATCCCAGAGATTCTACACCACCGATAGAAATTTGAGGGAACTTTTTAAGAAACTCTCTTAAGAAACATTTTGTGCTCAGAAAATGAGAATTTTGAGGAGCTTTCTTTATTGGATCAAAGTTGCAGAATCTTACAAAATAGGGTTGTTCTGCCATGAATGGGCAATGAGATTGCAAACTGCCCAACTTTGCTTTGATGCTACTGTGTTGCTTGAATATGAAGGCCTATGAAGGGGTTATTTTCTAATGAAGGACTTCTAAAAGATAAAATATTTTTTATGATATCCGCACAAAATTTGAAATTGACATGAGGAGTTTCTATAAATAGTATTTCAAATGTCAAAAAGATCGATCTATTTTACTCGTTATGAAAATAAGATGTACATTTCTTCTTGTTATCCATATTCGTAGGAACATTAAACCTAGCATTTCAGTTCTGTTTCACGAAGCTGCTAGACCATAAGACGATAGACATTTTTCTTGCAATAAAAGATGGGATGTGACCGATCAATTCGTACATCGTTTTGGTAATGTTATTGCCGGTTTCCATCTGGCAACGAAAGCCGCAGTTGGATAAAGGAATGGTGGCACGGTTTATCCACAGATGGTTTATCGAAAAAGACATCACGAAATTGTTCTTTCTGGGCCAGAGTGGACGTACAGCTACTCCCACAATCTTCAGCATGGCAAGTTCTTGTATTCGTTATTCACCGTTGATTTATTCATATTTCTGTTCATTGGAATGGGATGTTGTCATTCGACGATTGCATGTAGCTGATCATTCAAGTTCTCACGCCCATTTTTGTTGACTGTGTTGTTTGCTGGTGCTGTAGATCGAGGCAGAAAAAGTGGATGTTTGTTATTAAATCCATCTGAGGTATGTGTATGCACTAGTTCTTCTTCAGGTTTTCAGTTTTCTACTCTTCTTTTTGCTAAGCATAGAGTCTGTAACCGATGAATGACTTCATTGAGCTTAAAAATGCCACAATTCTGCTATTTTTAGTGATCGCAAAGCCATACCGAAAACACTTATGGTCCAAAGCATGGAGAATCTGCTCCAATTGAAATTTTGACGAAATTCGATTTATCCGATCGTGCAATGATTTTTTTCCGGAGAGTGGTCAAAACGGCCGAAAGTGGCCTAAGTTTTGCTGTGAAACGCGGAAGTAAACACAACGACGGCATCTGATTGGTCAATCATAGGAGAAAATGCGATCTGATCAGAGCATGAGTCAGAACCCCACGGGAGCTTTGGACAAAAGAAAAGATTTGACGGCTATGCTTTTAATTCGCGTTTGCTTAAACAAACCAAGCCGAAGAAAGCCTATTGTGTGTGGGGGGAGGGTGTTTTGTTTACCTTGTCTACAATCCTAGATATAAGCTGCCCCATTGAATCTAATTCAATGACAATAATCTCGAGAATTCCTTGAAGATATTTATCAATCAATGGAACTAACAGAGAACAACAGAGATCCCTTTTCACCAATAAGGTTTGGTTCCTCGATCCTGGGAACCGCATGTGACTTTGGATAGGCTTTGTGTGTCTGATGTGCAGACTCTAATGGAGGAGGAACGGAGGAGGAACCTCTCTGAAAGCAAATCAGTCGAGTCTGCATGCAGCCTACATAGGTAAAGCACAACTTAGAGACTTTGAGACCTTGTTTGAGTCAGTCGGACAAATGGTTGTTGATTTATGACACAGGAAAGGAAAAATAAGTGATTGTTTCAAAAACAGCACTTCTGTCAAAATCAAATAATGTTAGAGAGAAAGGGTTGTTGCACTCTCCATCGCAGAGGCTGTTTGTTGAAAACCGAACTAACAACTGAAGCTCTCAGAGCTGCGAAGGCGCCTTTGCAGTTCTGAAAGCTTTGGTTGAAAGCTCGGTTTCCAACAAACAGCCTTTTCGAAGGAGAATGGGGTTGTAGCATCGCATTCAAACTTTTTCATGTTACCCCTTGATGCCATCCATTTGACTGTCTCTAAACCAAGACCTTTTGTTCCTCCAATTACAACATAAGATCGGTCATCTTTCAATCCCTGGATGTCCATTGATGCTGGGTGCAAATTAAGACCTTCATCTTCATCAACGTGGACTTTCAAGCAGCTAAACTGAAAGGACTCATCGACCAACTTTTCAACATTTCCCAGCTTGCAAACATCAGCAAGTTTTACGCACTTTGGGGCTTGCAGATCTTTCAATAAGCATGGCTCTAAGTTCTCAACACAACTTCTCATTGATGCCAAAAATTGCTGATTTGAAGATTGTGCCATGTATGGTTTCTCGTAAATTATTGTAACTGGGTTCTTGAAATTGTAGCTCTTTAAAGATTCTTCATTTTCTGTGTCAAGAATAACGAGGATTCCATCTGAAACATAGAACGTTGCTTGAAAATAGATCGCTTTGGACTGTATCGGTATTTTTTTCATCCGCTACAAGTTGTTACTGTTCAAAGCATTTACACTGCTCCACAAAAACCTTTTACATTGATTCAAGGAGCGAAAATGCTGCAGATCGGCCGAAACAGTGTAAATGGGAGGCTGATCCGTTATATTTTGTACCATTACTGTTACAGTTACTGTTAACGTTAACCATTACAGTTACCGTTACAGTTACCATTTACCATTACAGTTAGTGTTACCGTTACCGTTTGCTGTTACAGTTACCATGACCGTTTTCAGTTACCATTACCGTTTACCCTTACCGTTACCGTTTGCTGTTATAGTTGCCATTACCGTTACCGTTTACTGTTACAGTTGCCATTTACCGTTACCGTTTACTGTTACCGTTACCGTTTACCATTGCCGTCGCCGTTACCATTGCTGTTACCATAGTTGTACCGTTACAGTGTTAACAGGGTGTTAGACGACGCGTGCTGACACAACTTTTATACAATGATTTGGCTCTGTAGATTATTGATAGGTAGATAGATTGATAGATGGATAGACACTTCAATAATCTAGTAATCCAATAGCCCAGTGGTTTAAATTCTTAGTTTCCTATAAGAAATACTTGTACAAAACGAATGAAAATTTAAAAGATTTCTTGCGATTTTCATATCTTCTTGGTTGCTTCATTCTAGTTTACAAGGATGTGACCCTGAGGTAAACTTAGTATATTTGTCTGCCGGGGATGTGCCGTTTTTCACGTTTTCGCCCTCTTTTCTAGCGCCGGTTATCGAAAGAAGGCAATTTTTCTAGAGCCGGTTGTCAAAACATCTTAAAGGGGATATTTTGTTACATCGGGTCGTTGCTTTGCTCAATTTTTAGGTTTTGGGGTATGATTTTCACCAATTTTTTCTAGAATCGGGTATCGTTTGGAGGGAAAATTCTGGAACCGGGTAAAAAAGTGTTTTTGGGCACACCCCGTACAAATTTAAGTCAAGTACCCTCCTGGGAATGGGACAAAGGGGGATAAATTCTGCACAAACGTTACGTACCTGGCTTGATCGTATTCAACAATACAATGTCATCAATAGGGTGTAACTCAGATGAACAGATCACACAATCATATCCGTTTTCAGTCCTGCTCTTTTCTTTGGGTTGCAACCGTTTAGAGTCAGCTGAATCTTTGCTGAACGAGAAGTTCTGTATCCCAGTTGTTTCGCTGAATATTACCTCAAGACCTGCGTTTCTTGCAACTTCAGATAGTGCCCAGCAGATTCCATGATTTGATTTGGTTGGGGCTATGAAAATTGTCCTTGTAGCTTGTCGAACTGTTGTGACCCTCGCTAAAATGTTGTTTGCAAGTGCAAGGCAACCTGTAACGAGATAGTTAGGGATTTAACCTGCTGAATTCTGATTTCTGATTTCACTGTTTCGATATTTATCTAAGGGAGAATACAAATAAGGTAACAAACAAACAAACAAACAAACAAACAAACAAACAAAAGCCCTAATGTTGGTTTTCAAGGGGCCCTTGCTATTACTGTCAATGCATATTGGGGCTTGTACAAACGCCTTTGAGGTGATTAGGGTAAGTTCTTGCTGCTGCCCCTTCCATCTGACTCAAGTTTACATTTCATTCACGAAACTGGTCGGTTTGGCTAAGATCTTTCAAACCTTAGTCATGCACAAAGCAGCCACCAAGTCTCTTCACGTAAAAGTTTCCTTTTCTTTGTAAATTCTGTTTCACATCAGATGACAGGCATTTGATTTACTTTAAATAACTAGAACGAGTTGCGCTCGCATTGATCGCAACCCTGACCTGACATCTGATGTGGGACGGAATCTAGTATAGTATCCAGTAGTCTTTAAATCGTTCGTAGTGTAGTTGTATTTAGTTTAACGTTGCGTGTCTTTTCATATTGGCCATGGGGTAGTCATTGTCTTTCGCTCCCCATGGTATCGTCCCCGTAGTGTAGTATAGTAATTAGGAAAGTTTAGTAAAATGTAAGATTTATTGTAAGATTTTAATATGAATAAAAAAAATTTAAAAAAATCTGATCCAAGGAGTCGGACAGAATAGGGCGAAGGAGAACATGATATTCTCTGTTGTTACCTGGCAACACAGCTGCTTCTTGGGACGTAAGAAATTCCGGTTTCCTAAACACATTTGTTATTGGTAACCGAAGCCGGTCTTTGATCCACTTTGAGTTGAAAACAGCAATGACGTCATCACCAATTTTGACCCCGCTTTGCTTGTTACTTGTTGCAATGATATTTCCCACTGCTATTTGTTGTAGCTCGCTGGATTCGGGTGATTTAACATTATGTAGAAGTTTAATGCATTGCCCAGCTGGTGAAGAGATATGATTAACTCTAACATCTACGAAGTCATCTTTAGGTGAAATTCTGTTTTTTGGGCTGCCTTTTATGCAGTAGGTTTCATCTGCTTCTGACCATGACAAATAGAAGTTTTCTTGCACGCTGTCGAGGGATTTTTTTGGCAATGAAATCTACAAGAAATTCGTATTGTAATATTTCATTTGCTTGGTCTATATGATAAACAGGCAGAAACAAACAAACAAACAAACATATAAAAAACTACAGGGTGGCTTGAAAAAGTATGCCTCGTTTGTGTGGCTGCTGTGGAGGAGCTGTAGCGTTAATTGTCTCGATTTTTTCACAGTTGCATAGGCCAGACTTCAACTTAGAGTTCGAAACCTTGTTTGAGTCCATCTAACAAATGATTGCCGATTTATGGCAGAGCAGAAGCAAGGCAGAATAAGTCGTTGCTTTAAAAACAGCACCTCTGTTGTTCTCCAATAATGTCAAAATCAAGTAATATTTGAGAAAAGGGTTCTAGCGTCATATCAAGATCTTCTTTACATTGACAGCGTTGTCACATGGATGAACAACACCGTAAACCGCTCTAAAAATGCAGAACATTTTTAGATAAAACGCTCGAACACTACATTTGAGAAAAAATTAACACATTGAGACAAAAAGCGAGAAAATCATTTGACATGAATAGCAAACAAACAAACAAACAAACAAACCTGTTTCAAATTGAGTCTTTCAAATTTAGGTCGATAAACACCAGTAGATGATACAACGCAACCTTCCTCAATTGCAGGCATGTCAATCGATGTCAATGCCTTAACAAAGTCATCTTTACTCGCATCTTTGCTGATGTCAAAGGAAATAACAGGAATGTCGCTCTCAAGAAATGACACCCTGCCAAGGCCTAAAGTTGTTGCAGCCCATGGCAGATTGTAGCCTATATTATCAAACATTTCATATCCAAAAGACTGACAGGTGAACGCCAGTAGCCTGCATTTTGATATTTCTTCATGTGAGAGTAACTTCAGAAGCTTTAACGTTGACTCAAAGCACAGCCAGTGCGCCATGGAGGAGTGCGTAGCCTCCGGGACAATTTGATGCGCAGAAGTTGGCATGAGGTTGATGATAACGACATCCTTCCCTTGTTTGCACTTTAGGTATCGCTCAATTCCTTCGACGAAATTAACAGCCATGTCAAGCTCAGAGATCTCTTGAACATAGACTCTGTTTTCTGGAACCCCAAGCAGTGAAAGCGCCTCCTGCAATTTGTCTTTGAATGTATTTTTCATCAGACTAACCACAATGAACTCAAGATGGTCGTTTAGGCCTATTGGCCTCTGATCTGACGTCTCATCTCTCTTCCAGTTCATCTCATAAATGCTTTCGTCGAATGATGGATATCTTTGAGCTCTTGTGACATCTTGTACCTAGAAAGATTATGTTGTTTGGAAAAATGAATGCAACGCGGTGTCCTATGACCCATGGGATTTTCAAATTCTAACGTCTGTTAGAGTTGACCAATCAAAAATCATGCTGTCTGATTCCCTGTGGCCAGATCGTATAACGGTTGATATCGTGTTTCATAACACCGGAATTTGAACCACAAACTTATTCATACGTCATCTTGACCTTGAGAGGACTGACTCTGTTTACTTCTGGGTCACGGTACGGTTTTAGGACACTCTCTGTACTGGGTCACAGGACACCCATTACTCTACAGTACTGGGAATAAACACAGTTTCTACAAGGTAGGCGCCCTTGATTGAATAGACAGCTCTTCATCTTTTAGAAAATCGTAGAAATTAATCTACTCTGTATCGCAAAAGAGTAAACAGATTTGGTCCGGCCTAGCCATAAAACGTTAGCTTTGATAAATGGCTGATCATTTCTAAAATGTTCTTCGATAGTTAACTTGAACCCAGATACCTTGTTTGTTGATATTGGTGCTTGAGTGTTGAAATATTAGTGTTGAAAGTTCAAATTTGTTGTCATCTCACCTCACCTTCTGGCCTGGGGCCAAATTCTAGTCAAATTCACTTTCTCCGTAGGCTTGCACCATCGAACGGTAACAAAGCGATCGAATTTCGAATGTTTTCGTCGCATAAACTACTTGCAACTACACTACGAACGATTAAAAACTAATGGATAGTAAACAGATGGATTCCGCCTGACATTAGATGTCAGGGTTGAGATGAATTGAAGAAAGTCTCAAGCGCAACTCACTCTGTAATAAAAATAAAATGCCTGACATCTAGCGTAAAACGGAATTTATACCGGGTGTCCCAAAATGATGTATTATCGTTTGATTGCTTATATGTCCATCACCAATGAACCGATTTTCAAAAACTGGTAAAACCACAACCAACATCTTAAAGGGAATATAAGCATGTACAAGTGGCTCCGAGCCACAAGACCTAAACTGTCAATCAAATTTAACCAATAATCACAACAAGCTATCTACCATTGCACGTGATCACTTTCACTTCAGCCTAGCCTGCACGAGGGCACGTAACGGGCGATCAGTAATGGCGGGGAAGAGTTGCTTCGTTGTTTCTCTATCCGCTAAGGGGCAAAAACGGACAAGAAATGGAAAGAAATATTGCCTGTTCATTGACCACCGTGATGAAGCAGACCTTGTAGCCGCAGAATTTGATGTCCTGAAGAAATCGAAGCGCTTTGAGTCCATTTACGATACGAATGAATTGCTGAAATGGATGGGTACAGGATAAGCAAGCACATCTCATTGGGCCTAAACGTATCTTCAGACAAGGGAATCTTCACTAAAGTTAGCCTGACGGAATCTATGGACAAAGGGCTAGTGTTGCGGAAGAAATACTGATAAATAGTGAGCATTCAACAAAGCAGCCGAGCCGGGCCTAATATAAACACTGGATCCATCAATCGCGACAATGATGGCAAACAACAAACAACTCATACGATAAGGTCATTGAGACGTAAGTGGAGCTAAATTACCTTTCCTTCTCACTTCTTTTATCTCGATTCACTCGAGCAAACTACTTCAGAATCGTCGCAGTCAGGAAGAAGGAATCTTGCTTGCTGGGTAACCATATTGGAAAGTATATCGAGAATCTCCTCGCACTACAAATTTGCAATGCAGAGCTCACTTTCACGTGCACAGTTAGAATGCAACTGCTATGCGCATGCTCTGGTGTATCTATTTATAGAAAGCGCCTGATATATGCTTATATTCCCTTTAACATCCAATTTAGCCTTTAGGCAGTCAAATAAAACAAAGTTTTTGAAAATCCGTTCATCGGTTATGAACATGTAAGCAATCAAACTATAATACATCATTTTGGGACACCCGGTACAAAGAAAAAGAAAATTTACGTGAAGGAACTTGATGGTTGCTTAACAATCATACTACTGAAGTTTCAAACGATCTCAACAACAAAACCAATCGGTCAATTGATCATTTGCCTACCTTGAACCCTTCAAGATGCATGATAACATTGGCATTATCATCCATCAATTTTGCATCGCATATTTCTTCGGTTTCCTCACTCAATTCAGCATAGCAGTAAAGATATTTGAACCGTTTTGATATTTGCCTCAGTCTTACTTCTTTGATTCCTGTTGAAAAAGCACGCTCTTCAGATAAGGAATACAGAAATAACACGTTTCAGGAAAAACGCAACCCAGTTATAACTGAAATTTGATAAAATGTCATAAGATTTGAGTACAGGGTGTCCCAAAAAAATTGTGCCCCGTTTGTCTGAAGATTGCGAAAAAACGGCAAAAGATTCTCGCCAAACTTTTGCATGATGGTGCTCTTCAGATGTTCAATTAAATTTTGCCACCATCCTCGTAAAAATCTGTTGAAAAATGATGGAGCAATGACCTTCAGAAGACAAAATTTGCCTGATGACTGAAACCAGCGGTCGGCCATTTTGTCTTGCTCTTTTGCAGTGAAAGGCATCTTCACGTGAGGTAAGAAATAATTTCTGTGAGGTCAGAAATAGTGGAACTCTCCGAAGATTATCGGAATTTTCACGAGAGCTATGACATTGGAAGCTGCTGTTTCATTTTCAATCCATGAAGCTATTTATCGCTGCAAAATAGTAAGACAAAATGGCCGACCGCTGGTTTCAGTGATCGGGCAAATTTGGTCTCCTGAAGGTCATAGCTCCATCACTTTTCAACGGATTTTCATGGGAATGGTGGCAAACTTTAATTGAACTTTAATTAAATAGCTGCGACGATCTGGGAACTAGTTTAGAGCGCGGCACTGTTCAAAAACCTTAGGCCGTTATGAACTTGAGTAAGCAAGAATCGCTGCCGAGGCAAAAGCGCAGAGATACTCATGAAATGAAGACGAAGACGAGCAAGGTAACGAACTACATTGATTCATTTAGTAACATTTAGGCCAAGTATTGTGGACACGATCGACACAAATCGTGTCCACAATACCCATGTGTTTACCAGATACAAAAGACGAAGGTAATTAGAACACTTACCAACAGGGAGTTTCTTGTTAGCATTTGGATCTTTCTTCCCCAGAGGACTTCTTGCTTGCATGCAGGCATCGATGATACAAGGATGAATGATGTATTTTTCCAGCTCTTTCTCAATTGAATTCGGTATGCTCAGACGAACGACACCTATTTTCTTGGTATGCCATGCATGTTTAACGAGACTAAAAGTTTCGCCAAAATTAAATCCAGTATCTAACGCCAGCTCGTGAAATTCCTCTGCGTTAAGCTGTTCTGCATCATCTGGCAATCCTACTGATTTCAGAACTTTCAAATCTTCTTTGTGTGTCTCTGTTTTGGACAAGCTTGGAACCAGGAGATTGTTAGAGCTTGTGTAAGCACTGTCTAAGGAATCATTCTGTGATGACGCATTCTGCATCTGTGATTGCGAGCTTCGTATGGAATCACCCTGCAGTGGAGAGCTCTCTGATGAATCGCTTTCCAAGGAATCACTTTGTGATGAAGCATTCTGCATCTGTGATTGTGAGCTTCGTATGGAATCACCCTGCAGTGGAGAGCCCTCTGATGAATCGCTTTCCAAGGAATCATTCTGTGATGAAGCTTTCTGCATCTGTGATTGTGAGCTTCGTATAGAATCACCCTGCAGTGGAGAGCTCTCTGATGAATCGCTTTCCAAGGAATCACTTTGTGATGAAGCTTTCTGCATTGAATCCTTTAGCCTTGATTCTTGTGATTCTTTCTGTGATTTACTGATTTGATGTATTCCTTCTCCTGATGAACTTGAGCGTGAAACAGATGCGCTGATGTCTATCCCTAAGCAGGAGTCTGAGGACTTTTCTTCCAAGAATAGATGACTTGTGCCATTTTTAGGACCATGTGCGTTGAGAATGTTGTTCACATGAAGCTTGATATTTAGGTTATCATTTGAACCTTCATTTGAAGCATTGATTCTAATAACACTCTCGACTGGAGTTACTGCAAATAGAAAATTGGTTTTTGTGATTAAATGGCATATCAAATGACGAGTGACAATTTTTCCAGGTAGCATAACGTCAACTTTAGATGGTGAAAAACAAATGTGCAATACTCAATGAATTTAAGAAATTATATCAGTTGTGGTTGGCTATAGGGGCGGCTACCCCGTTCCTTCCTTCCTTTCTCCATAGTGCCTTTAAACCTTCTGTTAGAAACTTTGTTGATTCCCAGCTTTGTTCGGTGATAGCTAATGTGAAAAGCAAACGTGAAGCACTCAATGAATATAAATGAATTCTCTTATTTTTGGAGGGTCATAGGGGGGAACTGCCTTTGGGAGCCTTGGACGACGCATTGTCTTCTCTTCATCTATTGTAACTTGACGTTTCACTCGTCATGGAAAGAGTTTTCTGAAACGAAACACTGGCATAGGTTCGCAGACTGTCAGATAATCTGAACGTTCTTTTGCACTTCTAAGACAGCAACAGAGCGCTAGGCCGTTTGGTGATATCTGAAATGAATACAAATCGTAAAATACTCACATGCTTGGGAGAGAGTGAATGATTCTTGCGTAGATTTTTCTTTAAAAGTTGTCAGCTTGGCTGTTGCAAGAGTCATATCACCTTGATCTGTTTCGCAAATTACTTTGAAATCTTGATTGTCTTTCGATTCCGTATCCTGTTTTGAGCATCGAATTTTCCTGACAAGGTCTTCACTCATTGGCAAAATATTATGGAAAACCAAATCTGTCACCAATATTTGATCGAAATTTGTTCCCAATGCTGCCTCTAAAGCTTGTTCAACATACAAAGATCCAGGAAGTATGATACCTACAAAACCGACATTTGGATCTGATCTAGAAAACTTGTAACTTTTTACATTCAATATCAAAAGTTTACAACAACGAACTACTTAAATTGGGAAACCCAGTTACGAGACCCTTTTACTTGAGATAGTAAATCCTTGTCATATTTTTACTCTTTTTTCAACTTGTTTCCTGTGTAAGAAACTTGACTAATGTCTAGACATTGGAAAGTCTTCAAAAGCATCGTTTTGAAATTTTCAAACATCAAGATTTTATTGAACTCGTTCTATTTTTCAATTTATTGAATTAATAGAAATTTCTTGTTTTCAAAATCAGATGATTCTAAGAAACTTTCAGTGTTGCCTTAAATTTTTAGTTCCTGGAAAAAGATACTTGTGTTACCACATAGAATGAAAAGATAATTTCAACTTTACCTGCTGTATTCATTTCATGATCTTTTATAAAATGAAACTGGTACAAGTCTAGCTCATTTATCCATTCAATATTCGATGTGTTTAAGATCTTAGACACACCAAGTAGGCTGCTTGTTTTGTTTGGGATATCGTTGCTCTCAATTGATTCAATGACTGTCTCTTGCCACGAATATTGAGGATAGCGAACAAAAACACCATCCCTTTGGTTTTGAATGAGATCCATTGTAACAGGATAGCCGAGAGTATACACTTTACCGATGCATTGAGCATACAGATGATGTAGACGCATGTCTTCGTTCTTCTTTGGGAGTCCCTGGGTAAAAAAAAAGTAGAATCTAAAGGAATGGAGGATTTTGGGGAGCAAGCCAGACAAACCGTGATGGGCGCGACTGGAAGAGCAAACTAGGCAAACCGTGATGGGTGCGGCTTTTATTATTATTATTATTATATACATTATTTATACACGATAAAATCCCTTCAGCAAAACTTAATATACATAACTGCAAACCCTACAAAAAAATATATAAAAAATGAATTTCATTGTTCTAGGGTGGGGCTGATCTTCCAGGGAGTCGTGTTTGAGTTGAATTCAGCTCCTCAAATGTATTTTGAGGTGTTTTTTAAATTGTTGCAAAGTAGAGAGCTCCCTGATGGTAGTAGGGATCTCGTTCCAAGCTTTCAGACCCGTTCCAAGCTTATATATGGGATCTCGTTCCAAGCTTATATATGGGGTGTGCGTCCTTCTTATGGAATCCTGGGTAAACTAAATAGAATTTAAAAGAATGATGGATTTTAGGTCGAGTAAAAAATGAAGAGCAAGCCACGCAAACGTTGATTGGTGCGGCCTATGCGCGGTTTATATTGTAATTCGAACATCGCGATCTTGATTTTGAACATACAACGGAGTATCCATAAAGCAAGCACCAAACATTTTTCTTACCTCCCCCTATTGATTTGAAAGATTAATCGAACAGTTCATTTAAGTTTAAAGTGCATGCCTTTTTACTGTTTCACATTTCAAATCAGTTTCTCTTCGCTAGCATCGGAAGGTAGTTTTGAGACATTGAGAAGCGAAGCTTTGCAATGCAGTGTCCTGGTCTTTCCTCTCGATGTGATCACGGGCGGTAGGAAACGCTGAATTTAGAAAAAGCTTTATGGTTGATACATCGAGTTATTCCTATCCTAATATATCAGTCCATTCGTGATATATCGACCTGGTGTCAACCTCTCCTTGCGAAGGCGCCATTTTAATCCGATTGACATGACCTCAAGGGCCCTGGAGTAATTATGCCACTCAAGTGTGGTAAAATGAAACGGAAGTTTCCGTTTAAGTGGCATAATTGCGGTAGGGTCCTCGAAGGCATGTCAATCAGATTAAAATGGCGCCTTCGCAGGAGAGGTAGACACAGAAGGAAAACAAGTCGATATATCACGAATGGAATGATATACTAGGAAAGGAACAACTTGATGTATCAACCATAAAGCTTTTTCTAAATTCAGCGTTTCCTACCGCCCGTGATGTGATCACATCTTGTGATTCCTTTTTCCTGAAATTACAGAGAGTTTCTTCGATTTTTTCTTACCTGTATGACAGTGAAGTCTTCAAATTCCGAACTTTCTCCTATGGAATTCAAATAATGCGAAAGAACTGGTCGAGGAGATATCTCAATAAAAACACGTATTCCATCAGACAACATATTCTTCACACATGGATCGAACAACACTGCATTTCTCATGTTTTTCCACCAATAATCTCTTTCCATCTCAGTACCATGAAGTTTCTTTCCCTCTGTTGTAGAATAGAATGTGGTTTGGTTGATTTTGGGCTTTATTTTTGCTTGTTCTACTTTATCAATAAATTGTTTCTTCACACCATCCATATGGTGACTATGGAAGGCCTTGCTCGTTTGAAGTCGTCGCCAAAACACATCTTTTCGTTCTCGTGCGATATGTTCTTCAAATCTGTCGATGGCGTCTGAGTCTCCAGAAATGGTAACATTTTTAGCATCGTTTTCTGCTGAAATGCAGAGTGTGTCTGATATTTCTAGCAGTTGAAGAAGCTCTTTAGTTTCAGTCTTCGAGAGTCCTAGAAAGGAAATCATTCAGCTACACTTTAACAGATTGACCAAAAAAATGGCCCGCAAGATCAAAATATATCTGGGATGAGATTTATATGGCTTAAAGAACAACATGAAATAAATCTAGGAAGTGAAAGCCAGTTCCATATTGCCTGTATTTACAGAGAAATAACGTTTAAAGAAAATGATCGCAAAAACTGCCCCCTCCCTCCGAATCCGACGGACCTGGATAGGCTAGTTTAAAGGAGCTGGACCACAACCGTAGCCAAACCTATTATTTCTGTAATGTACCCGGTGTCCAACAAAATGTATACGGATTTGGTTGACTCCAGCGATGTGAATTTAGCTTTAATCAATGACCAATCACTCTCAAAATGTTCTTCGATAGTTAACATGAACAAAGATACCTCGTTTGTTGGTATTATATTAATCTTGAAAGCTTAAATTTGCCTCTTCCTGCAAACCAGAGCTTTAGCCTTTTGGCCTCAGCAAATTCTTAAGGCACATCGTATAACGGTAGCCTTGATAAAATTTGAACAATATTACTTCTTGTGTTGTTTTGTTTTTCAGAAGTCACCCTCCAGTCACCCATCGGGAAGTTTCTTAATTTTTCAATAATTTCAATTCTTAATTTCGATGTGCTTCAGGAACTTGCTTAGGCCAAAAGGCCAAAGCTCTAGTTTGCAGGTTGACACAAATTTGAGCTTTCAAGCTTGATATTTCTGCTCTCAAAGCGCCAATACCTACAAACGAGGTATCTTCGTTCAAATTAACTATCGAGGAACATTTTGAGAGTGATTTGCCATTGATTAATGCTAAATTCACATCCCTGGAGTCAACCAAATCTGTATACTTTTTTTGGGACACCCGGTATATTGTTTTTGGGGACGTGCCAGTTGTTTTCTGCACATATTTTGGTGGGTGGGGTGAATCCACAATTAAATTACTTCTTAAAATCCACAGGCATAGGAATGTTTTATTTGTTTCTCTGTGAAATTCAAGAATCCATTCATTTTTTCAAAATCTTTGATTTTGAAAAAAAGTTGAAAAATCTGTGAGATTTAGCCCACCAAGAAACCTGCAAAATCACTGTTCGAGCTAAGTTTGTTTACATTACGGTTGCTTGAGCCAGCCTCTTCAAAGAAAATAAAAGAGCAAACGATTACATACCAACTGCTGCCATTGCTCCTTTCAGCATGCACTGATTTTGAAGAGATGCTCTTGCCATGATGATTTTCACTGCTTCCTTCGATGAAATGATGTCTGCAACACAAGCAGCGGTGATGTCTCCCAAACTATGCCCAGCAACACCAACTGGGATGATTGATGCACATTTTGAAAGAAACTTCGCCACAGAATACTGCAAAGCAAATATAGACAACTGCTCGGTGATAAGATGATCGTGATTATCTTCTTGGAATTTTCGAACAGTTTCCTTGCCTCTTGCAGCATCATCTTTCGCTAGGTAAGTCAATAAGGACTGCCGATGTCCTCGTTTTCTTGCTTGATTGTCAATCTTTGTTATTTCTTCCCTGATTTCTTGCTTTTTGAGAAGATCACCAGCCATCCCCGACCACTGAGATCCTTGTCCTCCAAACACAAATGCAATTTTAGAACAATTTTTGTTGACTTTTCCACTGCAAATTTCCGTCCGTCTGTCTTCAGGATGCTCGGAGAAATGATGGAGGGTTTGAGCAGCCTCTTGTAGAGAGTTTGCAGTCAGAGCAATCCTTACGCCATGATCAGTGCGACGTTCATTCAGTGAGTAACAGACATCTGTTTGATGCTCGTATGTATCCTCTATACTCTTCATCCATGTGCTAAACGTTTCTGCAGTTTTCAGAAGCGCTTGTTTTGATCGTGCACTCAAAACGTACAACTTCACTGGATCTTTTTCCAGGCAACGGCCTTGTGGTGTGAATCGACGTGCTTCTCTGATAACTAGATGGCCATTACTTCCACCAAATCCAAATGAGTTGATAGCAGCCTGTTTTGGTTTGCCATTCACTTCAGGCCAGTCACATGGCTCTGTTTGTACCTTTAGGCCCTTTTCCTCGAGACTTAGTCTCGCTGCAAAATCTCCTATTCCAGTTGTTGGCACAATTGTGTCGTGTTTCATCATGAGACAGACTTTTGCCAGGCCAGCTAAACTTGCTGCAGATTCTGTGTGGTTTATATTTGATTTCACACTCCCTACACAATAGAAAGAACAGGTGAGTGATAAAAAACTTGCACCTTTTGGACAATTTTACAGTACAGCGTATCCCAAAGCCGCATTTGTGTGGTGGCATTTGTGTGGTGGGTTGCAGTTTCAATTGTGCCTTTGTCTACGCAGTTGCAAAGGATAGGCTTCAACTTAAAATTTGAGACCTTGCAATCTGACAAATGGCTCCTGATTTATGGACCAGCAAAGGCAAAAAGGTGGTTGCTTCAAAACCAGCACTTCTGTTGTTCTTCAGCAATATTAAATCAATTAAATTTTTGTTTTTGCGTTCTATTAAATTTTTGCCTACCTACCTTTGTAAAAGGGTTGACAGTGCACTGTCTTGTGGATAAACAACACTATTTCTTACAGCTAGAACTTTCTCTTTAAAATTTTACTTGATAATTACATTGCTGGAGAACAAAAGAAGTACTGTCTTTGAGGCAACGATTTATTTTGCTTTTCCTGCACTCAAAATTAGCAACTATGTCAGATTGACTCAACAAGGCCTCAAACTCTAAGCTGAAGTTTATCCGATGCAACTCCGCACTAAACAGCACAATGGAATTCACAGCGCTGCTGCAGCAGCCATATAAACATAATCGAAATGTTTTCACCTTGGGTAGGAGGGCTAAATCCCATCCCATGTGGTAAAAGTACCCGTGTAATAAGGAGGGCTAAAATCCCATCCAATGTGTTGAAAGTACCCGTGTAATAAGGAGGGCTAAAATCCCATCCAATGTGGTAAAAGTACCCGTGTAATAAGGAGGGCTAAAATCCCATCCAATGTGTTGAAAGTACCCGTGTAATAAGGTCAATAAGAGAGAGATTCCTTACCTATTAACATGGGTGTTTCTGCTTCTCTTGCTTTCCCATAAACCTCTCCAACTGACCTCGTTTCCACCATGTCACCAATAACAGTCCCCGTGCCATGCATTTCAATGTACTGCACATCATTTGAACTAACATTAGCTTGTTGCAATACATTACTCATGATTTCCACTTGCCCTTCAACGCTTGGAGCATTTATCGGAGCGGCATACTGACCGTCATTATTTATGCCCCAATTCAGAATTTCACCATGAGGATCAAATTTAGCATTCACGAGGTCACTTGCTTTCAAAACAAAGGCTACAATTGCTTCACCACGTCCATAACCATCCGCTCGTTCATCAAAGACTTTGCATTTGCCATCAGAAGCCAGCATGTTTGCTCTGCATATAGGCATATGTTTTCTTGGACACAGTATCAGATTTGCAGCGGCAACTATAGCCACATCGACGACTCGCTTTTGAAGATGGTCACAAGCAATACTGAGTGCAGTCACAGATGAGGAACATGCTGTATCTACTACCAAACTAGGCCCTGTAAGATTTAGTGCAAATGATATTCTGTTTGCCGCGATTGATAACGATGTTCCTGTAACTGTAAATTGATCCATGTCCAACAGCTTCTCGTCGCTTGATAAAATAATAGAACCGAAATCGAGGTTCATCATCCCAACAAAGACACCAGTGCAACATTGCTGGAGTTCCTCAAGTTTCATGCCTGAGTCCTCGATTGCTTCATATGTGCCTTGTAGTAGCATCCTTTGTTGTGGATCCATACTTTTAGCCTCTGTAGCTGAAATACCAAAAAACATGTGATCAAAAGCATCAATTTGTTCAAGATAGGAACCTCTTGACACGTAATGTCTTCCAGAAACTGGTCTTGATGGATTGAAACGGTAACTGAAATGTTCACTTAACAATTTTCGCTGCTCTGGGTATTCAGAGATTGTTTCTTTGCCTTTTATCAAAATCTCCCAAAACTCATCATAGTTCTTTGCAGTTGGGACATTTGTTGACATGCCAAGAATTGATATTGCCCGAGTCTTTCTACTTGCAGCGCTTCTATTTATTGGCTCAATCTTCTTCTTTCCCTTCCAGGCGGAGTTTCGAAGGATACCTGGCCTAATCTTTAACTTGGTGCCCTTCTGCAAGCTGATGCATTTCGAAAACATTGATAGGAGTACGGGTAAGAGGGCAAGTCCATTGAAGAGGGCAAATGTTATCATGCCAACAAACATCTTGAAGAATATCTGAAATTGAAAACGAAGATTGAAAGGAGTGGTCATTCCAAGCGGACTCACTCACTCATTCTTATCCGTTGTCCCAAACACCGTGCCAAATTATTAGCGTAAGATTGAGAAAATTTTACCAAAAATTTGATACCAAATAGTTCGTGCTGATCAACCTCGTTTCCAAGGGTATCTGTTGTTGTCATCATGAGGCTAGCCTTCAATAGATACTTTGATCAAGGATTTTAGGTCTGTTGTGGAGGAGGTTGAGTATTTTAGGAAATTGCTTTTGATTTGAGAACATTGTGGGCGATTTTGACAAACTGAATTTTCTCATCAAAGCTACAAAAGCAGTATCAGTTTGGTAAGTTTGGGAACCAATCTGATCAATGGTTTGTAAGCTTCAGGCTTCTGAGACTTACCCCAAGTCTATTTCGTCAAAAACAAATTACTTTCAGATACAGTATTACCCCGCCACTAAGAAACTCATTTTGTAAAACCAGACCGTTTGGTTTCTTATAAATATCATATAAATGTTATACAGTAGAAACCCGCATAAAAGAACCTAGGTTTTTCTGGGCAGCCTGAATAGGTTCTTAATTAAATGGCTGCTATTCTAAATTCCAGCCTGTAAGGTTCTTAAAAAGGTTCTTATATACAAGCAGGCCTTGCACACATTAACACTGTTTTCCAGCCCAAGAATTCTTGAGATTTCTTGAGAATTCTTGAGAACAAATCTTTTGTACCAATGAAGAAGTCTGATCAGAATGTGAAGAATTCTAAAAATTCTGGTCATTTTCATAATTTACATGAAAGCTATTATATAAGAACCTTTCCCAGTTTCAGCCTTTTAGGGGTTCTTATTTAGGGGGTTTAAAAGATTGAACTTCAGCCTCTAGGTTCTTATAAAAACAGGTTCTTTTATGCGGGTTTCTACTGTATCAAACCAAATGTTGGACAATGGCCATGGTGCAATCTGGCAGGCTGCAGTTTCTTATAAGTCAGTTTCTTAGTGGCGGGGTAATACTGTAGACTATTACAGTTTACGAATTATTACTGTTGAAGCAATAGACCTGGGGCAAAGTTTAGAGCCTTCCAAACATCTAACACTTTTCTAACTCACATTAAATCCATCTAAAATTAGAGGTCACCTGAGATTTGCGATAACGCAAGATTCCTTTGCAAGACATTTTTATTGTTGTTATTCGCGGGCATTTGTAGGTGACATCTAATTTGAGACAGACAATACCAAAATATTACCAATAAAAATACCAAAATATATACCAAAATATATACCAAAATGTATACCAAAATATATACCAAAATATATGCCAAAATATATACCAAAATGTATACCAAAATATATACCAAAATATATACCAAAATATATACCAAAATGTATACCCCACTCACGCTGAAACAGCTAAACCAGCTTTATTTAAACCAGTTGCAATTTCAGCCAATAAATAGAATTCAATTCGTTGGATTGACCAATTAGGACGCAACTTTTGATAACCTTGTTCAGTTCAAACTGTTTTAATTTGCAAGTGTGATTGGGGTAAAAGGTGAAAATATTTACCTGGAATATTTTAGATGCTGCAAATCCAGTTAATGACATTCCAAGAAACGTACTTAGGCCACCAAACAGAACGCTACCCCCGATTGTTGACAAAGCTTCGATGATTCGTCCATTGACTGTTTTTTCTCTTGATGAAACGAAGGCTTGTGCAACATGAGCACTGTAGTCGACTGAAAAACCAACTGCCATTACGAGGTTTATCAAGGAAATAACACTCAAGTCCACACCCCAAAAGTACATGAGTCCAAGTAATTCCAAAATCAATACCACAAAGGTACATAAGATGAACATGATCACAATCGGGTGGATGCAAAAAGGAATCAAAACAAACAGAATGACAACGGATACTGAGACAAGGCTGGTGATGATTTCCCTAATGACAATTGCATATTGCTCAAAATAGATGAACTCATCTGCAGCAACGGAAAGTTTCAGCTTGCTTTCACTCGATAACTTACTACGAATGTTCAACATTGCATCCTTCTGAAAAACTGCCGTATTTATGTTCTTTGTGAACACAACAACACGACTTGCGATTACTTCACCTTGGTTGTTCAATATTATATCAAGTTTGTGTTGACTGTGTGTAGGTACAGCAAGGAATTGCTTTATGGCAGTTTTGAAATGAAGCTCACCAGATGAGATGTTATAAGTCTGAGTATAATTTTCAAAAGATTGAACCCAGTTGAAACTGCGTTGTAAATAATATCCAGTGTCATAAGCAAGATTTCCTAAATTTGCAATTTCTTCTCGGATTACAGGACTGGAATAATTGAGCTTCTCTGTTATTTGTATGCTCACTGGAATGTTCTGCGAGAAGTGAGTCTCAGATGCAGTCAAATATTTTGAGTAGTAGGAGCCTTCCAACGCCAAGTTCTGCCTACTGAATTCATTCTTGACATGAATCGTTCCGTAAATCCCAAAACCCAAGAGTCCCAATGTTATCAAACAAATGAGAATTTTGATCGGCCACTTCAGCAACAATTTAGCATATTTACGCATGATCTTAGAAGATAAGGGCACTTCTTTTGATACAGTAGAGCATGAATGATCTTCAACTTGCCTGCAGGGTAATAAGTCCATTCTGTTGTTGTAGATGCGGAGTGAATCGAATGACAGAAAAGCTACAAACAAAGTTATTTGCAGTAGAAATTCAATGCTGATGCAAAATGCCATGAAGATACAAAAATACCTGATTGCGGGAAAGGAGCTTGTCGCACTTACGAAGAAGGCAATGATATCTGTGACTGTCGTCATGGTGATTGTCGCACCAACTTTGGAAAGAGCAAGAGAGACACGGTATTTAGGGCAAATGTCCTTTGATTGCCTATCAAACTCATCACAAATGATAAACATGTCATCTATTCCAATACTAACCACCAGAAAGGGCACAACTCCAACGAGGCTTATGAATGGTATTCCAATGCCTATTGTGATGCCAATACCTGCTAAGATCCCAAAGGCAGTCGAGAATACCCCTGCTTGGGCAAGCCATGAGTGACCCCGAATTGGATTGACAAATTTTGCTAGCGTTAGGCAGGCAAATGTTATCATAACAGTGAATGTAATGCTAATTAACGGAATATCAGAAGATGAACTTTCGTTAATAGAGTCATCCAAACTTCTTTCTGCTGCGTAGGACAATTTATTGTACTTCAGCTCTTTCTCAGCTTCTGTCATCTTTTTGATAAATGATTTCTCCCATTCTAAAATACTGTCTTGTTGATCTTTTGTTTCTCCATGTTTCATGAAGAGAATTACACGAACTGCAGTGGCAGAAGCTTGCTTTGAGTTGGAATCTAACTTGAAGCCTGACATGAGCCTGTTCAAATTGAATACTGCACTTCTTCCATTTGACATTACATAGCTTGTCGATGATAATGCAATCTGGAACTGCGTGAAAATCATATCCTTGCTTTGTATTTTGCCATTTAGAATTTCCATAGGGTTGATCAATGCGCATGTTTCATTTTGGACATCTGTTTTATTCACAAATACAGGTCGTTCTTTGCATAGCTCTCTGTATCTAGCAATGCTTTGAACCTTTTCAACGATCTGCGAAATCTCCTTCAAGTTCTGTGCAGACAGAACATTTGAGCCACTCTTTGGAGTAAATATTATGTCCTCTGTTCTTGTATTTAGGCTGTTGGAAAAGAACGGCTTCCCCATTTTCAATGCCTTCTCTGCTTGCGAGTTTTCAGGAACGAATAACTTCACTGAACGTTTTTCAATTTGCAAATTAAGAAGGCCAAGCGAGCAAAGTGCAACACCGAAGAGAGAAAATGAAATTGTTTTCTTCGGGTTTCTTGCAACCGCTGTTCCAAGTTTGCCGAACACATTTTCTGCGTATAGATGAAAATAACGCAAGAGAACGATGTACGTTGTCCACGCCGTCCAAACAGTCTTCGAATCTTTTATTTTCGCCAGAGGGATTGTTGTGCTGTCTTTTGGGGCCATTTTCTCAATGTATGAAATCTAAAAAAAATGTTTCATAATGGCAATGAATTAATGGCTCAATGCTCCAATTGTATTTGGTTGCCGCAGGATTTTTGAAATAGTTTCAATCTTTCAATCGATCGATATCAGTGGACAGCAATTTCTTCCTTTTCACTGCAACATCCTCGAATCTTTGTGTGCGATTCTCAGGGCTCTCTCGTGGATTTTGTTTATCTTCTTATTAACCGACCTATCATGTAACTTCCAAAGAAGCGGACAATAGCTAAACTAAATTTTTATGGTAACAAAACCTTCTCATGTCTCGTTCAATTCCTACCCTGATTTCGAAAGGACCGAAAAGGATAAAAGCTGCACACGTTGTTTGATCTGATCAATTTGGGGGGCGTATCTTTCCTTTCCATGGGGGGACGTACAGGTATTTTTTATATATAACTAAGAATTTCAGCCAGCACTGGCAGTTTCTTAAAATCATCATCAGATTTTGAGTACTGTATGAGTTTCTTAAAAGTTCCACAACAATCTTCATGTTCATTTTCTGTGCCCCCCTCCCTCCCCCCGAGCATTTAAAAACAAAGTTTTTCAAGCCTTCCCAATGTTTGGACTTTACTCAAGTACCTCCCTAGTATATATGAAACAGGAAACGAGTGAAAATAAAGTAAAAATATATCCAGACTAGGCTCTTTGAAACTTTAGAGACTAGAGGGGTGCCCCCCTCTTCATTCTCAGAACCATAAGTGCTAGAGACTTGAAACTTGGCACAAGTAACAAACACAATAAAGCAAATATTTCAAAATTACTTTGAGAAAACGAACCACAAGTATGCAACATGAAACAATCAGAAGTTAGTGAAAATTACCGAAAATGAAGCGTGAGACTAGAGGTAGTCGCGACCAACAGATGAGATGATCATTATTGTAAGTACTATGAGTTAAGAATCCTTTTTGTGCACATTTCTTTCAACGTTTTCCAGCCAACAAACTTTAGTACTCCCCTTTGGAACTCTGTAGAGTTATCTTGGCGCTGTGTATCTTTTCTAAGTCATTGAACAATGGTGTAGAACAAGACCCCCTAGAAATACTTTGTGTCCGAAAACCACCGCCATGAATTTTGAAGACAGATCAAAAATAGAGCCTCCTGTTCTCCCGTCATTTGAAGTTTTAATTCTTGGGTACAGTCCTGTTTTATTTACATGTCACACATCCAATTTCTTTGACTGTTAAAACTTTTCTGTCGTTAAGCCGCCGATTTGGAGTTTTGAATCCAAGCATGATGTTCAGAACAACAACTTTTTCACCGCCAGGCATAACAAGAGTGACTGGCTTTAGTGTATTTTACATTTAAAAAAGGCCGTTCCAAAAGATGTTTGGTATCTACAGTGTTAGATTTTGGTATCCAGAAATACCATCTTTAATAGATATTATTTGGAACGAGCTTTTCCTTCAGTTTTGGGGACTTATTCACATTTGTCCGATAACCAGAACCACCGCCGTCCGATTACCATCGCTGACATGATATACGTGGTGCCCTTCAATCCGATGTCTATGCGCTACAATTAAGAACAATTGTAATGAATAGATGTAAATTTGAAAAACTTACGATCTATAACTTCGGACAGCTTACTCATCAACGATCTTCAGTCAGCTTACTCATCAATTCCTTCTGCGGAATTCAAATGATGCAAGTTGAAGTTTCAACCGTCTTTTATCCGGAATCTCTCTAATTTGCATAACTAAATATCACGTGATTTTGTACGCCTTTAATTGACCATATAAGGTCACAGAGGAATCAAAAAGAGCCAATCAAATTTTTGAGGTTCGATTAAATTAATAAGTATCTTCGCTGTCACTCAATATTCAGCTTCTTGGAACAAAAATTGTCTCAAAAGGGATAGACATGACTAAATCGACAAGACACCATGAATAATCAAACTATTACATTTTAGGGAGTGCCATAATACCACAAACCCATTGTTTCTTTTGTCACATACTAAGTAAACAGCATGCGTCAGTTAGATTATATTTGGTTAGATTAGATCATATTTGTTACTTGGCCTGCGTCAGCTTATGTCGATTCCCGTTAAAAACAGTCATTTTGTTGCAATTGTAACTATGTACATGTACAAAAGCCTAGTTACGACGTTTCGAGCTCCGCTCTTCAAAGATAAAAGAACTTGCTCAAGGATTTGTCTTTGTTTGACTTTCGCAGTTGATGGCTTCGTTATGCTGAGTCAGTCAGTCAGTCAGTCAGCCAGTCAGTCCCTAAACGTTGTCTATAAACAGTTACGTTTTGCAGGTTAACGATCAACTTAAATGGTCCGCTCACTTGTCCTCTACCCAGGGGCGCACATCATGGGGGGTGAGGGGGGTGAGACACCCCCCCAATAATTCAGAATATTCGGTCCCAAAATTTTGAAATTCGGTCCCGCGACAAATTCAAGACCTCAGTTGTTAAAGAGGTCTTCCGGCAAGGGCAATTTTCATTTTTCGGGCCGAAATTTTGATCGAAACATCTTGCAATCAAGGCGTTATTTAGTAGTAAATAAAAGAATTTTCTTTTAAAAGCGTCAAAAAAATTTTGCGCGCCTTCGGCGCGCTCAATTTCCATTGTGTCGTTGACGCCATCTTTGCAAGTATTCCCCCCTTCAACTTCAGGCTGCATCCGCCCCTGGGAAGCTTCGATGGCAATCCAGCATATCCAGGGACCGCGCAGCCATTGGGCTAGGGGGGGCCAAAGCCCCCTCATTTTTTTCAAAAATAGGCCTAAAAACTTTTAAGAGATCAATGACAACGAAGAAAAACAACTTGTATACAATTTATGTGTCAACCATGGACAATTTTGCATAGTAATTGAAATCTTTTCTAAACCGAACTGTATATAAATATAGACGTAAAGACGCAAGTCTTTTTTGAAAGGGGCGTTTTCCGTTGTTCTAAAGGGCGTGATCTCAAAAAAGTTTCGGCTCGCTGCGCTCGTCGTTCAACCCCCACCCCCCCCCCCCCCGCTTTCATTTTTTTTTTCATTTTCATTTTAAATTATTTATACACAATATCCCTTCAGCATAATAAAACTACAAAAAACATACAATGCAATTAATCAATATATTTATATAAACAAAAAGAAAAACATCGAGGGCTAAAGATTATATTGCTGTTCTCCCAGGGAGTTGTGTTTCAAATTGCTTTCAGCTCATCAAATGTATTTTTAGTTGTTTTTTGAATCGGCACAAGGTAGGTAGTTCCCTGATATTTAAAGGGATTTCATTCCAGACCTTAAGAGCTGAATAGGAAAATCCTTTTTTGGCATACTCCAGATTGTACCTTGGAATCTGAAGATCTCTACAGAACCGCGTGTTATAACTGGAATATTGGGATCTTCGTTGAAATTTGTTCCAGATATTTTCCGGGCTGAGTCTGTTCATGATCTTATAGGCCATAACTGCACGATCAAACGTGACAAGTTGTCCAACCTGAAGGAAATTATTCGACCATTCATCTTTTATCCTGGACGTATCGATCATGGAAATGTCTCTGTTTTGAAGACGTTGAAGGGACTCCTTTCTTGAATTAGAGAGGCTAGGCTACCCCAGATTACATCTGCATATTGCATGTGACTTTCTACAAGAGCACGATATACATTGCTTAACTGAGATTGTGGGAGGATGTTCTTCAATTTTTTTAAAGATGCGAGACCTCCGCGAACTTTCCTTTTGACAGTTTTGAATTGTTCTTCCCAGTTAAGTCCTTCGTCTACAATGACTCCAAGTGATTTGGTTTTTTTCACTCGTTTTATTTAGTCTGAACCATTCAGTCTCAATGTATCTTGTATCTCCACTTTATTAGTTTTACGAGGGTGCCCAATTACCATATACTCTGTTTTTTGTGGATTGGCACTTAATTTATTTATCCGCATCCATTCAGAAATATGGGTCAACTCCTCTTGAGCCTTATGAACAAGTTCTTCGACATTTTTTGATGTTAAGGTCACGTGAGTATCATCAGCATACATACCGGCCTTTGAGACTTTCAAACATTTTTCAAAGTCATTGAGGTACATTATGAAGAGAAGGGGGCCAATACAGGAACCTTGGGGAATGCCACATGTAACTGTCATAGGCCTTGATTCATAACCGTTGGCGGCACAGTACTGCTTTCTGTTTTCAAGGTATGATTTAAACCAGTCTCCGGAAAGTTCTCGAATACCGTATTTCCTCAATTTTTCTAACAAAATCTTATGGTCAACAGTATCGAAAGCTTTTTTGAGATTTAGGAATATTGCTAAATTAAAGTGCTTGTGGTCAATATTCTCATACCAATAGTCAGTACTATCAATCAATGATGTTATTGTTGAACAAAGTTTTTGAAAAGCTGATTGACTCATTGCCAGAACCTTGTTTGCTTTGAGATATTCGTAAACTTGGTCATGTACAATCCTTTCAAGGATTCTCGAGAACACAGAGATCACCGAGATAGGCCTATAGTTGTTAGCCTCACTTTTAGAACCTGATTTGAAAATGGGGGTGACCTTCGCCAGTTTCCAGATGTCAGGGAAAATACCCTTCCGTAAAGAAGAGTTGAAAACCATTGTCAACGGTTTACATATGAGATCCGCAGCGTCCTTTATCAGCATTGTCGGAATCTTATCAGGTCCTGGGGCCTTGCCATTTTTAGTTGCTTAATGGCTCTAGGCACGTAATCCTAATCAACAGGGGTGAGTCTCATTGTGTTCCGTTCATTATCGATATGTTTAAGAGGATCATCACTTGTATTTTGTTCAATTTTACTTGCTAGTTTTGGTCCAACTGAAACAAAATGATGATTCAATGCTTCTACTATATCTCCCTCCTTAGTTAGTTTTTTGCCATCAATGTCCAAACTCGCAGGAATTGTTGACTTAGAGGATCGATCTAAGACTCTGTTTATAGTCTGCCACATTTTTTTGGAGTTGTCCTTATTTTCGTTAATTAACCTGTGATAGTGTGACTGTACAGCAACCTTTATTTCTTTCGTTACTTTATTTCTAAGTTGCTTATAGACACTCCATTTCTCTGGAGCTAGAGCACCACTGGAGCTGGAGCACCACTGGAGCTGGAGCACCACTGGAGCTGGAGCACCACTATAGCTGCGCGGTCCCTGAATATCGTAGCTTGCGTCTTGGTTCAACTGTTAAAAATTCGGTCCCAAATGCATTTACAACCCCCCAATGATTTTCGGAATGTGCGCCCCTGCAATAGTCAGAGATGGCGCCAGGGAAGAAATGCTAGGGGGGAAATACTGCCAGAGTGCCGACAGTTAGAATTTTTTTCTGAACGAGTTCAATTCAAGTTCACTGAGATGACAACGCAGCAAAGAAATCTGGAGGTTTAGTTTATGAAAATGCCGACAGTGCGTAGAAATTGTCGAAAATTTAAGTGCCGATGGGGGGCTGAGTGAAATTTTGGGGGGGCTCCTGCCCCCACTAGCACCCCCGCTGGCGCCATCCCTGGCAATAGTAAATACTAAAGTGCGCCTCACCTCTCCCAAAGATAAACCAATTGGTTACATAAATTCGTTCACACCTAGCTACTAATTTGACAGCTAGAGCATTCATTGCAATAATAGGTATTACATAAAGTCAGTGCATTGTGCCAATGGGAACTAGCACATTCAGGGCTTGTTGGGAAGATGACGTGCTGACCGTGCTGACCCTATCGTTTTGGACCACTGTCCTTCAGCCTTTCAGCTTTGTTGAGAGCGGTAAACGTTTACAACAGTTACGACAGGCTCGTATGGAAATGATTGTTTTGCTCGAAAACGGTTGATCATCGATGGTTTCCGCTTGGACCAAATTTAACTTCCAGACTGTCTGAGGTTTCAGCATGCCCTCAGAGGACTTTTCATTTCATTTTTCATTTATTTTAACTTCTTTATGCATGGTAATCCAGATCCACTCAATATTTACATACTGCTTTACAGGGAGCCACGCTAAAGTAATATTAAAAATTAGATAATAAATAAATATATAATACACTCCTATTTACAATAAATCGTTGATAAAAAAAGAAAGAAAAACGGGAAGAGTCATAGTTTGGCTTTATATTTTCTTCGAAAAGTGTGGAGCGATGAGGATGCCTTGACACCACTATCTAGGTCATTCCAGACCTTTGCCCCTCTGTAAGCAAACGATTTCTGACCAGTTGATGTTCTTAGTAATGGTAATCTAAGGCCCGTTTTAGAGTTCCTCAGCTGACGGTTAGTAGCTTCGGATACACTTTGACATATGTTACTCAAGTAATCAGGGGCAAGGGCGTTTAGAGATTTATAGACCATCTTGCTAGTCTCAAAATCGATCAGTTCTCTAATAGTAAGCCAACCGAGATAGACTCACGAAATAGTCCCAGTTATCGCAACAACAACAGCAACAGCAATGACAACAACAACAACAATATATATTTTTGCTCAAACTGGCGTCCAGCAGCCTATCAATAGCAATAACTACAAACTTGCAATCAGTCTACAACCGAGATTCCTTGTTAAATGCAGAGCTGAAGTGTCATAGGGGCTGTTTGTGACTATCCTAGCGGCTCGATTTTGAAGTTTTTGCAACTTATCGAGGGCTGATGCACCGCAAGATCCCCAAACAGGACCCTGAGTGACATTGCTTCAAACTTGTAGTTCAGGTCATTCATTTCTGAGAATCATTGCGCTACATCGCTAAACTTGACGCTGCTGCTGCTGCTGCTGCTCAAAGGGAATCGAAATAGTTCAAAGCTATCCTGGGCCAAGCTAAAACAGTCTATTGTATTTGACAACTCTGGCACGAGCTATTTCATTGTGTAGAGAAATAGAAAGAAACAATTTAATTTAATTATTTTTACATGGTAGCCCAAAAAATCAATTGCGAGGATTCTCATTTTGTATACTCATTTCCCGTTACCGTGGGTGTAGGATTTCGAACAAAAATAGAAAATTTCCAAATTTTTCTCAGATCAATGCTAGATCATGTTTACACAAATATACCATGCAATTTTGTCAGCAGTGCTGGAGTTCTAGAATCCTACTTTTCTGACCATAAGCCAGTCTTTGTTTGCATAAGATAGGAAATCCACACCATCAGGTGCAAAGCATTTTTTATTAATCTTTTGTGATTTGTTGACAAAGTCATTATTAAGGAATGCACAGTATCTTCAAATTTGCATTTTGCATATGTGTACATAGGACTTCCTGTTGATAAAATATAGCATGCATTGATGGAGTAGGCTTTTACTCAATTTCATATATATTTGACTTGTAGAGTATCCAGTCACCAAAACAGCCCTAAGAACAACTTTGATCTTGGATACTACTCCTAAGGAATGGGCAGCAAAGTTTGCCCATCTTCTGCATGTTCCTGCCTAGTTCAAAGGTAAGTCAGATGTTATATTTTTCATTTCTATCTGGTTTTAATTCATTGCTGTTAATTATTCAGGTTTGTGAATTTCTATTTCCTGCAATTATTCTTACCTCTACTATTCCTTTTAACTTTTTCGTATTAAAAACCTGCGTCATGAGAAATTTTATCATTTGTACGGCTAACACTGTTCATATTTTTCAGGTGAACATCATGATTCCAGACGAAAGGAGATTGTTAGTACAGGTGGTGCAGATATAGTGACAAGATGCATTGCATTCAAGCATGTTGGTAATTTAAAGCCACACTTGCAGACATTGCTTCAGAGAGCTGATATTGATAAATGCTAGAATGCCTCTGGATACCAGTTTTGCAAGCTGTTCCAATCCAACACAAACAAATGTAGAGGAAAACTTTAACATTGACACATTTATTGCAGATGATGTTTTCAACATTGACAAGTAACAAGAAACAATGGAACTTGAATTCCTCACTGCAAGCTGATTCGCAATTTAATATTATATTTTGAAAAGTGGCACAGTACTAAGTTTGTCCATATTGTACCATTCAATCTGCGTTATATTGCACATAGTGTTAAACTGCATGAACAAATGACATGGAAATAGTTTTAAAGCAAGACTAACACTCTGGAGACCACATTTTACTGTGTACTGAAAGAATTGCATGTAGGAAGAAGATTGTGCTCAACTTCATATAGATAACTTTCGCGGTTACAACACAATGATACTGATCCACAAGTATGTCACAAACATGTATCCAAATTCCAATATTACTTTCAAGAGACAATGTTTCACATAATGATCTCATCTCTGAAACCATGGAAGATCATCAATTTGTTCATTTGGTAATTCAAGGTGATATTGAAACTGGTTTATGTTGCAAGATCATCAACAATGGAACAGATTGCTAGCATTACTGTTTGTTTAGTACAAGAGCATCACAAAGACAACACAGTACTTTATCACAGTAACTGTCTCATCACAAATTATCAAGTAAATAGCGTAAATTTCTAGAATATCCACTAGAGCTCTTTGCCGATTTTTTTAGTCATCAAGGGACAGACTGCCTTTGATAAAGAAAAGGAAGAAACAATCGTAGAATAGACGATTCCCCAAAATATGGTGTCTGGAGGCATTTGACCAAGACGCATTGCATTTTATAATGGAATCAACAGAGATTCCATAGAGATTCGATCATCAAAGGCAATGCATCTTTGTCAAATGCCCCCCCCCCCCCGACACTATCTTTTGCGGAATCGTCTATTATAGCAAAATAGCTATACTTCAAGGGAAAAAACTTTTGCGAGAAGAAACTTTCGTGAGTTGGAAAAAATGTGAAATTGTTGGAATTTCACAAATCAACGAAAATAAGACATTTTGTGGGAATAAACTTTCACGTTTGCGAGAATAGCATGATTGTTACTACACTTTAGGGGAACAAAAGTTAACAACTAATATTTTAGAAAATTTTGCGCCATAAACTTTTGCAGATTTATGCAAAAAACGTGAAAATTTCTTCCCTTAAGCAGTTGCTTTCCAGTCATTTCCCCCAAACAAGTAGCTCTTCAAATGTTACACCAACCTTTCTAAAGATTTTTGAGCCTATGCCCTGTTTGAAGATTCACTAACTGAACAAATAAAGAAACTTTTAGTAGCAAAAGCCAAAATTTTGACTTAAAATTTTCAAAGCTTTTTAGCACTCTGGGCTGATGCAACTTGCTCATAAAAATGTTTACAATCCAACCATTCGATAAACGTTTCAAAATATTCTTGCCGAATGGCCACCAAGAAATATAGGAAGCATGGTCAAAATGACAAAAATGAAGATCGAATCAATTTCCAGCATATCAACATAACAAAACATTTCAAATAATCAATAACAATTCTACATATAGTGTCCCCCTGAGGAAGTTGCAACCTCAAAATTATTCTGCATACAGTAATACAGTATCCATCAATGTAAATAATTGCGATTACTCTATCTTGTAGCATGCAATTAACTAAGAATAAAATTTGCTCGAGTTCAACAATAGCCGAGATCAGGCTCGCTCAAGACAGCCCGAATGGAATCCTATAAAAGGCCCTAAAATACAAGTATTTTCTATAACACACTTATGAATTTTGGCTACGCGTATTCTTCTTATAAGAAACTGCCCATAAGAAACTCAACTCTCAGACCGCCAAAAAATTAAGCAACCCCAGTACTGGGAAAATAAGTGAAGAAACTATTTGTTTTGAAAAAGGAAATCCTTGAAATATTTTTACTTTGCTTTCACCTAGTGTTGAAATGTTCATTGGAACCTCTAAGAAACTGGTAAGAACTCCAAGTACTCCATGTCTGATAATGTTAAGAAACTGACAGTACTGGCCCAAAAATAAAAAATACGTGTAATACTGAGAGTTTCTTAATTATCAGATTTTGAGTACTCAAGTTTCTTAAAATTTCCATAACAATCTTCATATTTACTTGCTGTTCCAGTCTGCAAATTCAAAACAAAATTTGTTGAAGCCTTTCCCATTTTTAGACATTACTCAAGTACCTTTCCAGTAATATGACACATGAAACAAGTGAAAATAAAGTAAAACTATAGTTTCTTAAGTTATATTTTCCTAGTACTGGCTGGAGTTTCTTAACTTTTTGCCCATCCAAGAGTTTAATTTCTTATGGGCAGTTTCTTAAAAAAATACGTGTAGCCCGAATGCTTTAACGACTAGGTGCTAAGTACAGGGTTCCCGAGTATTCAGAACAACCTAACTTAGAAAACCACAATCGACAAAACAAATACTGATTCGAAGGTTGCACATCGCAAATGTAAAAGATGATCGTCTTAGAGCTGTTAGAAAATGTAAAAATTGTTCAAGGTTGGAACTTTCGTTGAGCAAATTTTCAAATAACAATCATTATAGCAAAACATCCAATGAACATAACAAGATTTAGTCCACTAACAACAGTTACAATACAGCCCCAGTCATAATCATCTAAACTTTTCCAAAATAGTCCACTGCAACATTGCTTTTGTTGAACATAACTGTCCCCTCCGATGTTAACACAGCTTCGATGATGAACTCATCTTGAAGAAAACCGAATTTTTTGTTATCATGTTTGAGTACGTCAGCAAGAATATCGTTAACTATTAAAATCGATTTCTTCTCACCTGCAATTCGGAAAAGTGCACTGATCGAAGTTATTGACTCGCATGAGCCTTTCAGCTGTATCATGCCGCATTCAGAACACTTTAACATTTTGCATTCTTCATTACTGGGCACACATCTGAAATGGCATTTATTGCACACAAAATGCTTTCTCAGGAACTGTATGCCTTCTGGTGGACATTCAACTGAACAGTGAACTTCGTTGGCAGCAGGAACTTCATCCGCCCTGTCAATGGTCTCATTTGTTTCTGTTACCTCTGTTCCCTTGACAAATGTGATGTAATTCGCATCTTTAAAACATTTCACCACCGCCTGTTTGATGCTGTACCTTTGACCCGACTGAACTTTGCCAATGTCGAGATGCCACAAAACTAGACGTATCGAGCCAGTTGTATCAGTTAGAATTGCCTCCTGAAACTGTAATGCCCTGCCTCTTACGCATTTTTCTTCAGCTTCACCATGGAATGTGACCCTCCCTTTCATCTTGTCTGGAAAAGCTGGCACTGTCAGTGTCTTTGCATCGCAAACGCTTACCTCCTGAACATCTGCATTATCTTCTGCTTTGCTCAGGCTTTCGTCATACTCGAAATCGACTTCATCTGACGATGGCTCTTCCAATTTTGCTCGCTTACTTACTATTATATCATTATCGTGGGTGAATTCATTCATCTTTTTCTGGTGTCTTGTTATTTTAACAGGAGACGTTGCCTTGGTGCTGGTCTTGAAATAATCGTGCTTTTCGGGTGAGAAACACACCGATCGATACGTGCTACTTTTGGTCTGAAGACAGAGATCAAAATAAGTGTTTTTGTTTTGACTTTTTGACTCACGGTAGTGAAGTCATAGGGGTGGTGGGCATTTTCCTGTTTACAAAATCTTTTATGTCATGGGGTGAAGGACGTGATGAAGTCCACATCAAGCCTAGCAACAACGCGAGGTCAAAGCTTGTCCTTCAGCGGAGGCCCTCCTGAGGTGTATGACATCTTAAAGGTCAAACGCTCCAGCGGTTTGAGCACGCGCGGCCACTCTACGGAAAGAACGAATCATGGTCGCGGAGCCTGCGCGCTCAAAATGCTAGATGAAAAACTGCATTCAACGAGCAAAGAAAGGTACGTCTCTCATCTTTGATCAAGAAGTTTATCAACTTACTTTTTCGTAGCTGCTTAAAATCAATTTTCAATTCAAGCCTTGCATTTTTTAACTTTCTGTGCATTTTATTTGAATCATAGCCGATTTTGCTTCAAAAGTAGGCCTAGACTTTTAATTTGTTCAGCAATAGTCTGAATTCAATGTTTTGTTCGGACTATACCTCTAAGTTGACTTGTGCAAAGCACATTGATCTTGAGGTTTGCGCTAAATTGTGAATAATAAACTTCTGGAAAATAGAGGGACTGCAGCTGAGAACAGGCCGAGATTGGAAAATATAATGTGTGGCATGGCAGCCACCTTGCTCGCCTGTATTGATGCATCATTTCACAGAATGAGATTGGTTGCAAAGGGAAACTTCTCCAACAAAATGAACTCTTTGAGTGCAGTAATTAGCTCAATGACGTTCCCATCAAAATTATTTCAAAAAGCTCTTTGTTAGCATTTTTTCAAGATTATTGTTAGTTTTCTAAGAACTTTTAGGCAGCTGATCAGTCAAGTGTCAAGTAGAACAACAATCGAAGAGTTTTCAAGAAACCAATAAATTTTCCCACCCAGTACTGAAAGTCTCTTTTAGCTTTCAGTAAACAGTTGAAATTAGCAGATCATGGGTACCAAAGTTTTTTGCAGTTTCTCCGCATCCTTCTTAAATGTTCGCTGTATTCATTGATAGGTAAGTTCCCAAGCATTTCGTGAGTTTTACCAGAATACAGCGCCAGCATGCGAATTACCTTCTCAGACAAAATAAACAAGCTTCTTGAGCAATATCCAAGTTCTCAGTCGAGGTTCTTACTGGTTTAGTTCTTAGTTGAATTCTTGAAAAGAGTTTCTTATTAACAATAGCACTGTTTAGTCATGCTGAAAACGGATTACACGTTTTTTTTATAAGAAACTGGTTTATAAGAAACTAGTACTACGATGACCAAAAATTTAAGAAACTCTAGTACTACGCTCAAGAACAGTTAAGAAACTCTAAAACGTTATATCTGTATGTCTCTCTTATTTTATGTCTCTCTAACAAAGGTGCCTTCGTCTTTTCTTGACTTTTAACTGCAAAATTGGTAAATTTTTGCCTTGATGTGCATGGCTTCTTCTTGATGACAATGTCAATGCAAAATGGAAGCCCTTTCTCGAGAAGAAGGCTCAACTTCGAACAATACCGCAATTTTAGGCCCAAAAAAATAAGAAACTAATCAAGAAACTTTTACCACTAAAACACCGAAATTTTCATGCGAAATTAAGAAACTTTTAGTACTAAGTGCTGATCCAAGTTTCTTATAATAGAAAAACGTGTATTTCGTGATTAATTTGATTGCTTGTGTGTTTAATTAGATTGTTTGTTCTCCACTGAAAAATCTTCAAGCAAAGACTAAACATTTCCTGCACGCCAATTTTTGATGGTTGCTTCCTCAGACTGCATTCTGTAACGTAACATTACAGCATATTTACTCATATTTCGAGGAAGGTGCAATAAAATTGCACTGATCTTCCTTTGCATTCTCATGGCATAATTTGGAAAATTTCACAATAAAAATCATTAAGCCCGTGAGTCACTTCTAAGGTCCTTTGATTTTCAGTGGCGACAGTCTGTGCACGTAACCAACGACTGATTCAACTGAAATTGGAAAGGAAATTAAATGTGGATTACAAAATATCGTTCTCATTTAACCAAAAGCACGTAATACGCTACACACTCTAACAGAAGTGTTTGACCCCTGTAGAAAAAACATAGCTTTTTCGCACGAAAGACGTAGATTTTCGCCGGAAGAACATACTGCTGCAGTACAAAGCTTAGTTTTTCGATCGAAAAAGTGCGATTTTAAGTGAACATTTCTTTTCCCAAATGCAAATCATGAAAGAACATTATGCCTTCATTCAACTTTCAACAAATTTTTCCGGCAATACTGGGGAAACTGACGGAATTGTCCGACAGTTTCTTCCCAGGAAGGCGTAGGCCCCTTGGCCACGAAACCTATTACACGTTACACGTATTTAAAATTTCAAACAAAATGTCTCACTCACCTTTATTGTCTTTCTCCATCGTCTTTCCTGAAATAAAAAAAGACAAACCATCAGTACAACACCCTGGCAAAACCTCCTACAAAACCGATATATCTCTTCTAAGATTTCTCTCTTTCCCTTTCAAGCCAAACATCGAAAGCCATTCTGTCAGCATCATGCTCTGAATAAAATTCATATTTGAATAAAGAGCTAGTTTAAGCATAGGAATAACTTTACTTTTGACCGTTCATAGTGCAAAGATTTCTTAATTTCAATGCCACTACAAATGCATGTTATTTCAAACGTTTTACTAGTCCCTTCCTAAAAAATAAATCCGTAGAACTTCACTGGAAAAACAACTGCCACAAATCTCGGTGCTATATTCGTTCATTTTCCTTGAATTCATTCAGCATAACAGAACAACTACTTACCGTTCCCAGCTTGCAACTTCTGCATCTGCAGCTCGAAGGTGTGCCATACCGCTTTTATATTGTTTGCATTACTTCCTCTCCTTTGTTTGAATCGATTTCTTGGACATATCTTAAAGACTCTGCGCTAACCGGCAGCCTCTGCGCGGTGAAGCTATACCACAATGCAGTTTGTTCAATCCCATATTGCAATTCTAGAGCGTCCACTTTTTTTCAAGATGCAAGGCAGAAGCCTAGCCTGGCATGGCATCACAAAATCAAAGAAAAGAAAATTCCTAGTCCCCAAAAGAACAAAAGAAAGTCTTGTCAGCTTGTGAGCTAATTTAAGAATGCCAATTCCACATATTGAATATTTTCAATGCCGAGTTTCCTGTCAGTTGCATGCACAATTAAATGCTGTTCTTCCTGATAACAAAACAAATCTCTGATAAAGTTTCCAACTGAATGGTGCTGTTACATAGACAATGCTGTAGAGTCCAAAATTTGATATTTCCCTTTCTCCAATTTCAAAGGAGCCATTCCAACCTGCATACCTTGCACGTGTCATCTTGCACAAAGTTGTTTATCTATCTTGCAAAGAATGCCGCCTGCAAAGACTGCCGGTTAGCGCAGAGTCTTTAAATCAAAGTTGATAGGGACAGCCCACTTCCTAATTAGATTAATCGGCATTGCAAAGCCATCATAACATAGTAATATCATAATATCATCGCATTAGATTATTTTATGGTTATGATTTTCAGATAGGAGTGAATTGGCTTCTGGCGTCACAGCATATTGGAAAAACCGGACCCTAAAACCTTAGGACCTTGAAGTACTAAAGATGAAAAGGACCCTAGACACTAGTGGCCTGGGTCATCACCAGCGCATCATAAGCTTTCCCTCTTTTATCCTACAAAGTTCCGCTTGGTCACACCAACAACGCCAGGAATCATGCAGAGAGTTTCAAAGAGACTACAACAGGTCGGATCCTCAAAACAGTCCTTCCAAAAACCCTCTGCGTCATACCTGACGTTGTTTTGAACAAGCAGAAGTTAGTGAAGTGGAAGAGGGGAAACTTAAAATACGCAACCTATTTGACAGCTTGATAATAAACATTTGGTGCTAATCGAGGGACATTTCACTCTCAAATGTCTCAAACAATCTCGCCGTACACCTTTGTCAAAAAATTTTTGTTTTCAAGAAAAATCCATCAAAAATCCATAAACATCCCTTTCTTCTGAAAAAATCTCGTGTTCTTTTTTTGAACGAGTGAAATGTCCCTCTGTACTAAGGGTCCTTTTCGTGGTGGTCCTTGGAATAGGTGTCCCAGGACCATCATAGGATCCAATTTTTACAACATGCCTAGCGTCACATGTATTTCAGCATAGAAAAAGTAAGAGTTGGGTCACAGAATGTGTTCTTGGGTAATCGATAGACTTGCCCCCAAGTCTATCTCTTCAGTCCGTCTTACCGTTCCCTTCTCGGTAGTTCCTGGATCCGCCATTCCAACATTCTCGCACTCTCTTGACGGAATCTTGGAATGGCGGATCCAAGGGTAAGACCACTGTTAGACGGACTGAAGAGATAGACTTGGGGCAAGTCTAGATAATCGGAGTAAGGTATTTATGGTTGATTTTCATAAAAAAAAGTTTATATGGTATTATGTAAATAGGTAAATAGTTGGCTTTAATTAGCTGTAGTTAGCTATTCTTTCCTTATGCCAACTGTAAATAAATCATTTATTAATTATTGAACTGATGAAGATTTTATAATCGAAACGTATTGCTTTTAACAGTTTTGTTTTTCATAAATCATTTATTATTATTATTATTATTATTATTATATTTAGCTTAATCGTTTATTGTCCAAATAACAACTGGGATAAGTTTCATCTTGTAGATTCGGAAAAAATAGGGAGTAGAAAATTAAAGTTAGTTGACGGAGATAAATAGCTAACTCAAGAGCTGCATATGCAGGTGTAAAATTGGCCTATTGTATTTGATAAATTCCGTCACATACGTGCATATGTTTTCACTACGGGAGCAATTACGTACGTACGCGTTTCTTTTTCCTATTTATAGATTGCCTCCACTTAGCTCCATCAACTAACTTTAACATTTCAACCCGGTCCAAATCAAAGGAAATCTTGCAGCTAAATGACATAAAATTAAAGTCTCTATGATTTCAAAATAAATCGATTGCCACTCAAAGAGCATCATATGAATTTCTAAAATTAGCGTATTGTATTTCATGATTTTGATTTCCACGCATGCGCCGATATTGTTTATCTAGAAAACCAACTTTGAAGCAAAACATGTTTTGTTCATCTTGATTCTGGAGTATTTCAGACCACCAAAAGACGCAATATTGATGGTTGTAATTTCAAAGGAGACCAACCACATTCACGAATAATCTTAAAGCTTTACTGTCATTATGAATGCATTTCTAGCCTCTCTTTTATCATTTGTCTTGTGACGCCATGAGAGACGGTTATCAAATCCCTTTGTTTCACATGTTATGAGTAGCTCAATATCAAAGAACACCGCGCTAATCCCATAACCATACTCTGCACTGTCATCAAACGACTGAATTGTTGGCACCAAAAATTATATATAGTGACAGTAAAGCTTTAATTGGCAATTAGTATGTATTGGTTGATCAAGTTAATCCGTTAATCTGCTCGTACGTGCAAAACGTTGCGTCCTGAAATTGCTATAGGAAACTGCATTCTGCGTAAATATAACAAGCCTTCTGATTGACATATATATATTTAGAGGATAGTTGTAAAATGCTTATGAGAAAGGACCCAGAGATCCAGTAACCTACATCATCCCTTTGATTATTTGTTAATTCCCCAATGACTTTGCTCTGCGTTTTCTTTGCAGCTCGTTACTGGCTGTCAGTGTAACATTTATGTTCATGTATGATCTTTTTATTGCTTTTGCTGCATTTCGCTTATTTGTTATGTTATTCCGTTTTGTTATTTACCCTTCATTAGCTGTATTAAGTATACTTGTATAAAGCATGTACTAGGCTTTTGATTGGGAATGAAAATCTGAAAAATCTGAAATCTATGAAACATGAGGGGGGTGACAGGGGGGGTCTTTGGTACCGGTACCACATGGTTTGGTACCAGGTTCCACCCCTGATGGTACCAGGTTCCACCCAAATTGAAAGCAATGGTACCACGTAATCCCAATTTTGATCGAAGGAGATAATAGCTGATAATGTAGACATAGTTTACCATCTACGAGGAGTTCTCGAAAGAGGTCGTGAAAATAGCTCCTCTAACAACGTACCAAAGGCACCATAGACAACTTGAATGAACAAATATTTCAAACAAGAAAGGAGAGAGTAAGAAGGATTGTGAGCTTTTCTTCTCCTGCCCCAAAAACAACTGTTCAGAATGAAATGTTAATACGTATAAATTGCAATGTGTTTGAGGAGCTGAACAACTTTGATGATGACATTGTTTCTTGTTCGAATCCTTCTCGTGGTTGTGATGGCCTACAGCTTCATCCAATCCCATTCCAAAGAGTGCACTGTGATCCAGATTTCCATTTTAGTGTAATTAATGCCAAAACATGAAAATTTCAGAATTGTACAACACTGATTTTTCTATATTCAACCGTAGCCTGAGGTATATCAAGACGCAAAAATTTTTTCAAATCGGACAATTTAGTGCTGAGAAAATATCATTTCAAGTTAGGCCTAAAAAGTGTACTGCAGGCTTCTTTTGTAGCACAGCAAGGCTACAAAATAGCACTAACATTCAAATTCAAATTTCTTGGCTTGCACTCACTCGATTTTCATGATCTTTGTTTTGTTTGACAGATTGAACCCTGCAAAAAATGTAGTTAAAAGGTCGATTGAAAATTTCATCTTGGGATGTGCAAATTTTTCAAATCCATAATGGTGAATAATCGTTCATAAAAACTAAAACTGAATCACGAAACGCTCCTTCTACATTGAAAACAAAAAATCTATGTTTCAGAACTCTCGTAAAGCCTATTGCAGAATCAAGTTTAACCTATTGGGAACATTTTTGCAAAAGAGCTAAGTAGAATAAGCTCTCAACTAATTTTGGCGAATTTTTCATGAAGGCCAGTGAAGAAGAAGTCTTTTTTAGCAAATTATGTCTGTATTGCCACTGTACTATAGACTGAACTAGATGTTCAATGAAACAAATATTTCCCGCTTATAGTCAAAAGGAGGTTAGAGATCAACTCCCTAATCATATTAGGTATCTATTTTGGTGTTTGTTCTGTTTTTCGATGTTACTAGGTGCATTTTTCACCTTGGGATATAACAAATCATTGTAGAATTGGCTGCATGTTTTCAAAACCTTGAAAATTAGTGAATTATGTAAAAAGACTTTATACTTCTATTGCTAAAAAGCATGTATTTGAAACTGTGGAGATATGATGAAATATTGGCTTTGCTAATAGATTTTCGTCATAAAAAAATGCAATTTTTACTCTGAAAAGGCGCAAAACTGGTCTTCGTGAAAAGTTCGCCAAAATTATTTCTACTAAGCCCTTTTGCAAACGTGTTGCCAATAGCTTAAACCTGATTCTACAATAGACTTTCCGAGAATTCTGTAACATAGATTCTTCTTTTTTAATGTTGAAGAAGCGCTTCGTGATTCAGTTTTAGTTTATTTAACGTTTAGTTACCAGTATGAATTCGCAAAATTTCCGCATCCCAAAATAAAATTTTCAATCCACTTTTTCACTACATACTCTGCAAGGCTTAATCTTTTGAACAAAACAAAAATCACGAAAATCGGGTGAGTGCAAGCCAAGAAATTTGAATTTGAAACTTAGTGCTACTTTGTGGCCTTGCTGTGCTTAGAAAGAAGACTTACGTACACTTTTTAGGCCCAACTTGAAATGATGTTTTCTCAGCACTAAATTGTCCGATTTGAAATTTTTTTGCGTCTTGATATACCTCAGGCTACGGTGAACAATAGAAAAATCAGTTTGGTATAATTCTGATACTTTCATTTTTCACATTAATTACATGCCCTGGAACACTGTGGAGTGGTTGCTGTTGTCTTTTGGCACGAAATTGTATTGTACTCTCTCTGAAATAACCACTGATGTGGAAATAATCGATGTAATAACAACAACAGCAACAACTCTGTGCTTGCAAGACAACGCAATTGTGCACCTGCACGTCGCAGACGTTGCATCGCTTCCACTAAGCTGAAACTTTGTTTGTACTGTTAAAAGCTGTTCAAAGAATTCCAAAAACATCAATTGACAAAACATTTTGTTGGTACCAACACCTATAGGCTGGGTACCGGTACCACTACTTTTGGTACCAGGTTCCACCATCTTTCTAGAATTTGGTACCAGGTACCACCCCCTCTGGTACCATGGTACCACTACCCTGTCACCCCCCTCAAACATGTCTGCATTTATCTGCGACAGCTATGTTGCTTTATTTTTACTGTGTCATCGCCAAAAATCCGAAAGACTGAATTTCACCAAGTTACCAGTCAGTTCACAAGTATTTTTCACGAGAACAATGGAACTTTGGGATCTTTTTAACCTGCGTGTCATACCCAAACAATACCCCAAGGGGTAGCATCTCATGTGCTTTCAAGAACATTTCATAGTAACTTCCGGTAAATTCTTGAAACCAAGCATCAATCTTTGCTACTGCAAACTAAAATGGAAACTTACTGCATATTCATCGCTTTTATCATGGAGCATTGCGGACACCTTTATTTTGTAGGAAATGTTTATTCGATACTACTACCTTAAGTCCTCTGCGGAGGAGCATTGCTCGCGAGCATTGCTCCTCCGCAGAGGACTTAAGGTAGTAGTATCGAATAAACATTTCCTACAAAATAAAGGTGTCCGCAATGCTCCATGCTTTTATGTACATAAAGGTGATGACAGAGTACAAACAAAGCAACATATGTAACTCAAACTCCTTACATATATGAATGATTGAAGTTCTCGCAGCAAATAACTACCTGCAAAGAATACCTATAGCAGGCTTATTTGGAAATCAGCATGAATTGAAAAGGGTCCCACTTGGGTCTTAGGATCTAGTCTCATGGTCATAAGGGCCTCCTTTATGATATGGCTTTCAAATCAGATAAGATCGTTGAACGTTGTACATACATGTCGTACGTCAGCTGCAGATGAACCAGCAATTTATAAAGTCGTTTGATGAAGACAAAGCTAAGTATGGTGGTAATCTATAACTAGGACAAAATGCCTACACATGCTATTGCTCCTCTACCAATACAAAATTAGATACGCACGTGTGAAAATCATCACAAAAACTACAGTAATTTTAGGCATGCAAATGCAACTCTAGAGCTAGCTATTTATTTCTGTCAACCGAAATGATGTGGTCTTAAAGAATTTCGTGACTTTGGCATGTTTTCAATCCTTCCATCTCAGATCAAAATCGTTCTCCTCTAAAAATCTTCAATCAAAGATTAAATATTTCCTGCAACGCCACTTTTTGATGGTTGGTCCCTCAGACCGCATTCTGTAACGTAACATTACAGCATATTTCCTCATATTTCGAGGAAGGTGCAATAAAATTGCATTGATCTTTCTTCACATTCTCATGGCATAATTTCGACAATCGCACAACAAATTCATGAAGCATATCAAGAACCGTGAGTCAGTTCTAAGATCCTTTGATTTACAAAATGGGTGAAATTGGAGATTCGATATCAGATCATGGGTAGTTAGACACTGCTGGTGTGCATCTATGGAGGAGCGCTGGATATTATGTATCTGCGGGGGAAATTTTTTGCAGTACTGCGGAGGAGATATCAAAAGGACGAAAATATTAATTAAACTATAAAAATTTCCCCCGCAAATATCTCCTCCACAGTACAGTAAAAAATTTCCCCCGCAGGTATCTCCTCCGCAGCACTGTAAAAAATTTCCCCCGCAGATACATATTATCCAGCTCTTCTCCATAGAAGCACACCAGCAGTGTCTAACTACCCATGATCAGATCAAGTAGATTTGGATTCATAGAAACATATATGATAGGTAGTGAAAGCAATTTTTCAGACAATCTTGGCCAAAATACTTGGGACAAATCATAAAATTGCACTACTTCGGTCTTTGGTTACGTGCCCCCCGCTCCCCCCTTCTCAAAGTTGCTTGAATCAAACGCCTTTCGACCTTCTCAACATTGAAGTAGGGGGAAGGGGGGATTAGGAGACTCTAAACGTATGTTTTCTCCTCGATATTCTTGGAAATATCATGAAGACACTGAAATTTGCCTGCGTCCCAGCTTCTTTTGGCCAGGATTGTAGTATTAAAGGGAATAGACATAGCTATATCTCGTAGCCGCTATAAATAGGCTAAAGAAACGCCCACAAACCCATTGTTAATTTACCTACACAATGAAACCGGATGCGTCAAATTGGTCGAGTACAATAGATTATATTTTTGACCTGGTCCGGGCCAGCTTTTAACTATGTTGATATCATTGTTTGAAAGAAACCGCACAGGTCAATTGAAAAAATAAAAACTACGAATGATACGCTACCCAGGTGGTTTCAGAGTTCATAAACCATTGCAATTTGTTCGTTCGATTCTCCCTAAAAATTCTTACTGGATACTCTGAATTACTCATTACTGTTTCCCTTCCCCATCACTTCCCGTGTCCTTTCTACTGCGAGCAGACATATTTGTTTCTGAACATTGAACATCAGAAACTCAAGAACACAGGGTATCGAGGGTGAGTTATGAGGGTGAGTCATCGATGTTGACCAACGCCCTTTAAGCGAAGGTAAAATTCAGTAAAACTTTTCGATCGGTTCAACTACTGCACTTGACTCTGGATCCATTCCATTGTTTTCAGGCTAAATTAGATTTCAAGGAACTGAAAATGCACATTTCCATTTCCCTCTTGGAAACTGTTGGTAAAGTGTCCGCTTCCTCAGAATTTCCCCAAGAAAAACCATGGTGAAATTTCATGACCTTTTGCAGTCGTCGTAACGGCAAAAAAAATACGGAGCAGAAAAAAGGCACCATCTGTCTCAAGAGAAGTTTTAAATACGTTGCAACCTGAAATAGAAACGTAGCGGCAAAAGGCGCCGTCTCTCCCAAGAAATGTTGGTGACAGAAGCAAAGGGTACCAGTCCCTGAACATGTTGACGTACACAAAAGGATCAAACGAAAAATGAAGCAATGCTTCTGCTTGTTTGACATCCAGAGCGGGCGGTTACTTGTCAGCTCTCTGTAGTTGATTTTGCTTTGCCGATAACCGATAATTTGGCACATGCAGGAGGGGTACTTCGGGGTTTGCGGTATTGCGGTATAGGGGTTAAATTTTGTGCGGTATTGCGGTAATGACGGAAAAAACTTGCGGTATTGCGGTATAGAACTTTCACAGCGCGGTATGCGGTATTGTACGAAAATTAACATCCAAATTTCCTGTAATACCATTTTCCTGTTTAGGAACGACGCATCTTGGAGACGAATTGATATAGAGGAAAGAAAAATGAAGGAGAGGGAAGTCCCATATCTATGTCTCTCTCTCTGTGCCTGCTCCACCTGCTTAACCTTAATAAAGGTACCTGCGGAGGAGAGCACGCAACATTTTTATCTGAAGAAAAAGAATCAAATATTTGCACGAATCAAAACTTTGAATGTGGGAAAATCACCCCTGTTTTCAAATCAGGCAATCTTACAATGTTGGCTTGATAACGGGCTATGCTCGAAACGTCGTGCTTATTTCAATTCGCATCAAAGTGCTTATATTTTCCTTAATTTACTTGTTTATAACTATACACTATCATGGCAATTCCTCCTCTATCAAAAGTTATCGAGAAGATCATTTACAATCAAACATCCCAGTACCTTGAATCGACTGGCCTATTTTGCCCACATCAGTTTGGGTTTAGACAAGGGAGATCCACGCAACATGCAGTTACCTTACTGTTAGAAAGGTTACACAGAACATTGATAAAGGGCCATGTGGTGGTGCTGTCTATATTGACCTCCGTCAAGCCTTCGACACAGCGCGTCATGTAAACTTGCTGGAAAAATTACCAGGTGATGGTATGGATGATGTGGAATTACAATGGATCGGTGATTATCTCTTTAATAGAAAACAAAAAGTAATTTTTGATAGCACCAGCTCATGCGAATAAAATCTTACATGTGGTGTCCCACAAGGATCAATCCTGGGGCCGCTTCTTTTTAGGCTGATAATCCACGACATCGTTCCATATTCCGCTCACTTATGCTGACAATACTGTTTAATATTGGGCACGAAAGAACTCAAATGAAATAGAACATTTACTTAACAGTGCACTGCAAACAGTTGCAGACTGGTGTAATGAAAATAGCTTGTTCATTAACTTGAAAAAAAAGTAAAACTGAATTTTGCTATATGGATCACATCAAAAGTTGTCCAAACAGCCAAAGGTGGACATCAAAATCTACAATCAAACTATTCATGAGACCAAATCATATACAAGTACATTGGTGCAGATTTGGATAACCATCTGAACCTTCATCAACATTTTGAAAATGTGTACAAAAAAACATCCGCCAGAGTAAAGCTCTTATCTCGTATTCGCGAAAAAGTCAGCCGTTATGTAGCAGAATCGATATACATAACAATGATACGATACGGCCACTACTGTTGTACTGCTACCCACTACAGCTTTCCCTACCCCAAGGAACAGTAAACAAGCTACAGTATATACAAAATAGAGCAGCCAGAATTTTCAACCCAAGAGCAAAGATAACGTCATGGGACAACAAAGACCTGCTGAATGGTTACTTCAAAAGATCTCAGCATGAAATTAACACTCTTGTGTTGTTTTACCGAAAATGCGCACTGAAACTGGAAAAAAATCGTTTGCCTATCAGGGAGCCCGCATTTTCAACCGACGAAATATCTATCTTGCTATATAAAAAGAAACTAAAACCATCGAAGTCTTTGTAGATGTCCAAGGAAAACGTATTTGACTCTAATCACTTCTTATCCTTTAATTGTACATTAAACTATTTTTTTTATTCTACTATTTACCTTAATTTCAACTACAACGATTGTCAATAGGTAGGATTACAGGTACTGGAATGATAACAGATAGTTTTATGCTGAACAAGTCAATCTGTCAAAATATTAGTTATTATTATTATTATTATTATTATTATTTTTTGTTTTGAAAAGTTTCCTTTCGAACCATGTTGCTTTCGAATACATTTGCACCTTTGACCCGGATATTAAAAGTACCACTGAAGGGTAAACAGTTTAGATCAATGATACGACTATGATATAAGAGCTGTTCAATATATTCGTAATTTTTCTGCCGTCAATGCAGTTTTACTAAAAGCACATCGATGAAATTTTCCCCCATCGTTCTCACATCACTATTTTGTCTGTAAAACATCTAACAACGATCTAAAAGATCAGACTACAAATTTTGATGGAGGAAGATGGATTTAGGTCGCAATCAAACTGTAACAGACCGGTGTACTGTATTAGTAGCTCTCTTTTTTAGTTTTCTAGCGTTTGCGGTATTTTGCTATTTTTTGGTGCGGTATTGCGGTATTTGGTGTCTTTTTCGTGCGGTATTGCGGTATTGGGACCCCCCCGAAGTACCCCCCATGCAGTTTGTAAGCAGGGTTTGTAAGTCGAGTCGGAAGAAGTTCCAACCAAACGTAGCGCTGCGCAGTGTTTGGCCTCATTTGCAATTGTGATGCGGAGGAATATGTTCTTTCCACGGTGCAAATCTGTGTAAATCAAGGGATTCCAAAATGGCGTTGTTGCAAGAATTGAATTGGAGCAAAAAAGAGGATCGAATTGACTCCGGAAAATGTGATCTCATGTGTCCTAAACATAGATCAAATGGCAGCAGTTCAAGAGGATGGCTTGTACATGTTATTGATGGGTTTGTTATCGAGGAAAGCAGTGTGCCGTTCAAGGTAAGATTGAAAAGAAGAGGGGCCTCTAATAATTTTAATAAACATAACAATTAAATTAAACAACAAAGCAAAGAAAGTGATTTGTATACCGCAAAAATTCTATTTAGCCCCCGCTCCAATAATGAGCCCCTCCCTTCTCTGAACCAAAATTTTCAAAAATTTTAAATATTATAATTTGTCTAGCCCATCTTCTGCCACACTTCCTCTCCCACTTTGTCAATGTCAAGACTGTGTGTTGATTCAACAAAATATGGCATAAAAAACTAAAAACTATCATATTCGTTTCTTTATCATTTGACTTTGTGAATAGACCCCCCCTCTAAGCCCCCTGACAAAAACAAAGGCCCAACAATACATGCAAGTAATCTAAATCTAAACCTGTCCCATATCATCAATGAATCGCTTCAATCTGGTATCTTTCCTGAAAAAATGCAGCAAGCCAAGATCATCCCTTTATTCAAGAAAGGTTGCCCCATGACTGCTTCAAACTACAGACAAATATCACTCTTGTCTGTTTTCAGTAAGATTGCAGAGAAATTGATGTATAAGCGGTTATACAACTTTTTAGAAATACACAAAATCTTATATGACCTCCAGTTTGGTTTTCGTGCTAGTCACTCTGTTAATCATGCATTGATCAGTATGACAGAATCGATCAAGAATTCTTTGGATAACAAAAAAATTGGGTGTGGCATTTTTCTTGACTTACACAAAGCTTTTGATACTGTTAATCATCAGATCCTTCTTGACAAACTGGAACACTATGGTATTCGAGGAACAGCCCTAGCTTGGTTTAGATCTTATCTTAGCAACAGAAGTCAATATGTTTCAGTGAATGGTTGCAATTCCAGTCATTTGAATGTTACCTGTGGTGTACCTCAGGGATCTGTCCTTGGTCCACTTTTGTTCCTAATCTACATCAATGATCTTCCCAACTCATCTTCCAAGTTATCCTTCTATCTCTTTGCTGATGACACAAATATTTACTTTGAATCTCACAGTTTGACTAATCTTCAAAAAGTGGTGAACAAAGAGCTCAGACATGTCAAAAAGTGGCTAGATGCTAACAAACTTGCTTTAAATGTAGATAAAACAAACTTTGTAATTTTTCACTCTCCACAAAATTCGTTGAATGACAGCATCAATATAAAAATTGGTAATCAATATGTAAAACAAGCTAAATATGTCAAGTTCCTTGGTCTCCTTTTAGATGAAAATCTAAGTTGGAAATATCATTTAAGTGAACTTTCCAAGAAACTGTCAAGAACTTGTGGTATATTCTTCAAAGTAAGGCATCTTCTACCAACTAGTGTTCTAGTCTCTTTATATAACTCTTTATTTTCCTCATTTCTCCAGTATGGAATCATTGTCTGGGGTCTCACATATGACATCCACACTAAACCAATATATCTACTTCAAAAGAAAGTTGTCAGAGCTATTGCTTTCAAAAGCTTTACATCTCCATCTACTCAAATTTTCTCTGATTTAAAAATTCTTAAGTTATATGATGAAACCTTGGCATCCGTTCATCATCATGATACAAGGCAGGCTTCTAAAGGTGATATTTTTATGACTCGTAAAAATACCTTGCAATATGGTTTAAGATCTGTTAGATATGCAGGCGCGAAATCCTGGAACAGCATTACTGATGTCATCAAACAATCTCCTTCAGTTTTCATTTTTCGTAGTAAACTCAAATCTTATATATTCTCTACAAAATACCAAGTTTAATTTAAAATGTCTCTGAAGATTTCTACAATCATCAAATGAACTAAAAACGTTAGTACCATAAAATAATAGACTTTTAGTACAGGGGGTGCTCTCTCCTCGATTAGTTTATCTATTGAGAGAGCTCCTCCTTAAGAAATTCCATACCTACAAACTTCCTTTAAATTAGTTTAGTTCTTTTTGTATACTTTGATATTATTTGTTGTTGTTAATGTAGTTTTGTACTTGTTGTTAGCTGGAATTTGTATGTTGGAATTTTTAAAATGAAAACTTGAACTTGAACTTGAAAAAGATATTGATTGCTAACTTTTCCATTACTGGCATAATAAAACTTAATTTAATCTCAAATTTAATTTAATAAAAAGTAGAAAGTTTAATCAAATAATAATAATTTCGAATATTTAAACTAGATAGACACTTCAACTTACAAAAATCTGTTTTTAACGTGTGTCCAGTAAGATGTCCTTATGTCCTTATAGATATTTGTTGTGAAAAATATAAAGTTGTTCATGCAGACCTGAATAATTGAACAATGATTGTTTTCGATGTCACAGGTTGATGGTACAGAAGAAAACAATGACCCAAACTCTATGGAAATACCACGGCAACAACAAATTGTATACAATGGTGATCTAGATGAACAAGACACAGGTATGGTTACAAATTAGTCAAACTGAATCAATCAAATTCTTAAAGGTACAGGGTCAACCTCGTACCCAGTGACAATGAAGTTTTTCCGTAAACTTCAATGCCTACATTGACCCTGGAGCCTGTTAGGCTATTATGCTATTTGATTGGTTCTTTTCGGTACAGCCCTGGGTTAGTCCCAAACAAATTGTGCCAAATATGGGATTTGAAAGGACCTGCTTGCCAAATTATGCCTTGACTGCAACCGGAAGGAGATGTGAAAACAACAGATTCCTTCATACAGGGTATCCAATTGTGCCTTGTTTACATTTCAGTTTTCACAGTTGTATACAAGGATACACTTCAACTTGGAGTTTGAGACCTTGTTTTAATCAATCTGACAAGTGGTTGCAGATAGACAAAATCGGCTAAGGTTTGTTTACACCGATTTGAGTCATGTGATCAATCTCTTGATAAAACATCGTCTGATTTCTCTAACATATTTTGTGCCATGCAAAGTTGTGCCATGAGTGCCAAATATAGCATAATACTAAAACTTCCCAAGATATGGTCACATAACTTGAAATGGGTAAAACAAACCTTAGCCGATTAGATCTATTCATGGCACAGGGAAGGCAGAAGTGGTTCCTTCAAAAACAGCATTCCATTATTGTTCTCCAGCAATATCAAAATCAAGAAGAGTTTGAAAGAAAGGGTTCTACAGTAGCATTGTATCAAATTTTCTACATTTGTAAAAGGGTCGATAGTGTTTTCTTATGGATAAAGAACCCTGTCACAGCTTTAGAAATACATTAATATGCAACACTAAGAACCCTTTTCTACAATCTTTACGTTATTTTGATATTGCTGGAAAACAAAGGAAGTGATGTTTTTGAAACAACTGTGAAGTCTGCCTTTCATGTGCCATAAATCAGCAAAAACTTGTACAATAGACTCCCAGTCAAGGTATCTAACTCCCAGTTGAAGCATATTTTATGCAACTATGTAAAAATCAAGGTGCAATTGAATTTACAGCTCCCCAACAGATACAACACAACTAGGGCCCAATTTATCAGGACGCCCTGCAGTAAGGGTGTGAACATTGAGGTATATGGCGTTTATTGTTTTCTTAAACATAGATATAACGTTCTAAATAGCCAGATATTTTTGTCAGTTCTTGGTATGTATCCAAAGAATCTAGCAGAATTGTTTGAGCATACAGATATCATCTTCAAATAGCCAACACAATCATGGAATTCGTGCTTTTTATGAAATAATATTTTCTACTTCAACTTCAGCATCTCAAGATAACAACCAATCCACCAATGAGCCCTATATTCCAGAACTACCAACAAACTGCAAATTTTGTGGCGGGCCATTACCAGAAGAAAGAGCGTTTTGGGGCAAAAGATTTTGCAGTAAATCATGTGGTAAAAAATACAATGCAAGTCATTCATTAAGAGCAAGAAGGGGATTTGGCAAAAGAGGAGGGGGTTCAGGAAGAGGTGGGAGGGGAAGAGGATTTGCAAAGTTGAGAAGAGAAAGGGTATGTTATGTCCAGTAAAATTTTCAACATTTTAAAGAGCTTTTTATCGTTAAAACAAAGATAATTCTTCTCATTCATTATATTCAAAATATTCTTCATATACTGCTCGCCTTGTCCACATTAACTTGGCAAGAATTCTTTACATTATGATAAGAGTTCTAGAGTCATATGAAAGACTGCTGTCAGCTAGAGATTTGAGGCCAAAGTATCATATCTTTTGGTTAGTCACAAGCCATATCCATAACAGAATTTAGAATTATACTGTATTTGTCACAATGATATGGTGTAAGAAGCTAAGGGAGTAGATGCCAGAACACTTTTATCATACTCTGTATTTAAGTCTCAATTAACAGAAATTTGCCTACTGGGTGCGCCAAAATAAACTATGCACGTTTGGCAGGCCACAATTAATCATACACTGGACCGATTTTGAACATGTATGACTTAATCTTTAGCAGAAAGCCTGAAGTAGATTCTAGAACTTTTTGCAAATTTTTCTGTTTTCAGTTTTAAGAGCTAAAAGCGAGTTTCTTAAAATGTTCGTTTTTGAAAACATTGAAAACGATTTAAAAACGTCAATCAAATTTTAAAGGATTCAACATGAATGAACCAAGAGAAAACGTTTTCAGGGGGATTTGGGAGTTTAGTACAAACTTTCGTACAGCAGATTACAATTGGTCGATTTCTAAATCGCAAATCACCATGAACAAGTTCTCTCTTTGTCCATTCATGTTGATTCTTTAGAAAACTTGGTCGATGTGTTTTTATCGCTTTTAGTGTTTTTGAAAACTAAAATTTTAGGAAACTCACTTCTACCTCTAAAAACTGAAAACGAAAAGAATTGCAAAATATCCCAGTATCTAATTCAGGCTTTCTGCTAACGATTAAGTCATAAACCTTCAAAATCGGTCCAGTATACGATTTATTGTGGCCTGCCAAACATGCATAGTTTATTTTGGCGCACCCGGTAGTTTTGTTCTTATCTGGTAGGTTATCTAAGAAATCTGTAAAGATGATTCCACGGAAATTCTGTGGTGATGTAAAGGCTGGTTTACCTGATGATAGTCGCATGAAATTTGCTTTACATTTTTTATGTGATCACAGAATGTGATAGTGTAAACGGCCTTCACAATTTGCTTGAAGTCATGTGAAATGGAAAAGTGGAAATGTAAAGCTGGTCAAATGAGAAATCTGTGATGTCAAATTAAGGGGATTAATTTTTGCTGCTTCATATAACGTCAAGCAACTTTGCCAGTTTACCCGATCACATTCTGTGATCACATGAATTATGTGAAGCAAATTTTACGTGAATATGATAATGTAAACCAGACTTTACAACTCACACTGATCATGATGCTATAGTTAATTGATGAAAGATATCCGGTTTTAGGACCACCTAGAAGCACATTTCCTTGCCTTTTTTGAGAAATCTTTTCCTCTTGAACTTCTCTGCAGGAAGAGGGACGAATAGACAAGTTTGAACAAGGAGAAATCCCATATCAAAGCACACCAAACACGACAGGTAATTGTATGGTATGCTTTTGCTACTGGGTGGATAAAAAGAACAATCTCCTCTCCGTTTCAAAGGTCGCTGCCCCCTGAATATCCAGGCAATAATATTGGCAAATGTATCATTCAATATTGGATATATTTAAGTAAATTTTGAAATTTAACTTACTGAGCTCAGGCGCTCCATCTGTTTATCAGAATATGGCTTAGAGGAAGGTGTCTTTTGTAATTAGTGGCCTGAAGAAACATTCATCTAAGTACTGATAGCTAGTTTATTGTACAGGAGTTCTGGAAAATTGCTTTTTGTGGCGTTTTAGGCTCGGTGGTTTTGAGAAAAAAATGGCAGATGATCTAGGCCATATTGAATAGGTACTAGGATAATCCGTTTCTGTAAGTGTAGGGTAATGAGTCAGAGTTGTAATGGTTCCAGGTCAGCTCAGTAAAAAAGCGAAACTATGCTATTTCTAAATTATAAACCAGAAGAGTGACATACTTTTGGTTGATACCATATTGTAGACTAGCCTGATAACCAGACCCGATTTCAAAGGAAATAGTGGTCTGTTAAACACCGCCGTAAAGCTTGTTCAAGCCTCGTTTTATTATTGCTCAGAATCCAAGGTTTTGATGGAAATTTATGCGAATAGTTTGTTGATATTTGTAAAGAAACCAATTATCCAATATGTAGTTCTTTGAAAATTTTCTGAAAAAGGAATGTTGCAGTTTCAATACGACTTGATTACTTTTTATTCCGCCTTGCATAGAAATCTAATCTCGGCAGACAGTTGGATTGCACACCCTTGGGCCCTTGGGTCAGAGATTAAATTTCTATGCAAGGTACAACAAAGAGTAATTAAGTCATAAATATCAAAGGACTACACAGATAAATGGTTTGTTTACAAAAATCAACGAATTATTCGCATAAATTTCCATCAAAACCTTGGATTCTGAGCAATATTAAAACGAGGCTTGAACAAGCTTTAGGGCGGTGTTTAACAGACCACTTATCTATTTTTAAATTGGGGTCTGGTTATCAGGCTAATTGTAGACATCCATAAGCTTTCTTGGAAATTATTTCATGTTGTGTCAAACAGTTTAGAAATTACGATGGTTTTAAGTTTTTTTGAAAATTTTTCTTGAATTCTCGAAAAAGAAGAAACACACTCTTATTCTGAAAATATTGAAGGTTTCAGGAAAGTCGAACGGTAGAATTATAGAGAAATAGCTAAAGTTTCTTTGAAGCCATTCAGTTCAAAGAAATAGGTTTTACACCAGCCTTTTAAAAGATTTGGAACCAATGTTAAACTACATACTACACCATGTATTGAGTCTTGAATCTACCTCTCGGCAACCCTGTCTTCTTCATAGATTTATATCGTGTTTATATCATCTCTTCGACAGATAATAAACTGGTGTTTCGATACGATGATTTGTCATCATGGCCATACGAAATTCAAGGTTTGGATCAACGTGATCTTGAAGAGGATTTATTTGATGGCATTGAACCACTTATGAAATATGCAAATGTCCCAGCTGTGTTATGGTCAACTGAAGACGTTGCTAGTTTCATACGGTAAGCTGTGATAATATGATTTATTTCAAATTGGTGACTATAGCAGCTGAACAGCTAATTAAAGTCAACTATGCACAAAGAAAACCTATTTTACATAATTTCAAGAATCTAAAATCTAATTACAAATTCAAGCTAAATACAGCCAAGATTCTTGACATATGTCTTGCAAAGCGTGCAGCTGCATTTGTCTGTAACCCAACTTTTTATGCGACCCTTAAAGACTCCTAGGGTGGAAGACACTTGGTAATGTTTGCCAAAGTCTACCTCCAACATATCGTATGGTCTCTATACCATGAGCAGTTGTATTTGCCCTTGGTACCAGAAGACCAATCGTTATTTCTAAGATTGTACTTGTTCGTTCTTTCGACAAAGATATCTTCCATGAAAGATGGATTTAAACTGTTTTTGGTTTTATATATCTCTATCATAAGCACTGGCAAGTTTCTTTGGTGAACTGATTCTTGAGTTATCTTTTACTAGAAGTTCACCCAAGGAGGAGGATTCAGTGTCTCTGTATGCAATTTGCAAAGCCCTTTCATGAATTCTATTCATTCGATTAATTGTAGCTCTATCATGACATATCCAAATTGTCTCCCAGGGTCTTTTGCAGGCACGCTGCAATCTCAGACTTTGTGAAAATCAAATTTGGCCTAAGCAGGAAACATAGTGAGAACTCGCTGACAATAAGTCCTTTCCCATCATGGATGGCACACAGTTAATTGGCTTCGTTGTTTTGTAAATAATTTGTTTCTTTTTAACGAATAAAGAAAAAAAACTAACGAAACTGGCATCGGTAGGAAGGCTTGACCTTTTCTGGACTCTGGATCTATCGAAAGAAGAAAGAGCTAAAGATCTGCCTCGTCGATTTATTACAGCATCTATTGCGGCTTCGTTCGTTTGATTTTATATGTACGAGTATTTTGTCAATTTGATATGCAGGGTGTCTGTCCCAAGAAAAATACTCCTGTTTCAAAAATTACCAAAGTTCCGTTATGAAACCTATCATAAAGTTTCCTTTTGATCTCTTTTATCAAGGTCCAAATATATTTAAAGTAAATCAACGTAGTTAAAAGCAACTTAGCTAGGGGGACTGGGTCAATCTAAATATACCTATTATATATGATGTTCTCGATCGATGAAAACAATAGAAACATAAGTGGCGTCTGCCGTTCTTTTGTGCTATGTTTAGATCATGTCGCTATATCTCCGTTCATTTACTTTAAAGATGATAAATTATTTTTAATCATTAACTAAAGGGTTTGAGATGACACGTTGAAAACCCCTATTCTGAGCTGTACTCATTAAGTAACATCGTAAATCTAGCCTCATGGCCATTATTCAGTGATATTTCATTATCCTCCAAGGCAACAATGATATTTTGCGTTTCTTTCTGACATTCGTGACCAAACTGGAAGGTTAAAGGGGCTCCGTCGTCAAAATGTAAACAAAACGATTAATATTGCAGTTTTTTTGAAAGGCGATATCACACAGGATTTTCGTATTTTTTTTCAAAATGAAAGTTGCTGTTTGGGGATTAATCCTTGTACTTCACTTAGGAACAAACCAAACGTTCATATCTTCTACGATTGCTCGGATATAAGTGGATTTTTAACGGTCACTTTTTGGTGGCTTGACGATGGATGAACAATGGATAATCGGCGACACGTGCGAGTTTTCGGATTTGTTTACTTTGACGGAGCCCCTTTAATAGACAATGAAAAATTAATCTGGCAATCATCAGTGAATTTTGCAGCATACTTCAAAAGCAGGTACCCCAAAAAGAACTAAATTTGCTAATTTCAAAACTGATCACAAGATCAACTATACCTGGGAAAATAATTTGCTTTTCTTGTCCTTAAAAGTAATTTGAAGATCTGCCATGTAATTGAATATTGATGATTTTTGAAACTGGAGTACTCTTTTGGGACACTCGGTACCTAAAATCTTAAAGGGGCTCCGTCGTCAAACAATAAACAAATCCGTAAACTCGCACGTGTCACCGATTATCCATTGTTCATCCATTGTTCTCTGTAGTTTGTTTGGTGGCTCCACCCAAGCCACCAAAGAGTGACCGTTAAAAATCTACTTATATCCGAGCAATCGTAGAAGATATGAATGTTTGGTTTGTTCCTAAGTGAAGTACAATGATTAATGCCCAAACAGAAACTTTCATTTTGAAAAAAATACGAAAATCCTGTGTGATATCACCTTTCAAAAAACTGCAAAAATCATCGTTTTGTTTACATTTTGACGACGGAGCCCCTTTAATGAGGCAGTTTTTTGTTCAAACTGGCTTTGCAGATTCTTATACAGCATCTGATACTTATTTCTCTCTTTCAGTGAGATACCTGGCTGTCAGCAATATGCGGACCGGTTCCTGGATGAAGAAATTGACGGACAAGCCCTAATGCTCATAAAAGAAGAACATTTGATTCAATCTCTGGGAATAAAACTCGGACCAGCTTTGAAAATATCCGCTCATCTGCGATCATTTAAAAGTCGATATGGTGTTAAGTATTTTACAAAATATCTTGCATCTCCGTTATGAAAAGGGAAACTTTTATTTGTAAATATTTATCAAATCAAATTATTTAATTAGTAGAGGGAGTGTCACTATTTGTTTTCAAATGTCGAACGATAGAAAAACTACTGGTTGTCTTTTTCTCATGCTACCTGGGTTATAAAATGTGTCCACTGTTTGAAAAAATCGTGCTGCAAAGACCATTAAACTCATCTGAAAACTGCCAGATCACTACCTGACTCAGGCTTTAGCTTAACTTTGAGAATTTATTCATAATGTACAATGCATTATTACCTGACTGACGTTTCGGAAACGAGGCAATACGAGAATCCCGCCAATCCAAGTGGTTAATCGCACATTTCCCGCGGTTTTCCCGTAGTTTCGTATGATACGATACAAGGACGCATTTTGACACCACAGCAACTGATTTAGGCCTGTGACATTTGCAATAAACTCAAGCGACATAACAGTAACAAAATGCGTTCGACTTTTAAAATGAGAGTCAAAATTAGAAGCTATCAGGTAAGGAAAACTCGTACTCCGGTTTGGTAGTTGAACGCTCGGTCAGTACTTTTAAGACCTCGGGCTTTATATTTTCCTGTACAACAACAAAACCGGTTGTATGCGCATAGTATTGTGTCCCTAAATAGAGCATTTCCTGAAAACCGTCGTCCACTATCATGGGATGCGACAAAAAGTGTTTGTAAATCTAAATGATAGATTCACTTTTCAGTTATTTGAAGTTGTCAGAGGTCAGATTTACCAAAGTGTTACCAAAATGCAGTTATCACGTGGAAGTTCGAATTAGAGAAATGAAACTGTATTAAAATGTCGACCTTTTGGGGACATGTGGTTTGGTTAAATCCAGCTTGCGATCTGGCTGTCCTGGCTATCTCTCTAAACTTTTCTTTTTTGTCTCGCATGACTATAAATGACTTGAAAATTCGGTATCAGTGCTTTGGTTTTGTCAGATTCTACCAGAAGTATTTACAATTGAAAGATCAGGAAAGGGCTCTTAGAAATTCCGCGCATAAAAAGAGAAGTACGGAAAGTTTTCTATTTTCTTCCATCTCTAGTGAAGATGAAGTGAGGCTGCGCTGCATGCAGCACCTTGATTCCAAATCGAGGCCAACTAACTTTCCCGCCATTTTGCACTTGTGGAATGTTTTGGCCTAAGCACACGTGTCCTTCAGCTCTTCACGCAACGGCGTAGACTATAAAGTAAAGGGAGTCAACGAGAAGTCTGCTGAAGATCTTCAACAGTATCTTGAGAGTGGTATGTAATAATATACTGTTCATTCATGATTGGGCCTTAATTTACACTTTTCGTGCTGCTGTGAAGGGTGGTACATTATTATACACTTTAGGAGGGTGGGTGACTGGTTTTTTTTTTTTTTTTTTTTTTTTATATTCAAATATTAAATCTTACAATATATTTTACATTCTACTATACCTAATTCTAATTACTATACGACACTACAGGAACGATACCATGGGGAGCGAAAGACAATGACTACCCCATGGCCAATATCTAAAAACACGAAACATTAAACTATATACAGTCACACCACGAACATTTTAAAAGATACTATACTATATTCTGTTTCACACCAGATGCCAGGCACTCCACCCACCCCAACCAATAACAAACGAGCCGCGCCCGCAGCACCAACATACCCATCGCAACCGCGATGAATTTATTGATGCCACGTGCGCAACCCACCCGCCACCGGCCAAGGCAATAAGCAAAATGCCCGACTTCCGATGCGAAACAGAACTTACAAGGAAAAGAAACACTAACGACAAGGAAATTAAAATTACGTCCCCCTTGCAGGTAGCAGCAGCTAATCATTAGTAGCATCATTTTATTCAAAGCGTTGTGTTGCATTTATGTATTTTAAAGTTGCCTTAAGAATCTCTGTATTAGAATCAACAGAAAACCTTTCATTACCATACAGCATCATTTCAAGTTATAGCGCGTTTGAATGATTTGACAAACCGTACGGTTGCAACGTTGCGTTTACACTATCGAGAAGATCTCTCCTGTATGCATCGTAAGCATGGCAGTGCAGCAAAAAGTGCTCCGTGTCCTCAACACCATCATTTGTGGGGCACAGTGGATTCAGTGTGTCTCTAAAATTGTGTCTAAATCTGTGCAGGGGTGACGGGTATGAGCCCCCATATGTTTTGGATCCAAAAATCTCGAAACAAAAGAAAAGGGCCATGTACTTTGCACACCGACCCCTTCTCTTGTCTGGCATGTTTTTGCATCCCCAGTCTGGACACTAAACAGAAAGACACTTGCACAAGCATGCTAGGGATTTCTCCAAAAACAAAGGTGCACCATTGCACACTTCAAAATCTTTGTGAAAAGTGGCTTACTTATAGTTACCAGACAGGAGTATCTAGAAGTGCCATTAAAGGGTCTGTGTGTTTCTTTCCAGCATGCAGATGTATGTTACACGTACCATATTTTGGTTGGCCTTTGTTGTTGCTATTTTCATAGCTCATGAAAATGGTGACAACCAAAAGCCCAACATAAAAATGGCATGTGCAAGGTATGCTGGTGGCAACAGACCCTTTAAATGTCCTGAGACACAACTTTCAACCATAGCCATCTCCTCTATGTTAGGATGCTGATCAACATGGCTTCACCAACAGAAACTGTCCACAAGTGTAAGAACTGCAGTGTAACAAGTTCAGATTGCAAACTCTGTTCTAGGTGTAAGATAATCCGTTACTGCAGCGTAAAATGCCAGCAAGAAGATTTTGAAGATCATGTAGACACATGCAAAACTGTGAAGTACATGCGCAATAAAGTGAAGCGCTTAGAGGAACCTCTGCACTTTCAAGATGGAGAGGACATCTTCAAAACAAGTGTTGGTATGTTCTGGGGTTTGAATTACCCAAGAGAATACTGTAGAATACATTTTGATTACGCAGAAGAGCTCATACAAATAGGAATTTATGATGACAATATATTAGCCTATGAACTTGGGCTGTCCCATTATTTAGAGCTGCTCCGCCTATCCCATCGTGACAACCAAGGTGTTAGATATTATGTCCCATTTGTCCTTTTGGTCCTGCATCGATTGGAGGATTGTTATGGCTTCATAAAATGGTGGGCAATCGAAGAGCTTCAGGGAAACTATGTCTGGGGAAGGGCTCCTCCAGAAGGCAAATGGACCTATCTGAAGAATCAGGACATTTTCGAGGACCTTTTTGAGGATAAAAGGGTCAACAAGTATTTTGAGTATTCTCATCTCCTGGCATTAATTCTCATGAAGATAATGATCATGCAACGTATAGAGAAAACCATGAACAAAGAATGGAAAGCCTTTCTCTTGGGAACTGATGAGATATTTGGCAAAGGCTCCCATGTTCTCAAAATTGCTAATAACATGCCTGTCATTGACAAGATTCATGGCTATTTAAAGGTGAATTCAGGGCTGAATGCACAGGAGGCTTTGATGAAGAAATACTGTGAAATGCTTGATGTCATAAATCCAAGAATCCTTAAGGCCGTTGCATTTCCAGAGCCACTCATGTCCCAGGAGGCACCATTTACTTTCTCCCGTGATACTGTCAGTGGAGCTTACCACGTCTTGAGCTGTGGACTGTATGCATTCCAGAAAACTGGAGCAAATGAGAAGATTATTGAGATGTATGGAAAACAACCACACTATGATCATAAGCTATGGTAGAAAGTTTAACCATCCAATGGAACTACAAGACTGAATTTGGATGACTTTGTTCTATTGTTGGCACTGTTTACGAAATGCTCTATATCAGTGGCGGCGCCAGCCTCAAAAAAGTTGAGGGAACAAGGGAAAATGAGGGTCTGGGGGCGTAGCCCCCAGGAAAATTTGCAGGACCACACCCTCTTTATACTCGGGAAACGCCCTTTTTACCCTCAGGAAACACCCTTCTTTGTCTATCAAACTCTAAAGATACCTACCTAACCCCTCCTTGGACATTTTCTCAACAGATTTAGACAAATTGGAAGGGTGACCTCAGAGAAAGTGGGGGGACTTGTCCCCCCCATCCCCCCCCCCCCCCCCCCCCCCCGTGGCTCCGCCACTGCTCTGTATGACACTTCTGCTTGCTGGAACAAAACTTGCTTTGGAATTTGTAAATAATAATGTTCTTGTTTTGTTGTTCATTTTTGATTATTATAAGTGTGAAAACTGCAAGCATATTTATATTAAATGTATGCTGTATTGCATAAGCGTACGGGGCGGGAGCCCCCACTATTGGAAAAATCGTCGAAAATCAGCCCCAATCGGGCAAAAATCTGCCCTTGGTTGGGCAAAATGCTGGTAAACAATGGACTTTGTGTCGGGCCCCCCCCTAGATTTTTTCTAGATGGCTGTATTGCTGTTAAATTTGGTGCAAGATAAGAAATTGCTAGCTGAGAAATGTATGGCAGTTTGTATCTCAGCCCCAAAAGCCCAAGATTGACAAAAAGATAATTCGTAAATTTGCTGCAATCAGATAATTTGCAATCAGAGGTCATTTTTCAGGGGGTAACCTTAACAACCCTTATATTTCATGACTTGGGAATGTTTAGAATGCAAATCCAACAAACTCCAAGTATGTAACAAACTTCAAACTCCATCAATTTATTGAATTTATATGAAGGAGAGGAAAAGCATATCGTCTTGGATGAAGGATTTCTGTACACTGCTTTTGCCATAAAAATGTTAAGTTTTGCTTGAGATGAGAGAAAAGTATAGTATAATTTTGTTATGACGGTATTTTTGTAAACATTCAGTATTTTTATCAAGAAATTTTCGATGTGTACCCTTTGTTCTATTAAGCTATATCATGAGATTTTCCTGGATGGAAGGAGAGTGTTGTTGCTATGTAGAAACCTGTCCAGGTAAAACAGCTAACATTATCTACAGTTGGTTATGAAGCCTTGATTTTCTTGTCAAAAAAGTTTTGCCTCCAGACATTCGAAGAACCCTTAACGCAGATACATGTCAGAAAATAAACAGTTTTGAAATGTGGATACACAAGTCACACTACAGTACAAATGAGGAGGTTTTAAAACCCGTCAATGAAAAAGGTCTGTCACTAGAAAAGAGCATCAAAATGAGAAAGGCACAATATTTTAGACATTTAATAAGAAAAGACAAACTGCAAACATTGTTATTGGAAGGAAGAGTATGTGCGGGACAAAGCTCAACTTTGAGCAATGCATAAGAGAAGCTGAAGATCGTGACTACTGGAGACGAGTAACGATGAATCTTCTGTATGAAGCAGTCACCAAGGGTCAATTCAACCGAATGATGGTTCGAAGGACAAATGATATGAATGTGAAATGCGAACAATTGGTGGCAAGTGTCAATTTTTAAAATGTTGTCTTTTCATTTTGCAAGTAATCAAGCAGTCAAGCAAGCATTCATTGGCTATCTTTAAAACACGGAATATGGAATGATGGAATGGAATGATGGAATGGAATGATGGAATAATGGTTCCGTGTTTTCAAAATCATTCCGTGTTTTCCTTGGGAATCCCCGATTTTTCCTTTCTCACTTAAGTTCAACAGTTAAGTGCCCTGGAGGATTATAATGAAAAGACTGAATTGAAACGCATTATATGTTTGTTCTCAAAGCGTGATAATGGATTTTCATTCAGCCACGCGATTTTCATAAGAAACTTGGTTATCAGAAACTAGCACTAGGGTGGGGAAATAAAAGCTATCCCCAATGAGCTCACTTCTTTCTCGTCGCCGAAACCTTTGATTGAAAAAACTGCATATTCTTGTACAATAGAAAAGATTGGGCTTGTACAGATTCTGAAAAAACCAACAATGTTTTTGTGCCCATTAAGTTTGTGCAGCAATCTCGCCTCCTTCAAAAATTCTCTTTCGTGGCCTGTGATATCATGCGGTTGCTTTATCACAATCTGCAGTGGCGAAGTTAGAGGGCATGCTTGTCATGCTCAGCATGACCAAACATTTTCAAAAATAACATTTTTTTCAATCACAAAAAATAGGTTTTTCTGCTCGAAAACGCAGTTTCTTATCGCCTAACCAGTTCAAAAATACAACGATTGATCGAATGATCCCCCCCCCCCCCTGGTCAATATGGCTTCTGATGATATCCCCCGTATTCAGTTCGGCTCAGCCAATGAGATTCGCTACTGAGAGCAGGACGAAAGTCAACAGGGCATCCAATCTGGTCATGTCCTCATTCTTGAGCCCGACCTACCGGAAATCCCCCTATGAATACGGTCATGCCCATAAGGTTGGTACCCTATGTTTGCTCATGCTCGACAATGGAGTCCACTTCTGAGACAAAAGGAACGAACAAAGCTTGGTCTGGCAAAACGAGAAGAGCATGACCTCGTCGCTATAATCATCATAACCTAGTCCTACAATTTCGATGAATGGTTCGTTTTGATTGGCTGAATATTTTATTCTGCAAAATCATTGCAAAGATTTTTTACATCAAGGCATGTCAAGTTCTCAGGGCATGACTGTAGTGCAACCCTGTGTCATTTCGTGAGTTTCTCTCTGACAAGAGTGTGTTTAGGCCTAGCTGATTATGGCGCAAGTTCAAGCTCAGGGAATTATTGCTGATCGAGACCTTGTGTCTCAATTATTAAGAATGTCCTTTGCTTCGAGGACTGTTGCTGAGCAGAAGCACATCTACCAACAACAGCGACCAATGCGGAAATTGGCTGTGTGCGAGTGAAGGTATGAAAGGGGCTGTTTTGTTGGCCATGTAGTGTACATTAGTAGGCCAGGCAGGTGTATCCCAAACATGGACAGAAACAGGCTATACCAACATTCATGGCATGTGTTCCTCTCTGATTGTAAAACTGGCTAGGTGCACTGGTGCAGTATTATCATAATTTGTTGCGGACTATGAGAACTTTCACATGCCCACCATCCATGGTGAAGGAACTTTGCTGTTGTCTGTTTTTGATGATTGCAGTATTATCATAAGTGCTGATCAAAGGAACTTTCCAAGAGAATTTTCCTGTTTGTGCAGTATTTTCATAATTTGTTGCTGACTATGAGAAATTTCACAAGGAACTTTCCTGTTGGTGATTGCAGTATTATTATCATAATTTTTTACGTATCAGAACAGCTTCCTCCCTACAACAGCCAATTTTCTTTTATGGTCAATTGTAATGCAGTTTGATTACCCCCCAGTTTTACTGTTGCCATGAGCTGGTGGGGTTCCTTATGCTTAAAAATGGAAAACTCAAGCTAAATTTGCCTTGCAACTGTTCAACAAAATTAAATGTGAAAATCTTGACACAAAATGCCTGCCAAATTTATGACAAGCTTAAAATGCCTTTCTTTGAAATGTCAGACTTAAAACAAGAACACATGAAAACCAAGTCTTGGCCTAACATTTTTTGAAAATATAGAGTTTTCCCTTGTGTGTTCAGGTGCATAAATGTGAAAATCTTGACACAAAATGCCTGCCAAATTTATGACAAGCTTAAATGCCTCTGAAATGTCAGACTTAAAACAAGAACATTTCAAAACCAAGTCTTGGCCTAACATTTTTTGAAAATAAGAGTTTTCCCTCTGTGTTCAGATACATAAATGTGAAAATCTTGACACAAAATGCCTGCCAAATTTATGACAAGCTTAAAATGCCTTTCTTTGAAATGTCAGACTTAAAACAAGAACACATGAAAACCAAGTCTTGGCCTAACATTTTTTGAAAATATAGAGTTTTCCCTTGTGTGTTCAGGTGCATAAATGTGAAAATCTTGACACAAAATGCCTGCCAAATTTATGACAAGCTTACATGCCTCTGAAATGTCAGACTTAAAACAAGAACATTTGAAAACCAAGTCTTGGCCTAACATTTTTTGAAAATAAGAGTTTTCCCTCTGTGTTCAGATACATAAATGTGAAAATCTTGACACAAAATGCCTGCCAAATTTATGACAAGCTTAAATGCCTCTGAAATGTCAGACTTGAAACCAAAACAAAAACATTTGAAAACCAAATCTTGGCCTGAAATTTTCGAAAATGGGAGTTTCCCTTGTGTTCAGGTGCATATTTAACCTGTAAAGGGATAGGCGTTGTCCCCATCCTTGTGGAAAAAGGGGCGTTTCCTGGTTTAAAAAGGGTGTGGCCCAAAAAAATTTTCCGGGGGCTCCGCCCCCGGACCCCCGCGCTCTTTGCGCCTACGGCGCAAAGAGCTTCCCTTTTTGCACCTTCGGTGCAGAGCATGACCAGTCCTTTTGAGCCAGCTTCGCCCCTGACAATCTGCCCTCCTTTCTTCCCCCGGGGGGTCTACCTTGGAGAAAAACAACGGGGATGTGCCTGCCGGAACAAAATCTTATGACCCTGTCCTGGAATAAAATTCTGAAGACCTGTCCTGGAATAAGACTTGGAAAACTGATTGTTCTGAAGAAAATGAGAGTATACTTTTCGCTAATTGCTTTCGCTAGAAGAATTTTCATTTAATGATTTCATAAATTGAAGTGTTTCTTTAAAGACAAATGACGGAGATATAAGGTGATTTAAATCAGGGGCCTGGGCAATCTAAATATAGCCTATTGTATTCCATTGTATTTGATGATATCGAGAGATTAGCAAATACATTGGACAAATGAAAGCACTAAGCCATCTTTTGTTCTATTTTTAAACAAGGCACTATATATCCGTCATTATGATAATCTGACCTGTCCTGGTAAAAGTAGCTCTAATAGACATGCCGGTCCCGGAATAAAGGTGCAAAGGGTATAATCCTGTCCCGGAATTTTCAGCCGAAAATGACACCCTATTGGCAGGCACTTCCCCGGGTGGTCATTGCATTAAGTAGACCCCCCGGGTTTCTTCCTCCCCGCCGAGTCTTGCTGTAGTGTGGCCAGAATCACAGAGCCAAAGCTCCCGTGACCAATCAATTGGCCTTGACTGATGTCGTCCCCGGGGGGGGGGGGGTACTTCACATATTTTGGGTACGGGGACGTGCCATCGGGAAGGGTATCGATTTTCACGATTTTGGTATAAGGAACGGTATCAATTTTCACGATTTTGGTATAAGGAACGGTATCGATTTTCGCAATTTTGGTTTAAAGAACGATTTTGGTATACTTTTTCGGAAAATTGGTATAAGGTCGGGTATACTTTTTCGCAAAATTGGTATAAAGTCAGGTATACTTTTTCGCAAAATTGGTATAAGGAACGGGTATGTTTTTGAAGCTTCGATGGCACGTCCCCGACCAAAACCTAGTCAAGTACCCCCCCCCCCCCCGGGATGTCGTCCCGTCGCAACTTTGGCAGATCCTCTCCAAGTTCATCATTCTTTAAAACCTTTTTTCGTGGCACTTTGAAATTGAAACTGCTAAATGCGGCCATGTTGATTCGCTTGCACTGCAGAAGACCAACAGCACGAGGTGATCTGGCGGATCTGGCCTTTGGGGTTTAGGCCCATTTGATACATTTTTGACATATTCTACAGGTGCTGTGTACTTTACAAATTAATTAACAAGGAAAAAGATTTGTTTAGGTCGGCCGTGATATGATGTGATAAGACAGCTGTGTTGAAGAAAAGGGGATTCCCAAGGAAAACACGGAATGATTTTGAAAACACGGAATGATTTTGAAAACACGGAATGATTTAGAAAACACGGAATGATTTAGAAAACACGGAATGATTTGAGAAAACACGGAATGCTTTGAGAAAACACGGAATGGTGCTCGAAAACGATTTATTTACTCGATTTTCTTGATTTTCTCACCGGCACAGTGTTATTTAAAAGCAAACTTAACCTCCCATTGACGTTTAAGAGACAAATTCCATATTTTCAACGGGCATTCCATCATTCCATTCCATCATTCCATTCCATCATTCCATATTCCGTGTTTTAAAGATAGCCAGCATTCATTTGTTAATGCAGCCTAAGTTTATCGCAGCTATGCAGCTGATGTGGGATGCAGCAGCACGGCTTACCATAATAACCTCTTGACCTCAATCATAACCGTTTCGAGAAAGAATATGTGGGCTAGAGTGAAGATTCCCAAGGCCGTGAATGAACTGTCGCTGGGGAGTGGCATTTTGTCTAAACACGTATGAAAGGGAAATTCCAAATGATCAGTTTCGGTTTCGTATGGTTAGAGCACCACAATCCTGCATGCTTGAAATTGGAAGGAAAATAAAAATATCTATTCCCGCTAAAATCGATTGTAAACACAGTGCAAATACACCAAAGAATACAAAGATTTAGCAGGTTAGTGTTGCATTAATTTATCTTGAAGTTTTAAAAAATAAACAAATAGTTCTTGGAAAAAGGACACGCCAACTGAAATTCTTATTTCGTCAGATTCATCACAAGACCCAACCCGCATGGAGACATGTCAGGTGACTATCCAATACAGTACGGGGATTCCTTTCGGTTTGTTATTTTTTTTAGCTCTCCAGAAAGACAACCTCGAGCACTCGAGCAGAAGCGAACGTAGCAGGCAGCAAATAATTTCGGTAAGAAGCCTGTTTTAATTCTTTACATTTGAGTATTTACGTTTTAGTCATTTTCAGTATTAACTAACTTATGCGGGATTTTTATTACAACAACGAAGAACTACGAAGATGAGCTGCGAGGATCGTGGAGTCTACGACGACTTTATTCTGCAGGCCAGCAGGTCAAGTAATCTGCGGGTCAAACATGAAAGCAAACATGCGGGTCACCATCAGGGCCAAGGGCCCAATACAAAGATGTATGTGTTGTGTTTGGTATTTTAGGCCGTCAAATGGTCAAAGGCCAATCCCTTGGATGGTTTTGATCTCTCCTTGGACCATCATAATATTTTTCCAATGTTTTCACAAGCTTTTGTTTCAATGTCTTTCAACCATGGGATCCTTATTCGTTTGTGGCATTGAAATGCTTTGTGCCAAAGAATGTCCTGCTGTTCAAATCGTGAACAAAGCCAATCTAGAAATGCAGTGGGCATATAGATTGATTACATGAGTCTCAGTTTTCCGCATTGAATTGGATGATTCATAGTCATAGTCAACATAGTCATTCAACTCTCCAATTCGTCCCAAAGTTTGATCGTTTGAGAGTTTTCGATTTTAATGGGGCCTAGTAGACTGATTACGATGAGTCCCAGTAATCGCTATCCGAAACGAGACTATTACGCCAGACCGAGACCGCTCTTACTGGGACTCATAATATTACGGCAATATTTTTGGACTGACTTTTTTCACTTTTGAACGCCCTTGGGAACGAGGCTGCTATACACAGTCATGTACAAAGTATACAACCAAATACAACGCCATTAGAATCTCTGCAAATTCGATTGATTGATGTTGACCAACGGAAACTCGAAGCTCAAAGCAGAGTTTCAAGGAGCTTGGCCGGACAGAACAAAGTCTTACGAACAAGAATACCATGAAAACAGTTGGCGACAATATCAAATCTTGTACGTAGGTACTATTTTGCTGCTTTCGCTAAGCATTAACTGATTTATTGTGAAGTTTTCAAATCAATGTGTTTCATTTGAAAACTACAAATGTTTGTGCTTTTCTGCCTAGGCCCTTATCGAAACGAGGCAGTCATAGTCATTTCAAAATAATGGCGTTTGATTATGAGTCGTAGTTAGGAGCGTCCGGCAGTATTTCAATAGCGATAACTACGACCATATCATCAGTCTAGGGACCTAGTTCCTGCCTAAAGACTCGGAGATAGAGATGCAATCATGACTGATGCAATCCTCATCGCGAGTGCAGATGATACGATTTGGCTTGACTATTTCTGTCAATCAGATAACGATAATTTGTTGTACTGTTACGGGATGTGCTTGACGTAATAAGCAATACATTTCCAGCTTTTTCATGCCATGTCTGGAGGCCACTGAGCCCTTTGCCCTGGTGGTGACCCCGCATGTTTGCTTTTCGTGTTTGACCCGCAGATTACTTGACCTGCTGGCCTGCAGAATAAAGTCGTCGTGGAGTCTAGGCCAGTTTCAATGTTTTGACAAAGACAAGTACAAGAGCGGTCGAAAAGGTGATGATTCGGTGACGTTAAAAAATGTTTGGAATTTTCATGTGTTCTTTTATGCTGTATTTGTACATTTGATTTTTTATCGTTTCAATAAATGGTTAGAGTATTTTCTTATTGAATGTTTTGTTTATATGTTGTGTCCAAACGAAAACACCGACAAACTTCGTCTCCTCCTGCATGCAGTTGCAGCCAAGGCAGCTAAGGGTGACGCAAAGTCTATTTGTGGGTCGCCGTTCATATTTATTTAGATGTTTTCCATATTTTCATGGGTTAGGGTTTCAAATGGCCCCTTCCTTAAAATGCACATGAAAATGAACTACTTTAAGAATTGCAATACAGTACACAAAAATCAAGGTAAGGCCAAAAGCATCAAAATTCTGAAATTCTTGCCCCAAAAGTTCCAACCAAAGTTGAGCTCCTATCAAAACTAATCCTGTGGTTGTTTTTCGGAACCAAACCGTGGGCGGAGGAGGATCTTTCAACGAAATTTGAGGCCTGGATAAAATACATATTGACGTCATTGTGAAAAATGTAGTTTTATGCGAACGAAAAGGCCATATTGGACAAAGATTGCAAAGATGCATTGTCTACATTGACCAATAAGAAATGTTTAACCACAACCTTATATAAGGATTTAGGTGATTACGTGTTTTGCTTCCATGACTTGCAAACATTCGAGAGATTCAGTGCCAGTTCCCATCCCATCATTTCTTGCAGCTCTCTGGCATCTGACAATGCACATAGTTTTTCATGAGAAATTCAAAAATTAAGAAATTCAAGTGCTGCATGTTACTTAAGAAAATTGTTTTATTCCGCCTGAAGCACACTTGTTACTTCAGTATTGTACAAACAGATAATAGTTGCATGAAGCTGGTTGTGCATGGAACACGACATGAAAAGAAATTTCGCCAAGAAATTTTCAAATCTTATGATTTAAAAAACTGCCAGTTCTGGGTTAGTTTATAAGGAAATATGTGCATGTTCAAAGTGTAAGATTTTGTGACACCTGGAACTTGACCCTAACTTGACCACTTGCCACAATCTGCCCCTCCTGGAGTCTTATATAAACATTCTTAATGATAAATTTTATGTCATAGATCAAGGATGTTTGCAATCACAAGATATGGTTCCTGACAACACTGAGCACCCTTGTGTAAAGAGGAAAGAAGCAGTGGAAAATGATGTAACATCAGAAAGCAATGAGGAGCAAGAGATTAGCCCGCTGGCCACGCCCCTCGCCACGCCCCTGAGCACTGATTGTGCTAGTCAGTTGGTAGAACAGATCCAGATAGAAGACGGTGAATCACTTGAGTCAGAGAGCACCACTCCGAAGGAGTATTGCTTACCAACTGCAGACCAATTACAATCCAGGACACATGGAGAAGATTTTACACCGCAGACTGCAGGTACTTGTAAATAAATTGAATCGAATTAAAGTTGATGAAAGTTCGCTTTGAAAAAATTCTACCCAATGCTAGACATTTCTTGGTTGTGGCTGGGCCTTTGCGTTTTTTTTGTTTGATGCAGAAACCTTCCTAAATTTTTGTCAGGGTGTTGGGTTGACATTTCACATATAAGACCTTTGAATATCGGATATCTTGAACAATCGTGGTGATACCATTTATGAAACATGCCAACTCGGCTGTTTTTACGATGATTGATTATGCAGGTTATCCCCAAAAATGATGCTTCCTTTATGTGACTGCTGGGGAAGAGATGTATAATGTATGTTCCATTGTCCCATTCGAGATACAGTATCATTTTTTTAAGTGTAGAAAAATCACACACCCAACGGTAGAGCCCATTTTCAAAATGTACGTGTACATTGTTGGAGAACAACGAACGTGCTGTTTTGGGAAACAATCACTTTTTCAACTTCCTAGTGCCATCAATCAGCAACCACTTCTCCTATTGGCTCAAACAAGGTCTCAAACCCGAACTTGAAGTCTATCTTTTGCAAAGGTATCATGAACATGAACAGAACACTAGAAATAAAGCTCCTCCACTGTAGCCACACAATTGAGGCACACTTTTTTAAGACACCCTGTACCTTCGTCAAGGCTGACAATGTTAGGGCGTATTCTTTTGGGCATCTTCTGAAAACGGTAGAGTTGGTAGAGGCTAAGATCCCATTCTTTTGGTGCCATTCTACCGAAAACGGCAGACTTCGCAGACTTCAGATCATTTTTTATGAAAGCCCATTCTTTTGGTCATTCTGTTTTCGGTAGACTTCCGAGAGATTTTTGACGTATACTTTTGGGCTCTACTGAAAAGGGTAGACTTCCGAGGCCTCAGAAACCTAGCTGGTAGACTTCCGAGAGATCGCAAAGAGCCTTGTTTGTTGAATGAAAAAGTTTCAAAACATTCGAAAATACAATGAAGTATGATAAATTATTTTCTTTTGGGATTTTTCTCTGCGAAGTCTGCCAACTCTACCGTTCTCAGAATGTGTATTCTTTTGGTAACTGACATTTTTCTCTGCGAAGTCTACCGTTTTCAGAAGACTTCGCAGACTTCAGATGCCCAAAAGAATACGCCCTTATATTTGAAAGAAACGATCAGGCTGATTTTGTAAATTTATTTCATCCATGAAATTCTTGATACTCCTAGATGAGAAGACAATCAACGAGGAGAAGACATTCAACATCTACAACAGTGCTGTGATTATTGGGGATAATACTACAGTGGAGACGCAGTTTGAACGAACAAGGAGTAAAAGCCTGTTAGGTAATGCTTTTTACTGCCTTGATATATCAAAGGTATTTTGTATTTTGCAGCAGATGTTTTTGCTTACACTCGTATTGGGCCTAGCCACATAGCCAAAACTACGGGAAATGCAGAAAATGAGGGTTGCCAAGATCATTTTCTATGAGATCCATTTGATACGATAGCTGAATTGGATGGTTGGATGGAAGACGATTTGAATGAAATTTCCATTGCGGCTAATGGGTAGGCCATCCAACCTCGTACCCAGTGACAATGAAGGTTTTTCGTAGACTAGGTCTAGCCTCCTATTGAAAACAACAGATACCTTGGGAATGGTTGTATGCCATCTTGATCACAGCTTCCCATGCTTCCTCAGACTTGCCCCAAGTCTAATTCGTCAACTGTAATACGTCTATCTGAAAGTAAAATTTTCCATTTTATAACGGTTTCCTGTACGTCACTGAACCAAAATACCATGCAAGTTTGATCCTTTTATAAAAAATCTGATAGTATTTATAGTAGAAATTGTATTTAATTGTATGTAGGTTTAATTTAGTTGCTCGTCTTCATGTCAAAGCCATGGTGTAGTCATGGTATTTTGCTCCACATGGTATCTCGTCCTGGTAGTGTAACAAAATACTTCGTAAGTGTTGTTATAAGTAATCCCGTTTTTGTAAATTTTTATGCTGAAAAATACAAAAAAATAAAAAAAACTGATAAACTGTTTCAGAGCTACAGGCTTTCGAACGTCCATACATTTTGGTGCCTCACCATGGGTATTGTGGACACAATTTGTGTCGATCGTGTCCACAATGCCTGGCCTAAATATTACCAAACTGTAGTTCGTTACCTTGCTTGTCTTCATTTCATGAGTATCTCTGCTCGGGAACTAGTCTAGTTCTCAGGCGATAAGTTTCAGAGCGCGGTACTGTTCAAACTTTAGGCCGTTAGAAAGTAAGCAAGCATGGCTGCCGAAGCAGAAGAGCAGAGATACTCATGAAATGAAGACAAGCAAGGTAACGAACTACAGTTATTCATTTGGTAACATTTAGGCCAGGTATTGTGTGGACATGATCTTTATTAGTTAGACTTGCCTTGCTCCAAGTCTATTCCTTAAACTGCTAATAAAGTCTGTTTGAAGTTTTTTTGATGAAATAAACTTGGGGCAAGTCCCCGGCAAGTGTATGTATTAGTTAAAAGGAAAGAATCTTGAAGTCCTTGGGGTGATGAGATGCCATAGTTCCAAAACACCAAAGTCATGAAAACACAAAACACAGACCACATATGCATAATTGCGTATTTTTCACTCCATAGATAAAGCAAGACGTCTTAAAGATGAGTACAAATCGTCGCTTCGTGATTGGGTGGTACCGTCAATCGACAGAAACAAGAAGTTCTGCTTTGTAAAAAAGGACAGAACAACATTCACAGCTGAGTTGACTCTGGTTAATTGCATGCACCTCGACAATGAGATATCCAATGAGCTCAGAAATTTCAAAGATAATTTCCAAAAGGCCAGTGAACATTCAATCAAGATCAGCGAGCTAATTACCTTTGAATCAAGATGTTGCTTTATTCGAGGTATTCCAGGTGCAGGCAAGACATCTTTGTGTGAATTCATAACTTTGAAGTTTGCATTGCTTGAACTCTACAATGAGCAGTTTGATTTTGTTTTCCTCGTCAAGTGCCGTGAACTCGAACGCCTTGGTAGTGAATCAATCGATGATTACTTTCAAAGAAAGTTTGGCATCCACCCTAATGAATTAAGGAGCTTTGGGGATCGCGTACTCATCGTTTTGGATGGTGCTGATGAAGTGGCTTGCTTGCAAGCGAAGTTATCTGATGTCTCTTGGATAAACACTTTATTGAGCACTAGCAGTGGGTTTATGCCACGTCACAGCACCATTATTACAGGAAGACCACATATAGAAGCATGCCTAAAAAGGCACCAAGGGGACTTGACTGGGTTGATGCGAACCGTGGAAATCGCTGGGCTGGCACAACCTGAAATTGTTGCACACATCCACGAGTTTGCAAACGGAAACAAGGACGTGGAAGACCGCATTTTGAATGTTATGGAGCGATCTCCAAGCATGCTGGCCCTGGCTTCAATTCCACAATATTTGAACAGCTTCTGTTGTGTGTTGGCTATGGAACGAGGAGACATCGAGATAGAGCGAATGACGACTTTATATATGTGGATTTTAGTGTCACTCGTAAGACAACATTTTGAGCCATTCAAAGCTCTTGAACCGTTCGAGATTTTCGAATCAGCAGAATTTGTGAAGATGATCCAAGTCGTTTCCAAGATTTCCTATGAGCTGTTATTACGAAATGAAATTCAGTTCACATCAGGAGAGTTTCTGGCGTTTGATGAAGTTTTAGAGGACTCGAGAATGACGGAAATAATGCGAGTATTCTTTGTCGAGGTAAAGAATTCGTTTGCATCATGGTACCAGTTTCAGCATCTGACACTTCACGAGTTCTTCGCAGCCATTCACTGCTACGTAGCCGGCATCAACGTCAGAGAACTACTCTGTAGAGAAATGTTTGAACTGGTCACATTTCTTTGTGGCTTCGTATCGGCTGAAGATCCCTCTAACAGCAGCATCACCCATCTGTTCGTGAATTGCCTGAAACCTGGAAAACAGATACCAAAAGAAACCACTCAGCATTTATCAAGGAAAAAGAAACGGCTGAACCTCAAATTCCTTTTTAGTTGCGCGAGATCATCTGCCCGAGGAGAGGTTGAAGTGTTTGGAGAAGCCACGAATATCAATCTTTTCAATCAAGTCGTAGGATGGTTTAAAGAGTTCAAAAAGCAGTTCGAGGACACTTTCCCGCTTCGTTGCTGCCTCAAAATCGCGCATGAAATGCTGAGCAAAGATTTCAGATCAACAGAAATGCTAAACTCAACTGCCATTCTGCATCTGTATCCACACTTCGATAACACAACACTGCGGTTCACATCATTCCTGCAGTCAGACTGCATCATGCTCGTTCACTTTATCCACGTTTTGAAAACAAATGGCCTAGCAAGACAGCTCAAAGATGTTGAACTTATCATCTACCAGTCATCGTTTTTAAACAAAGAGGAATATCGTGAATTCATGGCTTGTTTGTATTTGTTCAAAGGCGTTTGGTTCTTCAGCTGTGATTTTGAAGAAGGATTATTCAAATGTTCCAGAGATTCCATCGAGCAGAGCAACACACCACAGCTTGAGCACTTTCAATTGATTGGATGTGAGCTTTGTGACAAAGATAAGTTGCACCTTGCTAATTTTGTAATATTTGTGGATAAGGTGAGATTAAGCTCTCTAAAACTGAGCTTGAAAATGTTCTTAACTTGTCTACAAAGCATCAAAGAGGCACAAGAATATGGAACTTGTGAGTTAAAGGAACTGAGAATATGGGGATGTGAAATGAATGATGATTTAAAACAGAGATTTCTGAAAATTGAAAATGTAAATATAGATATCAAGGACTAATTTGATTTTAAATTAATCACCCATTAATACAAATTGTAAATATAATATCAGTTATGTACAGCAGATATTTTAATCGAAAATGTCTTTTTCAGGTCACGTCACATGTCTACAGTTTATCTGCCCTAGAGAAAGTATGGGATAATGTAACGATTAGCGTACAAGTGAGCTTTATGATCACGCTAAAGATGGCCACCAGGAACTTTTTATCAAGATGCATTGTGTTCGAATTAAGAGTCTTTAACAATTTTATAGGAATTCAATTAAAGATTACAATGTATCTTAAGGGTGATCCCATAAAAAAAAACAATGTATCTTGGTAAAAAGTTCCTTGACCGCCATCTTTAGCGTAATTGTGTATTGAATCTAAGCACAGAAAATGGCTGTGTCAAATTTAAGAGCCAGTTCTTAGATGCCACAGAGATATTTCAACATGCTTTGGCACACATCTGAAACAAATTGATAAAGCAGTTTGAAGTGATACCAAGTACTTTTGATAAAGATGGCAGGGCAGTTTTAAAGTAATTCACCACTTTCTTTCAACATGCTTTGGCACTCATCTGAAACGAAGCAGTTTGAAGGTGATACCAAGTACTTTTGATAAAGATGGCAGGGCAGTTTTAAAGTAATTCACCACTTTCTTTCAACATGCTTTGGCACTCATCTGTAACAAAGCAGTTTGAAGGTGATACCAAGTACTTTTGATAAAGATAGCAGGGCAGTTTTAAAGTAATTCACCACTTTCTTTCAACATGCTTTGGCACTCATCTGTAACAAAGCAGTTTGAAGGTGATACCAAGTACTTTTGATAAAGATAGCAGGGCAGTTTTAAAGTAATTCACCACTTTCTTTCAACATGCTTTGGCACTCATCTGAAACAAATCAGTTTGAAGGTGATACCAAGTACTTTTGATAAAGATAGCAGGGCAGTTTTAAAGTAATTCACCACTTTATTTCAACATGCTTTGGCACTCATCTGAAACAAATCAGTTTGAAGGTGATACCAAGTACTTTTGATAAAGATAGCAGGGCAGTTTTAAAGTAATTCACCACTTTATTTCAACATGCTTTGGCACTCATCTGAAACAAAGCAGTTTGAAGGTGATACCAAGTATGTTTGATAAAGATAGCAGGGCAGTTTTAAAGTAATTCACCACTTTATTTCAACATGCTTTGGCACTCATCTGAAACAAAGCAGTTTGAAGGTGATACCAAGTATGTTTGATAAAGATAGCAGGGCAGTTTTAAAGTAATTCACCACTTTATTTCAACATGCTTTGGCACTCATCTGAAACAAATCAGTTTGAAGGTGATACCAAGTACTTTTGATAAAGATAGCAGGGCAGTTTTAAAGTAATTCACCACTTTATTTCAACATGCTTTGGCACTCATCTGAAACAAAGCAGTTTGAAGGTGATACCAAGTACTTTTGATAAAGATACTAGCAGGGCAGTTTTAAAGTAATTCACCACTTTCTTTCAACATGCTTTGGCACTCTGAAACAAAGCAGTTTGAAGGTGATACCAAGTACTTTTGATAAAGATAGCAGGGCAGTTTTAAAGTAATTCACCACTTTATTTCAACATGCTTTGGCACTCATCTGTAACAAAGCAGTTTGAAGGTGATACCAAGTACTTTTGATAAAGATAGCAGGGCAGTTTTAAAGTAATTCACCACTTTATTTCAACATGCTTTGGCACTCATCTGAAACAAAGCAGTTTGAAGGTGATACCAAGTACTTTTGATAAAGATAGCAGGGCAGTTTTAAAGTAATTCACCACTTTCTTTCAACATGCTTTGGCACTCATCTGAAACAAAGCAGTTTGAAGGTGATACCAAGTACTTTTGATAAAGATAGCAGGGCAGTTTTAAAGTAATTCACCACTTTATTTCAACATGCTTTGGCACTCATCTGTAGCAAAGCAGTTTGAAGTTGATACCAAGTACTGCCCGATAAAGATAGCAGGGCAGTGGTAAAGTAATTCAGGACTTTATTTCAACATGCTTTGGCACTCATCTGAAGCACAGAAGCAGTGGTTGAAGGTGATCAAGTACTTTTGATAAAGATAGCAGGCCAGTTCTTAAAGTACACTACACCACTAGATATTTCAACATGCTTTGGCACATATCAGTTTGAAGCAGTTTGAAGTGATAACAAGTACTTCTGACCACAAAGATAGCAGGGCAGTTTTAAAGTAATTCACCACTTTATTTCAACATACTTCGGCACTCATCTGAAACAAAGCAGTTTGAAGTGATAGCAAGTATGTTTGATAAAGATGGCAGGGCAGTTTCACCACTTTACAGTTAATGAACTTGATTGTCGTTCAATCTCATGATACCCAGTGTGCAACATTTTTCTAGCGTAACTTGAATCTGGGCCTCCAAGCCACTGCTGATACAGTTCCAATACCAGTTTATTGTCAAGTGGCATTCGTTTTGGCACTGATTCATATAAACCGGTTACTTTCACCAGCAACTCTTTGGCCTCTTCAGTTGAGCCTGCTCTGATTTGTCCACCTCCATTTAAACAGCCAGACGGACACGCCATGACCTCTACAAAATGATACTGACATCGATTTCTCTTCAACTTTTGAACCAAATTCTGGATATTTCTAAAACCGTATGCAAGTGCAAAATTCAGCATGATTTTTCCTTCAACAATTAAATGCAGTTCTTTGAAATCTTTATTCCTCAAAGTTTTGCATTCTACATTTGGCTGTTCAATTCCAAAGAGCTCCTGTGCAGCATATTGTAAAATATGCTCAGCATAGCCTCCAGACCCTCCTCCAAAGTGGCTTTGCACATGACCCTCAGGGTTGACGCTTGAAAACTGCACATCCAAAGGAGTTGCTGGAATTTCATTAAATGTAACTCCTTTCTCCACAAACATTTTCTCCAATTCCATTGAGGTCAAAACACAGTCTACATCACGAGTGCTGTAAATGTCATCGTAGAAATCTTGACGAGAAGCTTCAAGCTTTTTATCATAACAGGGCATGATTGTAACATGATAAATTTGATCTGGAGTCTTTCCAACATTTTTGGCAAGGAAATCTTTGACCAAAGAGCCCATTATTTGTTGTGGAGATTTTGTTGTGCTAATGTATGGCAAAATAAAGTTGCCATGTGTCTTTTCTGCATAACAAACCCACCCAGGACAAGCAGAAGCTAGCATAGGCAATACACCCTTAACATTCTGGCCTTCTTTAAATCTTCTTACAAATTCTCTCTGACTTTCCATTAGGCTGAAATCTCTTGAAAATGTTGTGTCAAAAACATAATCTACCCCAAGTGCCTTGAAGAAACTTGTTAGTTTCCCTGCAGTCTCTTGAATGCCTAGATTAAATGTTGCAGCAACTGATGCTCTTACTTGTGGTGAAACTGAGACAACTACTGTTTGGACTTTATCTTGTAGCCCTTGTTCTCTTGCTTGTTTGTTTGCTTCTAATATTCTGTACAATTCTTCCTGGCTTTGTTGTGTGATGAGGACTGTTTCAGCTGAAGTAATGCAACCACTGCATGCCAGGCAATCATTTAGCGTTATTGAAGCCTTGGAAGGAATGAAAAATGTGATTAGATGGAAAAGAGGGAGACACATTTTCCAATATCAAGCAAGTTTGCAAACAGATATTTATAAGTATTGACTGATTAGAAAACCCTAAAAACTATAAGATAGAGAAGATAAGTTTCCAGATTGAAAGTTTAAAGGGTTTGTTTCAACCAGAACCAGCATGCCTTAAACGTATTTTATCTTTAGGTTGGCCTTTTTTGCAGTGTGATAATAACCAGGGGCGGATCCAGCCCTGAATTCTGACCGGTTTATAGGGGGCAAAAAAGGGGGTCAGGGGGCGAAGCCCCCAGAAAAATTTTTCGTGGCCACGCCCTTCAGACTCTCGGAAAACAAGGGCAACGCCCTTTTACATAAATAATGATGGTCTGCAGGTCTAGAGCTTTTCCATGTAATTTCTACCCCCCATCCTCTGCATAATAACTTTATCGACGAATCATCGATGTTCGTCACCCCTCAGACCCTTAAAATTTAAGTTAAATTCTCTTACGCCTTCCTTCAACTTCAAAACTTCCTAAAATACACTCGTATTTTTGTTTTGTGTGCTATATCTCTCCTTCACTCTTCTCTTCGATGGCACTGTGAAGTCGATAAAGATCTTCCTTTTCTGGGTCAGCCATTGCCGTCTGCTGGCCCTTCTCGTTCTTGTTCTATTCGATGAAAATCTACTTCCTTTGCAAACATATTTTACTTCCTTCAGAAACGGTTTACTTCCTAATCGACACAGGTTCACTGATTTCGAACAATTGCCGACCGGTTCACGGAAGTCGCTGGACAGGTTCACTCAACCCTTATTGGTTCATCAGATTACAAGGACTTGATATCAAAACAATTGCGAAACGTCACAGCCATTCAAAGCGAATCAAATGTGCAAATCTGTTGCGCAACTTGAAACTGATAACGCAGGTTTCGAATCACATACCTCCTGGAGAACCATAGCAAATAAAGCCAAATGACTGCCATATGTAGGTTGCTTATTGTTTATGAGAAATTTTGTGTAGAAGTACCCTATGTCATGTTTATGAAGACTATCACCTTTTGACTTGAAACTGGTTTGCGGAGTGAAAATAGGTTCAAGTTATTTTACTTTTCTGTAAAGTTAGGCAGATACCCGGCAGATAATACAAATTTATCTTAGGTTTGGAAATCTGACCGATGCACGGAAACCGGTGAAACCGGTCTGGATCCGCCCCTGATATAAAACACAATTGAATTATTTGCAGCCAATTGTCATCATCGCCAACACCCTTTCAATTTTTCAATTGCGCTTGGGAGGCTGAAAGGTACCAATTTTCGCGCATGCGCACTCAGTTTCTGCTTCGTCGTTTTTATCGTAAATCACTCAGGTGTGCAAGCAGCAACTCAAACAAAAATCTCGGGTGTGCATCTGCCATACTTTCCATACTGGATAATAACAAAAGCCAACTAAGGGATGGGATGGGAAGCAAGGCATGCTGGCTGAAACAGGCCCTTTATGTAATCTCTATTTTCATTTCTTTTAGCCTAAACGAAACAAATTGCATGCATTTTATGATTCGTTTTCTGGCCCGCAGATATGGTCATCGTAGATATGGCCATCGTGTCTGTCTCTTGGCTGGCCTTTGTAAACTTTGTAATTTGTTTTGTTTACCTTCTTCAATCTAATTTCTTGCCCATCATCATTGATTTGTGAATATGATCCATCCGCTTCAACTCTTATCGCAGCTAAACCTTTGCTTGAAGTTTCCTTCACAATCTTAACAGGCTTGACACATTCTTGAGATGGCGTTATAAAATCATCGAGATCTGTGATCTGCACAATACCACTGAATTGCGCCATTTTGGAAAAGAAATGAAACAAAAACATGCAGAGGGAAGACTTTATTGATTTGCCTCACGTTCGATTTGAGGCTTGATGAAAATGGCGGGAAATTCAAAATGGCCCATTTTTGCGGGAAATTATTTCTACACTCACACTGCAATTCCAGCAGCAGGCCTTGTTCGGGTTGTTAGCTCACAATAATATGCGTTTGTTTGTGAATAACTACAGTTTTTGCTGCTCCTGTATAAAATCTTCGCCAATCTTTGGAAAGAAAATATGCTATGGACGTATCTTGAGAGCAGCAATGAAAATCAGAGTTTGGAAAGCAGCTACATTTTGCAGCAGTGCCAAAAGTGATCAAGTTCAAGGGAGGGAGCTGAGAATTCTTTTCTTTGGTTCAGATGCTTTCAGTGTTGGAACTCTCAGGAGTCTGACTTCTCGTCTCGGGTAGGTAGTATTGTGTCAAAAATAAGCATGTTGCAGATCGATCATTCATTTTATTATTCCTCTATAAAAGACCTAAACCAGCTCGCTTAAAGTTTTGTTTACACCGAATCCAAGTCAAGTGATCAAGCCTCTGAAAAAAAAGATATATTTTATTTACGAGTTACATTGTACCGGTACAACTTGGGATCAGCCTCTCGTTTAAATTTTTCCTGTTAATCCAAAACACTTTAGTTCCTTCTATCTGCAGAAAAGTTTTGTTTTGAGAGGCAGTGTATGTATCAAAACTGTACTGCCTGGTACAGTGTTGAGTGTTGACGTGGTTTTATTCAGGATTCCGATCAATCAAGTGATCGTGCTCTTGAAAACTGGTTTTTTGATTTCTTTAACATATCTCGTGCCTTGAAAATATGTGCCAGAATTGCAAAAAGGATAATAATACTAAAACTTCCCAAGAGTTTGGTGAAATGTCTAAATTGGGGTAAAAACAATTGGCCAATTAGGTCTATTGGAAATCCTTAAGATTTCTTAATTTATTGATTGTAAAGTGACTGTGTTTTCTATTTTAGACACAAGAATGAGCAAGAAAGCAAGATAAATTGGACAGTCCATATTGTTACTTCAGAATCACCCCAACTCAAGATGGTAAACCTTATTTCGTCCCCATGACTTATATATATGAACCATTGTGAGAATGTATCCTTAATTTCCAGATATTGGTAAAAATTTGTACTTAAAGATAGATACTAGAAGAGTCACATGCAAAAAAGGGTAGCTTTTCTTAGGACACTAATGACATCTTAGAAATTTCTTGTCTTTCCAGAAATTACATCTTATTTTAATTATTTTTTCAAGGAAAAGAAAAAACAGAAACATCATACATTTATGGAATATGTGAAGAAGGAGAACTTGCAATTTTACCATTGGAACAAAGAGTCTGTTAGGTACGAACTGATCCATCTGAACTGATCTGGTCCAGTAGCTTCACCTTTTTGGTGGCATTTTTAGAATCAGCTGTTTTGTGACATGTTTTTTCAAGAGTGCCTCAGAATGCAATGGTCAATAGAAAACATGCAGACCGACAAAGCATTGTTTTTTGAATATGCATTGTTAATGCCAGGTAGATGTTATTGAAAATTCTAATCTCTTGTACCTTTTCTTTTCAGTAAGATGAAAGGTTATGACTTTGGGGTTGTTGCGTCATTTGGACATCTCATTCCAAAATCAATAATTCAAAATTTTAAAAAGTAAGTTTAGTTTTTAAAAGACTCTCCTTTTACAGTTTGCTTTCTAATCCCAAGAAATCTCCTGTCTGCGAAAGGAATTTTTCTAATGGTAGATTCTGGTAGATTGCATATCATTTACAATTCTAGCATGACAAAAACTTGAAGGCTGGTTAAAGTTTCCTGTAATAAATAGCTTCCAACATTTCCTGATTCTTCCTAGAAAATCTTGTATTCCCAGTTCTATTTACTTGTGTCATGATGGTAGTGCCAAGCTTAATGCAGGGAATCTCGCAAAAATATTGGCATAGAGATAATGGCAGATGGCATTTTCATTGACAACAAAAGCTGGCTATTGAACCATGGGGAGACCTCCATAAATTTTGTCCCAACGAGCAACGCCAGAAAGATCTTCTCCACATCGGGGAACTGCATCCCTCATCCCCTATTGTGACACAAGGAGGTGAAGGTCTGGTTCCCCAATGTTGAGAAGATGGCATTTTGTTCGGCAAAGTGTCCAGCATTGCCAACATGTTTTCCCCAATGCCTTTCCTCACGATTAACTGAGGGGCCTAGGTTACAAAAAGTAAACCAACTGATTTCAAAATTATGATTTTGCACTTTTTTGGAAGCCCTTATCACACAGATTTTCAACAGTTTTCTGAAAATGAAAGTTATTTTGAAGATGGACTTTTAATCTCGCAGAAGAAACATTCATATGTTATAAGATTACAGACTTGTCATCAGTTGCAGTTGATTCTTGGAAGTAACTATATTGTGGATTCACCTTATCCTCAAAACTTGTGCAGAACACTATTTTCATGTGGCTGAAAAGTATAGATTATAAGATAACAGATTTATTTATAGTTACTGTACATGACGCAGCCCCTTTAACCTGTTTCTTTTTATCCTAGAGGTATGATCAATGCACACCCTTCATTGTTACCAAGATGGAGAGGAGCTGCACCTATCATTCATACAATCCTCAATGGAGATGTAAAAGCTGGTGTTACTATCATTGAATTGTCAATCGACAGGTATATACTGTACAGTGATCGTAGCATAGATTCCAAGTCCTTAAATTGGTGCAAAAAGTGTGTTTAAGATTTAAAGACTTATTTCTTTGAACTGAATGGCTTCAAAGAAACTTCTGCTACGTTGCTTTACATCTACCATTTAACTTTTGGGAAGCCTTTCTTGAAAACTATTCTGTGATTCCTCCAGACTTTAAGAATTACAATATTAGTTTCAAGTTTTTTTTTGGTAATTTTTCTTGCATTCTTAAAAAGAAGAAAAGCACTCTGATTCCAAAGGTACAGTATCAAAGGTTTCAGAATAAGTTCCTATGGCAGAATTTTAGCGAAATAGCTACAGTTTCTTTCAAGCCCTTTGGTTCAAAGAAATAGGTCATAGAATTGTGCATCACCTTTGTAAAGATTGGGGACCTATATGCTAGTAATATCACCCTTTATTACCTGAGTGACGTTTCAAAAACGAGGCAATGCAAGGATCCCGCCAATTCCATTGTTTAATCGCACATTTCCCGCGGTTTTCCCGAAGCCTATGTATAATACGATATAAGGACGCATTTGTCGCGACAGCAACTGATTTAAGCCTGTGAGATTTACAAAAAACTCAAGCGACATAACATTAACAAAATCCGTTTGGCTAAATGATACAAGTCAAAATTAGAAGCTATCAGGTAAGAAAACTCATAATACCGGTTGCGAGGTCTGTGCGATAAGACCAAGGGCTTTATATTTTCCTGTACAACACAAAAACTGGTTAGTATGCGCATAATCTAAACATCATATTGTTTCGTTTGTTGTCTCATTCGTCTTTTACTCCTGTGACACATCTTTCTCTCGCATTTGAATCTTATGTTTCTTCTTGTATACATCTGTTATCAGCTGATTTTGCTTCATTGCAGGTTTGATAGGGGAAGCATTTTTGATCAGAAGGAAACTGAGGTAAGAGACTAAATTGCTTTCAGAAAGGGTTGTAGCAAGCATTCGCAGATTGGGGCCTTTTTTGATTGCCAACTCCTTGTAATAGCCTAATAGAATTACGATGTTTGAGCTTATCACAGATCACAGCAAACCAACCAAAAACATGCAAGAAAGTTATCATACAGTTGAATTCATGTTTCTGACGTTGTTTTGAAATATACTTGAAAGTAATTTATTAAAATTCATTAATAGTTTATTCATATTTCTTGTGTCTTTATATAGATCGATGAAACATGGACTTCTGAGATACTTACAGAGAAACTTTCAGAACTTGCAGGCAACATGGTAAAATTATTATATCAATTTGTTACAAACATTTCCATTTCGCTTCCATAGATTTAGCAGAATTTTATTTCTTACTTCATTGGGAAAAACGGCAGGTTCAGATCGCTTCAAAATTGTGCTGTAACTATCAGAATGCTTGAGGAGTTTCAGAGACTATTAGAATGCTTGTTTGAGACTTCGAGAGGCTTTCAGTTTGACCACTTGGACAAAACCTCGCCATTTCTAGGATTGTTCCTTGATCATTATTCTAGTGTTGATTTCGTCAGAATCTGCAACGTTTCATACCAAGTCTCTTTCAATTCCTACCCTCAACACCCCCCCCCCCAGGCTGCCCGACGGTCAACGAAAATTCCTTGCATGAATGCCTGTAGATGGCGAATGCTTTTTGCTGAATGCCAGGGGGCTGGGCATTGACAATAACTGTATGCAACTGAAAGCCCTTTGTATTGTCAAATGCCACTCAAATGCCTCGGGGTCGGGGAAAAATTACTGTCAAATGCTCGGGGGCCCGAAACAATTGTTGAGCAAATACCCGGGAATGTCCAGGGGGATGGTCAGGGTAGGAATTGAACGAAACATGACATCTGCTAGCAATAGTAGTGTCTTCGTATGTAACCAAAATATCATTCTTTTCAAATCAAAAGGTTGTTGATGTTATCGAAAACTATGAGGCTTATAACGAAAAGAAGTATACTCAGCCAGAATCTGGTGCTTCGTACGGTAAGCACGTGTTCGATGATGTTATGTTGTGTTATACTTTGCAAAGGATATTCACAAATACACTGCCTTACCTCTAAATGATTGGGCTAATTCATAAGCCATGAGCAGAGTTCTGTAACGTGTAAAGAGTAGATAGATAATCAAAAATACACGATATACTGGTTAAACATTTCAATAAAATATGCACCAGTAACTGGACTTACAATGTTTGTGTTCAAGAACAGTGTATACTGGTTAAACATTTTGATAAATTATGCACCAGTAACTGGATCGACAATGTTTGTGTGTTGTTTAAGAACAGTTACTAACGAAAATTTCGCCTAAACAGAAAAACCAGAGAACTCTTCATAATACAATTTATTTACCGTGATCATTTCGCTTACCTTTGCACCGATGCTGAAATTGAATTCCCTAAAGACTTCTCCTTCTGACAAGCTGATTTGAGCATTATTATCCTTGAATTCAGCTTTCTATGTTTTCTTTTAGCTCCAAAGATTTCGAAAGAAATGAGTTATATTAGGTGGGAAAAACACACTTGCGATCAAATTAATAGATTGTACCGAGCCATTGGCAGCAAGGTAACCTAACCTGTCTTACATAGTGTCCATTTCTGGTGAAAACTTACTTTAGCATGTCAGCTTTTCATGTCAGCACTTTTGCAAAAATGATCCATTTTACTTTTCTGAATTGAAAATATCGGATTTTAGGTTTTTTGACGTTTTTCCTGCCTATTATTTGCCTTGGTGCAATGTGAATAGCTGGCAGAGTTGCATGGTGATTTTGGCATGACTTTCAAACCTTCATATTACTCTGCATATTTATTCTTTATTCTCAAAAATACAAATTCCTTGGAATCATTGTCGTTCTTGAAATTCATATTATTACACCTTTTTTCGTTAGGTTTGCCTACATACTTTCTGGAATGGAAAGCTGGTGAAGCTGGTTGAAATTGATGCTTCCAAGAGACATTTTAAAGGTGAGATATTTCTTTCTTGTAAAAGATATTGCAAGTACACTTTGCACTCGACATTGATCAGTTTCTCCGGAAGAAGAGGGAGGGTGCACATGACTTGCGGTGAAACGTGGGTCTGCCTCCCGGTTTTCAAAAGATGCCACTTATATTTGGCAAAATTTGTCTTTGTACCCATGTTTATGAGGGATTTTTGCCGAAAACTGCCAATTTTTACAAATGTCTCATCATTTCAACCGAAATAGGTTCATATCCATGAGAAAATCCGCCGAAAAGACCCATGTTTAGTTTTTAATTGTGCTCCTAAAACCGACCATTACAGCACATGTCCACAATCTCAACCTATTATGCACCCCCCTCCGTCCCCAGAATCCTTTCATTGCCAACGTTTAGCTCTAAGAAGACGTTATGTCGAACAGAGTTCATTCCACAGATAAAAAGTGGTTTTGTTTCGCTAAACATGGACATAGTTACTATGAAGCATTTCGTCTTTGTAATAAATTTTTGTATTTTCTTAGAGATAAATGATATGAAAAGCTATACACCAGGACAAGCATGGTTTGATAAAAAGAAGAAGAAATTATATATCAAATGCCTCGTAAGTACCTGTTAGCATAATAGACATTTTAGAAATCTGTCGAATTCTTTCGAGTGAACACAACAGTGATAGAAGCTGTAACACCACCTCAATCGAAACTTTTGTATATGTACTGGGTGTCCCAAAAAAGTAGGCCGGGTGTCCTGTTTGAAAAATCACTGAAACTTAATTACAAGGCCGATCTTCAATTTTCTTCTTTTTTTCAAGTAGATCAAAGACTAAACTATTTTCCAAGATGTAGCTGATCTTTTAATTGGTTTTAGAATTATCAAATTTAGCTCTTTTTGGGACTACCTGGTTTTGAATCATACTGCAAAAAAGCACTGATGGTTTCCAGATCAATTTATTTCTGCATCTAAAGCTTCTATTTTGGTCATAAATGACAAAAAGAAATCCGCACTATCATCAGAGACGTCAATGATGATAAGAAATCAGAAAATTTTGACAGGCAAGATTGACCATATTCCTTAAGAATTATAGTTCAAAATAAGGTTTTTGAACGTGTGATTTTTCTACCTTGCTGTATCAAAAGCAAACAATTTATCATCTATGAATATTGTTGGGTCTTTAAAGAACTCAAAAAGAAAATTTTGTCAAAGGTTTGATAATCAATTTTTGGTGATTTTTTAAACATGAGTACTTTTTTTGGAACACCCGGTGTCAAAATATCGCTTGATCCATCTTCTCAAATCCCATTTGGTTTTGCTCTGAATTAAACGCAAAATAAAAGAAACGATAGCCCAATCTACTCTTGCCTCAACTGCTATTTTAGAGGCCTCTGGTTTCAGCTTTCGCACAAGCATGAACTTCAAAAGCTTTTAACTCTGTAAATATTCAGCGCACTTGGAAGATTCTGGTGCCTAAAGTTAGTTAAAGATCTTAGAAATCGAGTCATCTCATTACGGAGCCCATTCATTATATCCTTATTTTTCAATATGTTGTCTCCCAAAATCGAAGAACAAGAATAGACCTTTTAGCTATTCTGAAAAGAATCAGAATTGAACAATATTTTGCTGTATTTCGTAGAATCTTCGAATGTGCACAATGGTGATAAAAACTCTAACGCCACTCAATCGAACCTCTCGTATAAGAATGTATAAAAACATCGTTCGATCCTGGCTCTTTTATAGAATAGCTAAAAGGTCTATTGCGACGATGGTCATTTTTTCATATTTCATTCTCTCCAAATCATATTCAGGTTGACAAATCCAGACAAAGAGGCAAATTCAAGGTATCAACATTTCCATCAAGAAAAATTGAAATTCCAGTAGACAAATCCAGTTTTAATAGATTAATTTAAGACTAAGCCATTGAATATGTGATCAAATGTCCAACAGTTTTTAGGACACCGTGTATTATTTGTTATTACCTTGCAGGATGGTTGGATTCAAGTGTCGAAGTTACAAGTTGAATACAAGAAAGTGATCAAGGCAATTGACTTTTATAATGCTTATATGTTTAACAGAAGCTCCAAAGAAATTGTATGTAACAAATTTTCTTCTGATTTAAGAGAATAATTTTGAATATTTAAAATCATATTACACGATAGCTATTTCTTATTTCCATCAATCAATCGATCAATCAATCAATCATTCATTCATTCACTCATTCAGTCAGTCAACAAACCGACAAAAATAGGCCTATTTCAGAAATACCGATTTTTGGCAAAAAGGTAAGGCTAACCCCTTTGCTTTTTTGCAAAAATAGGCCTATTTCAGAAATACCGATTTTTGGCAAAAAGGTAAGGCTAACCCCTTTGCTTTTTTGCAAAAATAGGCCTATTTCAGAAATACCGATTTTTGGCAAAAAGGTAAGGTTAACCCCTTTGCTTTTTGCAAAAATAGGCCTATTTCAGAAATACCGATTTTTGGCAAAAAGGTAAGGCTAACCCCTTTGCTTTTTGCAAAAATAGGCCTATTTCAGAAATACCGATTTTTGGCAAAAAGGTAATGCTAACCCCTTTGCTTTTTTGCAAAAATAGGCCTATTTCAGAAATACCGATTTTTGGCAAAAAGGTAAGGTTTACCCCTTTGCTTTTTTGCAAAAATAGGCCTATTTCAGAAATACCGATTTTTGGCAAAAAGGTAAGGTTAACACCCTTGCTTTTTTGCAAAAATAGGCCTATTTCAGAAAGACCGATTCTTGGCGTAATTAACCCCTTTGGCGATTTTTGGCAAAAAGGTAAGGTTAACCCCTTTGCTTTTTTGCACAAATAGGCCTATTTCAGAAATAAGGATTTTTGGCAAAAAAGGTAAGGCTAACCCCTTTGCCTTTTTTTGCAAAAATAGGCCAGAAATATTTTTCAGAAATACCGATTTTTGGCAAAAAGGTAAGGCTAACCCCTTTGCTTTTTTGCAAAAATAGGCCTATTTCAGAAATACCGATTTTTGGCAAAAAGGTAAGGCTTTTTTAACCCCTTTGCTTTGCTTTTTTGCAAAAATAGGCCTTTAACATCCGGCGGCATTCTGTGCAGCTTGAAGGATAATACACAGAAACTACAGCAAGTGTTTGGCAGTATTTGGGGTCGCATGTCAATCAAATTATATGTGGTAATTTTATGTATATATTCTTTGTAAGGTCCAGGGGTACAATCTCCCCTGTGGTAAGGGGGAGATGGGGCCATGCTGGTATGTGGGAGCATGGCAAAACCGCCTAACTGGAGACATACGACCCACCTAACGGACCGGGGGTTAAGTTTAGTCTCCATGATTGAGCCGTTTAAAGGGTCGAACTTTGACCCATCAACCGGGAAAATGTCTGAAAAGTGTACCAATAAATTGTGAAAGAGGTGCCCATGAATCTGTGAAAAATTCTGAACGCGTACCCATAAATCTGAAACGATGTCTGAAAAGTATACCCATGATCTGTAAAAAGTCTGAAAGTATTCCCATAATCTGTCAAATTTCTGAAAAGTGTACCCATAAATCCGGAAAAATGTCTGAAAAGTATACCCATAATCTGTAAAAATTCTGAAAAGTGTACCCATAGATCCGGACAAACGTCTGAAAAATAAACCCATAATTCGTAAAAATTTTGAGAAGTATACCCATCATCTGTGACAATAGGGGTATAATCTGCACGTAGGCCCGATTGCTTTGCAATTGATCCAGTTATGTTGCCCATACTTGGGTTCTTTTATTATTTGCTGGGTTGCTGTGCAATTGATCCAGCTTTGTTGCCCATTTTGGGTTCTTTTATCATTAGCTGGGTTGCTGTGCAATTGATCCAGCTTTGTTGCCCATTTAGGGTTCTTTTATTATCAGCTGGGTTGCTGTGCAATTGATCCAGCTATGTTGCCCATCTTGGGTTCTTTTATTTTTAGCTGGGTTGCTGTGCAGTTGATCCAGCTTTGTTGCCCATTTTGGGTTCTTTTGTTATTAGCTTTTATTATGTTGCCCATACTTGGGGGTTCTTTTATTATTAGCTGGGTTGCTGTGCAATTGATCCAGCTATTGTGCCCTGTTTTACCTGATCTGAGCTGGGTTGCTGTGCAATGGATCCAGCTATGGTGCCCTGTTTTACCTGATATGAGCTGGGGTTGCTGTGCAATTGATCCAGCTATGTTGCCCATCTTGGGTTCTTTTATTATTAGCTGGGTTGCTGTGCAATTGATCCAGCTATTGTGCCCTGTTTTACCTGATCTGAGCTGGATTGCTGTGCAATTGATCCAGCTATTCTGCCCTGTTTTACCTGATATGGGCTGGGTTGCTGTGCAATTGAGAAGCTATAAAATTCCGCTCAATTTTTTCTTATCATATCTTGTGTGTGCTGGTTGCTGATATCCTATTTTGTTTTGTATGCAATTGAGATTAACGTGCATGTTTCCAATGAGTTATTGTGCAATTTCTCCAAATTTTACCATGAAATGTCATGAACTCCAAAGGGGGGTAAATTACAACAAACCCCTGGTAACTACAACTACTACCGAAACCATAAAATCTACTAGTTATGCTGATGTGCAAATGAGATCCGCACATAGGCCATAGTGAAATTGCCAGGTGAATGAGCCCAGATTTCCTTTGTGTTGCATTGTTATATTACTGGGTTGCAATTGAGACCATTTTGTATGTATTTAATGAGGTGCAGTGTGGCTGCCCCTGAGAGCCCATTGCAAATTTACTACCTACAAATACAACTACATTACAAAAACCTCTAATGATGATGCGCAAATGAGATCCGCACCTAGGCCATTAGTGAAATTGCCAGGTGAATGAGCCCAGATTTCCTTTGTGTTTCATCGATATATTACTGGGTTGCAATTGAGACCAATTTGTATGCATTTAATGAGGTGAAGTGTGGCTGCCCCTGAGAGCCCATTTCAAATTTACTACCTACAAATACAACTACATTACAAAAACCTCTAATGCTGATGCGCAAATGAGATCCGCACGTAGGCCATTAGTGAAATTGCCAGGTGAATGAGCCCAGATTTCCTTTGTGTTTCATTGTTATATTACTGGGTTGCAATTGAGACCAATTTGTATGGAGTTAATGAGGTGCAGTGTGGATGCCCCTGATAGCCCATTTCGAATTTACTACCTACAAATACAACTACATTACAATAACCTCTAATACTACAATAATTAGCAAACAACCAGATGTCTTGTTTTAATTGGGTTGTTATAAGTGCTGAGTTTCTATGCAGCTGAGATAATTTGCCAGCTATTAATGACTTGTGATAATGAGCCCAGATTTACCATCAATTTTCCTGAGCCACACTAGGGGCTAATTTACGGCAAACCCCTTGGATTACTCCTGACCTTTAGTTCTATTAGCTACAGTATGTTGCTGTGCAAGAGAGACCAACTAATGTGTGAATGAAGAGTTGCTATGCTAATGAGCCCAGTTTTGCTTCAAATTATGAGCAACAAATGCAGCAAATTAGAATGATACTAGAGTATTCTAATTATTACCAAAACAGAACGTTAACCACTGTCAATAGCTGTTTGCTGAGCAATTGATATGGACTCGGGTGCTAGTTTGCCTTCCAAATTCCTGTTGAGGCTGTACGTCTAACATAAGCAGGGTAGATGAGTATGGACCAGCTGCAACAACTACAAGCCAGTAATGGTCTCTGTATATACTCTTCATTGGCTGAGTTGCTGCCCCAATAAGTTTGTATGCCAATCTTATGATGAATTACTGTATGCCGCCCAATTTACAAATCGGCCCTTGTAGTACCTTGTACAAACATCCCTCGCCACTAAACCTATCTCGTATTCCAATTGTTCACTCCCTCAGCTCACGGTACAGCCCCACATGTGTGTAGATAAACATTGCAGCTTCTTTAAAATACTATACACCTGCCTGTCACACCAAGATAACGAGTTAAGCAGCTACTTGCTGTGAGAAAGCATAAAACCTGACATCAAAGCGGGTTACTATGAAACAGGCAAAAACATTCCTGATGTGTGGGAGAAAAATGGCAATGCCACCCCTGTTGCCATTGTGCCAACCTTCTTGCCAGACATAGTTTCTCTGTTGCCCTAGGGGCTAATGTTTCTTATGCAGGGAGGGTGGGAGGAAAATCATTTGAAACTTGCCAAATTGATGAGCCATGGCTGCTCCTAGCTGCCAAGACCATGAAAGCTGTACCATGTGATTAGGCCCAAAGGATTATGGGGAAGCCCATCATGCCTTGCTGTTAACCTAAATTTATTACATAAATTCTCACTTAACATCCGGCGGCATTCTGTGCAGCTTGAAGGATAATACACAGAAACTACAGCAAGTGTTTGGCAGTATTTGGGGTCGCATGTCAATCAAATTATATGTGGTAATTTTATGTATATATTCTTTGTAAGGTCCAGGGGTACAATCTCCCCTGTGGTAAGGGGGAGATGGGGCCATGCTGGTATGTGGGAGCATGGCAAAACCGCCAAATTTCCCCCAAAGAACCCCAACACCTAGGATATGCCCAAGGGGTGATGCCTTGCTGCTACCTTCCTTTGTAGGGATGCCCAAGGCCCGTATGCCCCATTTTTATGATATGATTTTGATTAAAGCAAAAACCATGATTTGACCCAATATTTGAAGACCCTTAAAACCGAACAACCGGAATTTATTGGAACAGTCAGATAGACCCAATATATTTATTCAAACTATTAGGTGGCCCTTGAGAAGGACCTTATGTATCTAATATAACTATCAGGTGGCCCTTCATAAAGGACCTTAAGATTTAATCAAACTATTAGGAGGACCAGATTTTGCCAGGATGTACGCAGCACCAATATAACCCAATTGTGAAGAGCACTTGGTTGATTTGTGGCTCTGACTAATACCCAGGTTGTGCAATGTGCTTGTTGACTGTCTCGTGGACTAAACCACTTTCCAGTATCAATACTGTTCCACTTTTTAACAAATTCCAAAGTGATTTATTTTCATTAGATAATGAACTCCTTACACCAATATTATTTACAACAAAAATATGCAGCGGCAACCAAGCGTGGATCCTTCTTGGACTTGATAAACCATTCACAATATGTCACCTTGTCAAAACAAAACATGACTGAGCTTTAAACACTTCCGATGATAGGTAAAAGTGTGTTTACTTTCTTTCAAGGTATATTTGCAATTAATCAACCAAATCTAATCTCCAGATGAAAAGATCTTTGAACTTAAACCAGCCACTGCTCTGCACTGTCTTGTCTTGATTGACCTTGTACACAATTTGCCAGCCAGCTAGCTCTGATATGTCAATAGATACTCCCAATATTTGGTCCTTTTGTTTTCTCAAGTCTTACGAGTGCGACGGACAAATACAGATCTGATTCTTGCCAATCTGGCAGCACCTATCCCCTCCATTTTTTCCCAATGCCAATGGCCATGCCGAATGGAGAGGAACAACAAAGTTTTTTGCTGCACTAAAACTGGATCGAGTTTGGCTGCTAAAATTGCTTGATTTGACAATACCATGGATTGAGGGTGATTTACCTGTTTGTGTTAATCTGCAAGAGCAGCCAAAACATCAGACAAAAAACCTTCCTTGCTATTCAGTTGTGGTTACGGCCTAATTTAGCTCGTTTCATTTGAGCCCGTTTTGTCACCAGCGCCGCGAGCACGACTCTCTTCTTAATTCATGTTAACTTGCATATGACATGCACCAGAACTGCTCATAAATCTCTCGGTCTTTCTGTCTTCATCTTATGACTTCTGTTGAATTGATGTCTTCTTAAGATCCCCGCTAAAAATCATTTGAAACTTGCCATATTGATGAGCCATGGCTGCTCCTAGCTGCCAAGACCATGAAAGCTGTACCATGTGATTAGGCCCAAAGGATTATGGGGAAGCCCATCATGCCTTGCTGTTAACCTAAATTTATTACATAAATTCTCACATTTCTGAAATACCGATTTTTGGCAAAAAGGTAAGGCTAACCCCTTTGTTTTTTGCAAAAATAGGCCTATTTCAGAAATACCGATTTTTGGCAAAAAGGTAAGGCTAACCCCTTTGCTTTTTTGCAAAAATAGGCCTATTTCAGAAATACCGATTTTTGGCAAAAAGGTAAGGCTAACCCCTTTGCTTTTTTGCAAAAATAGGCCTATTTCAGAAATACCGATTTTCGGCAAAAAGGTAAGGCTAACCCCTTTGCTTTTTTGCAAAAATAGGCCTATTTCAGAAATACCGATTTTTGGGAAAAAGGTAAGGCTAACCCATTTGTTTTTTGCAAAAATAGGCCTATTTATGAAATACCGATTTTTGGCAAAAAGGTAAGGCTAACCCCTTTGCTGTTTTGTAAAAATAGGCCTATTTCAGAAATACCGATTTTTGGCAAAAAGGTAAGGCTAACCCCTTTGCTTTTTTGCAAAAATAGGCCTATTTCAGAAATACCGATTTTTGGCAAAAAGGTAAGGCTAACCCCTTTGCTTTTTTGCAAAAATAGGCCTATTTCAGAAATACCGATTTTTGGCAAAAAGGTAAGGTTAACCCCTTTGCTTTTTTTCAAAAATAGGCCTATTTCAGAAATACCGATTTTTGGCAAAAAGGTAAGGCTAACCCCTTTGTTTTTCCAAAAATAGGCCTATTTCAGAAATACCGATTTTTGGCAAAAAGGTAAGGCTAACCCCTTTGCTTTTTTGCAAAAATAGTCCTATTTCAGAAATACCGATTTTTGGCAAAAAGGTAAGGTTAACCCCTTTGCTTTTTTTTGCAAAAATAGGCCTATTTCAGAAATACCGATTTTTGGCAAAAAGGTAAGGCTAACCCCTTTGTTTTTTGCAAAAATAGGCCTATTTCAGAAATACCGATTTTGGCAAAAAGGTAAGGTTAACCCCTTTGCTTTTTTGCAAAAATAGGCCTATTTCAGAAATACCGATTTTTGGCAAAAGGTAAGGCTAACCCCTTTGCTTTTTTGCAAAAATAGGCCTATTTCAGAAATACCGATTTTTGGCAAAAGGGTAAGGCTAACCCCTTTGCTTTTTTTGCAAAAATAGGCCTATTTCAGAAATACCGATTTTTGGCAAAAAGGTAAGGTTAACCCCTTTGCTTTCTTGCAAAAATAGGCCTATTTCAGAAATACCGATTTTTGGCAAAAAGGTAAGGCTAACCCCTTTGCTTTTCTTTGCAAAAATAGGCCTATTTCAGAAATACCGATTTTTGGAAAAAAGGTAAGGTTAACCCTTTGCTTTTTTGCAAAAATAGGCCTATTTCAGAAATACCGATTTTTGGCAAAAAGGTAAGGCCTATTTCAGATTTTGCTTTTGGAAAAAAGACCCCTTTGCTTTTTTGCAAAAATAGGCCTATTTCAGAAATACCGATTTTGGCAAAAAGGTAAGGCTAACCCCTTTACTTTTTTTGCAAAAATAGGCCTATTTCAGAAATACCGATTTTTGGCAAAAAGGTAAGGCTAACCCCTTTGCTTTTTTGCAAAAATAGGCCTATTTCAGAAATACCGATTTTTGGCAAAAAGGTAAGGTTAACCCCTTTGCTTTTTTGCAAAAATAGGCCTATTTCAGAAAGACCAATTCTTGGCAAAAAGGTAAGGTTAACCCCTTTGCCTTTTTGCAAAAATAGGCCTATTTCAGAAATACCGATTTTTGGCAAAAAGGTAAGGCTAACCCCTTTGTTTTTTGCAAAAATAGGCCTATTTCAGAAATACCGATTTTTGGCAAAAAGGTAAGGCTAACCCCTTTGCTTTTCTGCAAAAATAGGCCTATTTCAGAAATACCGATTTTTGGCAAAAGGGTAAGGCTAACCCCTTTGCTTTTTTGCAAAAATAGGCCTATTTCAGAAATACCGATTTTTGGCAAAAAGGTAAGGCTAACCCCTTTGTTTTTTTGCAAAAATAGGCCTATTTCAGAAATACCGATTTTTGGCAAAAAGGTAAGGCTAACCCCTTTGCTTTTTTGTAAAAATAGGCCTATTTCAGAAATACCGATTTTTGGCAAAAAGGTAAGGCTAACCCCTTTGCTTTTTTGCAAAAATAGGCCTATTTCAGAAATACCGATTTTTGGCAAAAAGGTAAGGCTAACCCCTTTGCTTTTTTGGAAAAATAGCCCTATTTCAGAAATACCGATTTTTGGCAAAAAGGTAAGGTTAACCCCTTTGCTTTTTTTCAAAAATAGGCCTATTTCAGAAATACCGATTTTTGGCAAAAAGGTAAGGCTAACCCCTTTGTTTTTGCAAAAATAGGCCTATTTCAGAAATACCGATTTTGGCAAAAAGGTAAGGCTAACCCCTTTGCTTTTTTGCAAAAATAGGCCTATTTCAGAAATACCGATTTTTGGCAAAAAGGTAAGGTTAACCCCTTTGCTTTTTTTGCAAAAATAGGCCTATTTCAGAAATACCGATTATTGGCAAAAAGGTAAGGCTAACCCCTTTTGTTTTTGCAAAAATAGGCCTATTTCAGAAATACCGATTTTTGGCAAAAAGGTAAGGCTAACCCCTTTGCTGTTTTGCAAAAATAGGCCTATTTCAGAAATACCGATTTTTGGCAAAAAGGTAAGGCTAACCCCTTTGCTTTTTTGCAAAAATAGGCCTATTTCAGAAATACCGATTTTTGGCAAAAAGGTAAGGCTAACCCCTTTGCTTTTTTGCAAAAATAGGCCTATTTCAGAAATACCGATTTTTGGCAAAAAGGTAAGTTTAACCCCTTTGCTTTTTTGCAAAAATAGGCCTATTTCAGAAATACCGATTTTTGGCAAAAAAGGTAAGGCTAACCCCTTTGCTTTTTGCAAAAATAGGCCTATTTCAGAAATACCGATTTTTGGCAAAAAGGTAAGGCTTAACCCCTTTGCTTTTTTGCAAAAATAGGCCTATTTCAGAAATACCGATTTTTGGCAAAAAGGTAAGGCTAACCCCTTTGCTTTTTTGCAAAAATAGGCCTATTTCAGAAATACCGATTTTTGGCAAAAGGTAAGGTTAACACCCTTGCTTTTTTGCAAAAATAGGCCTATTTCAGAAAGACCGATTCTTGTCAAAAGGTAAGGTTAACCCCTTTGCCTTTTTGCAAAGATAGGCCTATTTCAGAAATACCGATTCTTGGCAAAAAGGTAAGGTTAACCCCTTTGCCTTTTTGCAAAAATAGGCCTATTTCAGAAATACCGATTTTTGGCAAAAAGGTAAGGTTAACCCCTTTGCTTTTTTGCAAAAATAGGCCTATTTCAGAAATACCGATTTTTGGCAAAAAGGTAAGGCTAACCCCTTTGCTTTTCTGCAAAAATAGGCCTATTTCAGAAATACCGATTTTGGCAAAAAGGTAAGGCTAACCCCTTTGCTTTTTTTGCAAAAATAGGCCTATTTCAGAAATACCGATTTTTGGCAAAAAGGTAAGGCTAACCCCTTTGTTTTTTGCAAAAATAGGCCTATTTCAGAAATACCGATTTTTGGCAAAAAGGTAAGGTTAACCCCTTGCTTTTTTGCAAAAATAGGCCTATTTCAGAAATACCGATTCTTGGCAAAAAGGTAAGGTTAACCCCTTTGCTTTTTGCAAAAATAGGCCTATTTCAGAAATACCGATTTTTGGCAAAAAGGTAAGGTTAACCTCTTTGCTTTTTTGCAAAAATAGGCCTATTTCAGAAATACCGATTTTTGGCAAAAAGGTAAGGCTAACCCCTTTGCTTTTTGCAAAAATAGGCCTATTTCAGAAATACCGATTTTCGGCAAAAAGGTAAGGCTAACCCCTTTGCTTTTTTGCAAAAATAGGCCTATTTCAGAAATACCGATTTTTGGCAAAAAGGTAAGGCTAACCCCTTTGCTTTTTTGCAAAAATAGGCCTATTTCAGAAATACCGATTCTTGGCAAAAAGGTAAGGCTAACCCCTTTGCTTTTTTGCAAAAATAGGCCTATTTCAGAAATACCGATTCTTGGCAACAAGGTAAGGCTAACCCCTTTGCCTTTTTGCAAAAATAGGCCTATTTCAGAAATACCGATTTTTGGCAAAAAGGTAAGGCTAACCCCTTGCTTTTTTGCAAAAATAGGCCTATTTCAGAAATACCGATTTTTGGCAAAAAGGTAAAGCTAACCCCTTTGCTTTTCTGCAAAAATAGGCCTATTTCAGAAATACCGATTTTTGGCAAAAAGGTAAGGCTAACCCCTTTGCTTTTTTGCAAAAATAGGCCTATTTCAGAAATACCGATTTTTGGCAAAAAGGTAAGGCTAACCCCTTTGTTTTTTGCAAAAATAGGCCTATTTCAGAAATACCGATTTTTGGCAAAAAGGTAAGGCTAACCCCTTTGCTTTTTTGCAAAAATAGGCCTATTTCAGAAATACCGATTCTTGGCAAAAAGGTAAGGTTAACCCCTTTGCTTTTTGCAAAAATAGGCCTATTTCAGAAATACCGATTTTTGGCAAAAAGGTAAGGTTAACCCCTTTGCTTTTTTGCAAAAATAGGCCTATTTCAGAAATACCGATTTTTGGCAAAAAGGTAAGGCTAACCCCTTTGCTTTTTTGCAAAAATAGGCCTATTTCAGAAATACCGATTTTTGGCAAAAAGGTAAGGCTAACCCCTTTGCTTTTATGCAAAAATAGGCCTATTTCAGAAATACCGATTTTTGGGAAAAAGGTAAGGCTAACCCCTTTGTTTTTTGCAAAAATAGGCCTATTTCAGAAATACCGATTTTTGGCAAAAAGGTAAGGCTAACCCCTTTGCTTTTTTGCAAAAATAGGCCTATTTCAGAAATACCGATTTTTGGCAAAAAGGTAAGGCTAACCCCTTTGCTTTTTTTTGCAAAAATAGGCCTATTTCAGAAATACCGATTTTTGGCAAAAAGGTAAGGCTAACCCCTTTGCTTTTTTGCAAAAATAGGCCTATTTCAGAAATACCGATTTTTGGCAAAAAGGTAAGGCTAACCCCTTTGCTTTTTTGCAAAAATAGGCCTATTTCAGAAATACCGATTTTTGGCAAAAAGGTAAGGCTAACCCCTTTGCTTTTTTGCAAAAATAGGCCTATTTCAGAAATACCGATTTTTGGCAAAAAGGTAAGGCTAACCCCTTTGCTTTTTTTGCAAAAATAGGCCTATTTCAGAAATACCGATTTTTGGCAAAAAGGTAAGGCTAACCCCTTTGCTTTTTTGCAAAAATAGGCCTATTTCAGAAATACCGATTTTTGGCAAAAAGGTAAGGTTAACCCCTTTGCTTTTATGCAAAAATAGGCCTATTTCATAAATACCGATTCTTGGCAAAATGGTAAGGTTAACCCCTTTACTTTTTGCAAAAATAGGCCTATTTCAGAAATACCGATTTTTGGCAAAAAGGTAAGGCTAACCACCTTTGCTTTTTTGCAAAAATAGGCCTATTTCAGAAATACCGATTTTTGGCAAAAAGGTAAGGCTAACCCCTTTGCTTTTTTGCAAAAATAGGCCTATTTCAGAAATACCGATTTTTGGCAAAAAGGTAAGGCTAACCCCTTTGCTTTTTGCAAAAATAGGCCTATTTCAGAAATACCGATTTTTGGCAAAAAGGTAAGGCTAACCCCTTTGCTTTTTTGCAAAAATAGGCCTATTTCAGAAATACCGATTTTTGGCAAAAAGGTAAGGCTAACCCCTTTGCTTTTTTGCAAAAATAGGCCTATTTCAGAAATACCGATTTTTGGCAAAAAGGTAAGGTTAACCCCTTTGCTTTTTTGCAAAAATAGGCCTATTTCAGAAATACCGATTTTTGGCAAAAAGGTAAGGCTAACCCCTTTGCTTTTTTGCAAAAATAGGCCTATTTCAGAAATACCGATTTTTGGCAAAAAGGTAAGGCTAACCCCTTTGCTTTTTTTGCAAAAATAGGCCTATTTCAGAAATACCGATTTTTGGCAAAAAGGTAAGGCTAACCCCTTTGCTTTTTTGCAAAAATAGGCCTATTTCAGAAATACCGATTTTTGGCAAAAAGGTAAGGCTAACCCCTTTGCTTTTTTTGCAAAAATAGGCCTATTTCAGAAATACCGATTTTTGGCAAAAAGGTAAGGTTAACCCCTTTGCTTTTTTTGCAAAAATAGGCCTATTTCAGAAATACCGATTCTTGGCAAAAAGGTAAGGCTAACCCCTTTGCTTTTTTGCAAAAATAGGCCTATTTCAGAAATACCGATTTTTGGCAAAAAGGTAAGGCTAACCCCTTTGCTTTTTTGCAAAAATAGGCCTATTTCAGAAATACCGATTTTTGGCAAAAAGGTAAGGCTAACCCCTTTGCTTTTTTGCAAAAATAGGCCTATTTCAGAAATACCGATTTTTGGCAAAAAGGTAAGGCTAACCCCTTTGTTTTTTGCAAAAATAGGCCTATTTCAGAAATACCGATTTTTGGCAAAAAGGTAAGGCTAACCCCTTTGCTTTTTTGCAAAAATAGGCCTATTTCAGAAATACCGATTTTTGGCAAAAAGGTAAGGCTAACCCCTTTGCTTTTTTGCAAAAATAGGCCTATTTCAGAAATACCGATTTTTGGCAAAAAGGTAAGGCTAACCCCTTTGCTTTTTTGCAAAAATAGGCCTATTTCAGAAATACCGATTTTTGGCAAAAAGGTAAGGCTAACCCCTTTGCTTTTTTGCAAAAATAGGCCTATTTCAGAAATACCGATTCTTGGCAAAAAGGTAAGGCTAACCCCTTTGCTTTTTTGCAAAAATAGGCCTATTTCAGAAATACCGATTTTTGGCAAAAAGGTAAGGCTAACCCCTTTGCTTTTTTGCAAAAATAGGCCTATTTCAGAAATACCGATTTTTGGCAAAAAGGTAAGGCTAACCCCTTTGCTTTTTTGCAAAAATAGGCCTATTTCAGAAATACCGATTTTTGGCAAAAAGGTAAGGCTAACCCCTTTGCTTTTTTTGCAAAAATAGGCCTATTTCAGAAATACCGATTTTTGGCAAAAAGGTAAGGCTAACCCCTTTGCTTTTTTGCAAAAATAGGCCTATTTCAGAAATACCGATTTTTGGCAAAAAGGTAAGGCTAACCCCTTGCTTTTTTGCAAAAATAGGCCTATTTCAGAAATACCGATTCTTGGCAAAATGGTAAGGCTAACCCCTTTGTTTTTTTCAAAAATAGGCCTATTTCAGAAATACCGATTTTTGGCAAAAAGGTAAGGCTAACCCCTTTGCTTTTTTGCAAAAATAGGCCTATTTCAGAAATACCGATTTTTGGCAAAAAGGTAAGGCTAACCCCTTTGCTTTTTTGCAAAAATAGGCCTATTTCAGAAATACCGATTTTTGGCAAAAAGGTAAGGCTAACCCCTTTGCTTTTTTGCAAAAATAGGCCTATTTCAGAAATACCGATTTTTGGCAAAAAGGTAAGGCTAACCCCTTTGCTTTTTGCAAAAATAGGCCTATTTCAGAAATACCGATTTTTGGCAAAAAGGTAAGGCTAACCCCTTTGCTTTTTTGCAAAAATAGGCCTATTTCAGAAATACCGATTTTTGGCAAAAAGGTAAGGCTAACCCCTTTGCTTTTTTGCAAAAATAGGCCTATTTCAGAAATACCGATTTTTGGCAAAAAGGTAAGGCTAACCCCTTTGCTTTTTTGCAAAAATAGGCCTATTTCAGAAATACCGATTTTTGGCAAAAAGGTAAGGCTAACCCCTTTGCTTTTTTGCAAAAATAGGCCTATTTCAGAAATACCGATTTTTGGCAAAAAGGTAAGGCTAACCCCTTTGCTTTTTTGCAAAAATAGGCCTATTTCAGAAATACCGATTTTTGGCAAAAAGGTAAGGCTAACCCCTTTGCTTTTTTGCAAAAATAGGCCTATTTCAGAAATACCGATTTTTGGCAAAAAGGTAAGGCTAACCCCTTTGCTTTTTTGCAAAAATAGGCCTATTTCAGAAATACCGATTTTTGGCAAAAAGGTAAGGCTAACCCCTTTGCTTTTTTGCAAAAATAGGCCTATTTCAGAAATACCGATTTTTGGCAAAAAGGTAAGGCTAACCCCTTTGCTTTTTTGCAAAAATAGGCCTATTTCAGAAATACCGATTTTTGGCAAAAAGGTAAGGCTAACCCCTTTGCTTTTTTGCAAAAATAGGCCTATTTCAGAAATACCGATTTTTGGCAAAAAGGTAAGGCTAACCCCTTTGCTTTTTTGCAAAAATAGGCCTATTTCAGAAATACCGATTTTTGGCAAAAAGGTAAGGCTAACCCCTTTGTTTTTTGCAAAAATAGGCCTATTTCAGAAATACCGATTTTTGGCAAAAAGGTAAGGCTAACCCCTTTGCTTTTTTGCAAAAATAGGCCTATTTCAGAAATACCGATTTTTGGCAAAAAGGTAAGGCTAACCCCTTTGCTTTTTTGCAAAAATAGGCCTATTTCAGAAATACCGATTTTTGGCAAAAAGGTAAGGCTAACCCCTTTGCTTTTTTGCAAAAATAGGCCTATTTCAGAAATACCGATTTTTGGCAAAAGGTAAGGCTAACCCCTTTGCTTTTTTGCAAAAATAGGCCTATTTCAGAAATACCGATTCTTGGCAAAAAGGTAAGGCTAACCCCTTTGCTTTTTTGCAAAAATAGGCCTATTTCAGAAATACCGATTTTTGGCAAAAAGGTAAGGTTAACCCCTTTGCTTTTTTGCAAAAATAGGCCTATTTCAGAAATACCGATTTTTGGCAAAAAGGTAAGGCTAACCCCTTTGCTTTTTTGCAAAAATAGGCCTATTTCAGAAATACCGATTTTTGGCAAAAAGGTAAGGCTAACCCCTTTGCTTTTTTGCAAAAATAGGCCTATTTCAGAAATACCGATTTTTGGCAAAAAGGTAAGGCTAACCCCTTTGTTTTTTTGCAAAAATAGGCCTATTTCAGAAATACCGATTTTTGGCAAAAAGGTAAGGCTAACCCCTTTGCTTTTTTGCAAAAATAGGCCTATTTCAGAAATACCGATTTTTGGCAAAAAGGTAAGGCTAACCCCTTTGCTTTTTTTGCAAAAATAGGCCTATTTCAGAAATACCGATTTTTGGCAAAAAGGTAAGGCTAACCCCTTTGCTTTTTTGCAAAAATAGGCCTATTTCAGAAATACCGATTTTTGGCAAAAAGGTAAGGCTAACCCCTTTGCTTTTTTGCAAAAATAGGCCTATTTCAGAAATACCGATTTTTGGCAAAAAGGTAAGGCTAACCCCTTTGCTTTTTTGCAAAAATAGGCCTATTTCAGAAATACCGATTTTTGGCAAAAAGGTAAGGCTAACCCCTTTGCTTTTTTGCAAAAATAGGCCTATTTCAGAAATACCGATTTTTGGCAAAAAGGTAAGGCTAACCCCTTTGCTTTTTTGCAAAAATAGGCCTATTTCAGAAATACCGATTTTTGGCAAAAAGGTAAGGCTAACCCCTTTGCTTTTTTGCAAAAATAGGCCTATTTCAGAAATACCGATTTTTGGCAAAAAGGTAAGGCTAACCCCTTTGCTTTTTTGCAAAAATAGGCCTATTTCAGAAATACCGATTTTTGGCAAAAAGGTAAGGCTAACCCCTTTGCTTTTTTGCAAAAATAGGCCTATTTCAGAAATACCGATTTTTGGCAAAAAGGTAAGGCTAACCCCTTTGCTTTTTTGCAAAAATAGGCCTATTTCAGAAATACCGATTTTTGGCAAAAAGGTAAGGCTAACCCCTTTGCTTTTTTGCAAAAATAGGCCTATTTCAGAAATACCGATTTTTGGCAAAAAGGTAAGGCTAACCCCTTTGCTTTTTGCAAAAATAGGCCTATTTCAGAAATACCGATTTTTGGCAAAAAGGTAAGGCTAACCCCTTTGCTTTTTTGCAAAAATAGGCCTATTTCAGAAATACCGATTTTTGGCAAAAAGGTAAGGCTAACCCCTTTGCTTTTTTGCAAAAATAGGCCTATTTCAGAAATACCGATTTTTGGCAAAAAGGTAAGGCTAACCCCTTTGCTTTTTTGCAAAAATAGGCCTATTTCAGAAATACCGATTTTTGGCAAAAAGGTAAGGCTAACCCCTTTGCTTTTTTGCAAAAATAGGCCTATTTCAGAAATACCGATTTTTGGCAAAAAGGTAAGGCTAACCCCTTTGCTTTTTTGCAAAAATAGGCCTATTTCAGAAATACCGATTCTTGGCAAAAAGGTAAGGTTAACCCCTTTGCTTTTTTGCAAAAATAGGCCTATTTCAGAAATACCGATTTTTGGCAAAAAGGTAAGGCTAACCCCTTTGCTTTTTGCAAAAATAGGCCTATTTCAGAAATACCGATTTTTGGCAAAAAGGTAAGGCTAACCCCTTTGCTTTTTTGCAAAAATAGGCCTATTTCAGAAATACCGATTTTTGGCAAAAAGGTAAGGCTAACCCCTTTGCTTTTTTGCAAAAATAGGCCTATTTCAGAAATACCGATTTTTGGCAAAAAGGTAAGGCTAACCCCTTTGCTTTTTTGCAAAAATAGGCCTATTTCAGAAATACCGATTTTTGGCAAAAAGGTAAGGCTAACCCCTTTGCTTTTTTGCAAAAATAGGCCTATTTCAGAAATACCGATTTTTGGCAAAAAGGTAAGGCTAACCCCTTTGCTTTTTTGCAAAAATAGGCCTATTTCAGAAATACCGATTTTTGGCAAAAAGGTAAGGCTAACCCCTTTGCTTTTTTGCAAAAATAGGCCTATTTCAGAAATACCGATTTTTGGCAAAAAGGTAAGGCTAACCCCTTTGCTTTTTTGCAAAAATAGGCCTATTTCAGAAATACCGATTCTTGGCAAAAAGGTAAGGTTAACCCCTTTGCTTTTTTGCAAAAATAGGCCTATTTCAGAAATACCGATTTTTGGCAAAAAGGTAAGGCTAACCCCTTTGCTTTTTTGCAAAAATAGGCCTATTTCAGAAATACCGATTTTTGGCAAAAAGGTAAGGCTAACCCCTTTGCTTTTTTTGCAAAAATAGGCCTATTTCAGAAATACCGATTTTTGGCAAAAAGGTAAGGCTAACCCCTTTGCTTTTTTGCAAAAATAGGCCTATTTCAGAAATACCGATTTTTGGCAAAAAGGTAAGGCTAACCCCTTTGCTTTTTTGCAAAAATAGGCCTATTTCAGAAATACCGATTTTTGGCAAAAAGGTAAGGTTAACCCCTTTGCTTTTTTGCAAAAATAGGCCTATTTCAGAAAGACCAATTCTTGGCAAAAAGGTAAGGTTAACCCCTTTGCTTTTTGCAAAAATAGGCCTATTTCAGAAATACCGATTTTTGGCAAAAAGGTAAGGCTAACCCCTTTGCTTTTTGCAAAAATAGGCCTATTTCAGAAATACCGATTTTTGGCAAAAAGGTAAGGCTAACCCCTTTGCTTTTTTGCAAAAATAGGCCTATTTCAGAAATACCGATTTTTGGCAAAAAGGTAAGGCTAACCCCTTTGCTTTTTTGCAAAAATAGGCCTATTTCAGAAATACCGATTCTTGGCAAAAAGGTAAGGTTAACCCCTTTGCTTTTTTGCAAAAATAGGCCTATTTCAGAAATACCGATTTTTGGCAAAAAGGTAAGGCTAACCCCTTTGCTTTTTTGCAAAAATAGGCCTATTTCAGAAATACCGATTTTTGGCAAAAAGGTAAGGTTAACCCCTTTGCTTTTTTGCAAAAATAGGCCTATTTCAGAAATACCGATTTTTGGCAAAAAGGTAAGGCTAACCCCTTTGCTTTTTTGCAAAAATAGGCCTATTTCAGAAATACCGATTTTTGGCAAAAAGGTAAGGCTAACCCCTTTGCTTTTTTGCAAAAATAGGCCTATTTCAGAAATACCGATTTTTGGCAAAAAGGTAAGGCTAACCCCTTTGCTTTTTTGCAAAAATAGGCCTATTTCAGAAATACCGATTTTTGGCAAAAAGGTAAGGCTAACCCCTTTGCTTTTTTGCAAAAATAGGCCTATTTCAGAAATACCGATTTTTGGCAAAAAGGTAAGGCTAACCCCTTTGCTTTTTTGCAAAAATAGGCCTATTTCAGAAATACCGATTTTTGGCAAAAAGGTAAGGCTAACCCCTTTGCTTTTTTGCAAAAATAGGCCTATTTCAGAAATACCAATTCTTGGCAAAATGGTAAGGTTAAACCCTTTGCTTTTTGCAAAAATAGGCCTATTTCAGAAATACCGATTTTTTGCAAAAAGGCAAGGCTAACCCCTTTGCTTTTTTTGCAAAAATAGGCCTATTTCAGAAATACCGATTTTTGGCAAAAAGGTAAGGCTAACCCCTTTGCTTTTTTTGCAAAAATAGGCCTATTTCAGAAATACCGATTTTCGGCAAAAAGGTAAGGCTAACCCCTTTGCTTTTTTGCAAAAATAGGCCTATTTCAGAAATACATATTTTGGCAAAAAGGTAAGGCTAACCCCTTTGCTTTTTTGCAAAAATAGGCCTATTTCAGAAATACCGATTTTTGGCAAAAAGGTAAGGCTAACCCCTTTGCTTTTTTGCAAAAATAGGCCTATTTCAGAAATACCGATTTTTGGCAAAAAGGTAAGGCTAACCCCTTTGCTTTTTTGCAAAAATAGGCCTATTTCAGAAATACCGATTTTTGGCAAAAAGGTAAGGCTAACCCCTTTGCTTTTTTGCAAAAATAGGCCTATTTCAGAAATACCGATTTTTGGCAAAAAGGTAAGGCTAACCCCTTTGCTTTTTTGCAAAAATAGGCCTATTTCAGAAATACCGATTTTTGGCAAAAAGGTAAGGCTAACCCCTCTGTTTTTTTGCAAAAATAGGCCTATTTCAGAAATACCGATTTTTGGCAAAAAGGTAAGGCTAACCCCTTTGTTTTTTTGCAAAAATAGGCCTATTTCAGAAATACCGATTTTTGGCAAAAAGGTAAGGCTAACCCCTTTGCTTTTTTGCAAAAATAGGCCTATTTCAGAAATACCGATTTTTGGCAAAAAGGTAAGGCTAACCCCTTTGCTTTTTTGCAAAAATAGGCCTATTTCAGAAATACCGATTTTTGGCAAAAAGGTAAGGCTAACCCCTTTGCTTTTTTGCAAAAATAGGCCTATTTCAGAAATACCGATTTTTGGCAAAAAGGTAAGGCTAACCCCTTTGTTTTTTTGCAAAAATAGGCCTATTTCAGAAATACCGATTTTTGGCAAAAGGTAAGGCTAACCCCTTTGCTTTTTTGCAAAAATAGGCCTATTTCAGAAATACCGATTTTTGGCAAAAGGTAAAGCTATCCCCTTTGCTTTTTTGCAAAAATAGGCCTATTTCAGAAATACCGATTTTTGGCAAAAAGGTAAGGCTAACCCCTTTGCTTTTTTGCAAAAATAGGCCTATTTCAGAAATACCGATTTTTGGCAAAAAGGTAAGGCTAACCCCTTTGCTTTTTTGCAAAAATAGGCCTATTTCAGAAATACCGATTTTTGGCAAAAAGGTAAGGTTAACCCCTTTGCTTTTTTGCAAAAATAGGCCTATTTCAGAAATACCGATTTTTGGCAAAAAGGTAAGGCTAACCCCTTTGTTTTTTGCAAAAATAGGCCTATTTCAGAAATACCGATTTTTGGCAAAAAGGTAAGGCTAACCCCTTTGTTTTTTGCAAAAATAGGCCTATTTCAGAAATACCGATTTTTGGCAAAAAGGTAAGGCTAACCCCTTTGCTTTTTTGCAAAAATAGGCCTATTTCAGAAATACCGATTTTTGGCAAAAAGGTAAGGCTAACCCCTTTGCTTTTTTGCAAAAATAGGCCTATTTCAGAAATACCGATTTTTGGCAAAAAGGTAAGGCTTTTGCTTTTTTTGCAAAAATAGGCTTATTTCAGAAATAAAAATTTTTTTGCAAAAAGGTAAGGTTAACATTTTGCCTTGAGCAAATTAGATGTCACGTGAAAATACCTGCAAAAACAATTGAAGAGTTTTGCATGGGTAATTTTGCGTTGTCGCAAATCTAACGTGACATCTAATTTGAGAGAGCCTTTTTCTTGTGCAAGATCTTTTAGAGATAACTTCAAGAAGAGAACAATTTTTCCGAACAAAATCAGTGGTCATTTGATAACAAATCTGAATTCTAGGGGATAAGTCAGAGAAAACGTGGAGCATTTATGCCAGGAGTTCTTGATGCAGTTCACTGTGAAAATTAATTTACTTTTAATTCTATCACATAGCACAAAGACTGACTTAGATGAGACAATCTATGTGCTCTAAATCAGTCTTACGGTTTCATTATTACGAGCGATCTTAGTAAAATCGCGTTTCGCAAGATTCCCAAAATAGGCCTTCAGTTAGATTCACGTGCATTCACTTGCAAACTGCTAAACCATGGCAAAGTTTACTAAGAAATTAAGACAAAGAATGCGTTGTGATAGAGCACAAAAGGCAAAATTATTATAATATACTTTTTGTCTCTCGGGAACAATTAACTTATTTGTCATCGTCAGGAAGCGAAAACTTCCTACACCTCAGAGATACCTTTCACCAAAATAGCTATGACACAAGTTTGCAAATAAATACAGAAAGAAATAGCCAATTTCAAAACCTACATATCCATGACTAATTCAATTATTCGTCTGCAAAACAATAGTTAAGCACACTTGATTTGACTTGTTTTTGCCCGAAATATTGCTTGCTGGACAACCCACGATTTTCCTGACTCCCCTAGTATAGGAATAGAAAATCATTCCAAATTATAAAAATTACAAATATATTTCCTAACTCTATTCAAGTATCTTAATTTATCAAAATTGATTACATAATCAGAATATGAACTATTGAATTGAATTGTCGACTGTAAAAATGAAAACTGTAAGCGCAAAAAATGGCTTATAAATACAAAAATGATAATTTAGTCTTTGTAAAACAACGAATTTAACAAATGAAACTACTATAAAAATCTGAAAAATTGAGCTGAAAAAGCACGAAAAAGGGAAAAGATAAAATTTCTCAAATTCAAATACTGTCTCTCAAGGTAGAAAAGTACATATTACTAAATTCTTACAAATACCTGTTCTCGGCTGTTAAATCTATCATATTCCCCACAGAAATTTGAGTTCGTTGCAGCAACACCCTTCTGGCGGTTAATTTTCATTCACGGGTCGATGAAAGATACCATAATGTATCTTGTCCCCTTTGTAATTTGTAACCCCTCATGATAATGTGTTAGTCTTCCTGGATGCATGATGGTCCAGCCGCGGCGGCTTGGGGGTGCTGTGCAGTTGTAGCGAATGAAGTGACTGCCGCCACCCTATTGAAAATAAGAGACGGAACAACGTTAAAAGCAAGGACTGCATTGCGAAGCAAAACAAGGACAGATAAAGTCACAATAACAAGGACAGATTTGGTAAGACAATAGTAGGAGCTGGTTTTGATTGACACCGCAATTCAAAGCGATTAGTGACTGCAGACAAAGGAAAATCTCTCAACCAGTAATTCAAAACAAGCAAAGATGCAAAAGTTTCTCTGAAACCTCTGATAGCTAGCGTGCTCATTGTGCATTCCAGAAACTCTTTTTAAGAGCAAACATGACCATAAATCGAAAGGAGAAGGATATATCTACACATCTACCGCGGGCATTTTATTTCTTTGGTTCAGAAGCTGAGCAGTAAGTGTTTAAATTACACCCAAAATAATAAGAGATTTGAATCGCTTCCCAATCGGCTTTTGAACCAAATAGATTAAATGCCCGTGGCAGATGTGTGGATATATCCTTCTTCTTTCGATCTATACTCATTTTTGTTCTTAGAAACAATTTCTGGAATGCACAACGAGCGAGCTAGCTACCTGGGTTTCAGAGAAACTTTTGCGGCTTGGCTTGTTTTGATTATCTGGTTGAGAGAATTTCCTTTGTCTGCGATTGATAATCGCTTTGAATTGAGGTGTCAATCAAAAACAAATCGTGCTATTGTCTTACCAAATCTGTCCTTGTTAGTCACAATAGGATCCCCAACTGTTGATTACTACCCAAGTACAAAATGATTGGTGATTGCAGACAAAGGGAATTCTATGCCCGGTTGGTCATATCAGAAACAAATACAAAGCAAGCCGCAAAAGTTTCTATGAAACCTAAGGTTGCTTGCTCACTCGTTGTGCATCCCAGATATCGCTTTAAGAGCAGAAATGAGTATCCGTAAATATGTTTCCAGTCCCTGAAATCGCCGCATAACGGCTGAACCGTTTGGGAGTCGAAACGCCAACGGTCAAATTCGATGCCATTTTGTTCGATTTTGTTTCGGCTGTACGGATATTTTCATTTCCGTCCCTGAAATCGCCGCATAACGGCTAAACCGTTTGGGAGTCGAAGCGCCAACGGTCAAATTCGATGCCATTTTGTTCGATTTTGCTTCGGCTGTCCAGATATTTTCATGACGGAAGTGTAGATATATTCTCCTTCCTTCTAGCTATATTCTTCTCTCCCTTAAGGAAAGCAAATCGTTTTGTAATATCGAAGAGCTGGATCTTTTGTTTCACAGCATTCCCCTTGCTTTGCTGTCGACGGGTAAAACCACCCTCCGAAATACTTCTACTGACCTAAAGATACCATTAATGAAAAGTGGAAATGGTCAAAGATGTTTTCCATTCAGAGGAGTAAAATATTGGAACAGCCTCTCAGCTGAGTCGAAGCAAGCCGTAAAACTTAACAGTTTTAAAACAACTATTTAGGATATGTTTCTTTTTTGCAATTTTTTTTCTTCTGTAAATTAGAACAATTTTGTATTTTAGATTTTCATTTTGAAATCATATATTGTAATTATTTTAATAGGAGGTATATTCCATAAATTGTAAGATATTTGACGGAGGGCCCCTTGTAAATCAACCTTTGCTGAAGGGTTACCCTCCTATAAATAAATGAAATGAAAAAATGAAAAAAAACGTAAGCTTACCTCGTAGTCGATGCCAGGACGATTTAGAGCAACATTGATGGTGAAGGTTGAAGAATCATGATGAGGTCGAAGGAAATATTGACCATTTGTTGTATACTTGACGACAAAATTCATTATTGCACGGCTCTAGAAGCAAAAAAATATGGCAGTGAAAATAAATACAATGATTCAGAGTGGTAGGGCTCTTCCTGGGATCGAGCCATGTCCGTCTGACTTTCCTCGCTGCAAAGTTAATGATGCAATCCTCTAAGGGCCTGTTTATTTTTATGAGAGATTTGATAGTGAGCCAGCCCGGCCCTTGGTAGCCTGCGTGCAGACTCTACTGATTCCCTAAAGAAAAATGAGGTTCCTCCTCAGGAACCTCACTTTTCTTTAGGGAATCAGTAGAGTCTGCACGCAGGCTAGGCCCTTGGCAGCCTTTGTGAAATTTCGAAATTGTCGAAATTTTATGAAAAGTTCATAGAACGAGAACATGTTTAAATAATAAAAAGATCGGATTAAAAACGTTGAACGAAAAGAACAAGGAATCACGTCTTCAGTATTAACAATACTTACATCTGGGTAATACCCTTCGTACAATCTTGTTGTCATTGGAGCAATGTAGTCTTTGAGAATTCGAAGCCAATGCTTTTCGTAGCCAATCTGAGCAATGATGAAAAATTAAAAATTAATGAATAAAATGTCAGCATCATTTCCTTCTATGCATCAAGAAATTTTTAAGCAAAAAGAACTTTAAGAGATTTCAAGGCTTTCTCTTCAACCAAAAATATGTAGGCAAGCGTCTATGAGTGGCAAATGGCGTTCAAAGTGACCAGGCCTTGGCGTCCAACACTTTTTATTGTCCAAGCGTAACTAAGATGAAAGGCCCAAGCAACAAATGAGAGATCAAGACCCCGTTTATACCATACCGGGACAACTTTTGATCCGTAACAAAAGTGTAGTAGAAAGGCCTCTCATTTTACAACATAGGGCTCAAATCTTTAAAAAGGTCAGTGTAAAATTCTATTGCAGTTTTCTTTGAAATAAACGGCTTGGAAGGAACTTAGGGTTTCTTGCTGTAAATCTGCCGTGGCAATTTATTGATATCTTGATTAGTTTCAATATGACGGCATTTATTAAATTTGAGGCTATGACGTCATCAAATTTCTAAATCCTAAACTAGAAAACTACAGATTTCTGCTTGCAACCATATTGTAGACCTTCATAAACTATAGTTTTCTTGAAGATTATATAATGTTTCCTCTGTTAGTTTAGGATTTATGATTATTTAAATTTTTTCACCGCCATTTTGAAAAAAAATTAAGATATCGAAAAATTTCCACGGCAGATTTAAAGCAAAGTACCATAAGTTCCTTTCAAGCCATCCAATTCAAAGAATCTGCAAGAGAATTTTACACCGATCTTATTAAAAATTTGAAAGATTTGAGCCCTATGCTTCATCTTACATTGTTCCTGCTTGTCCACAACATTGTGTTCCTGCTGCGTGCTGTCAATAGAACAATTTTGCTCTGGAGCAGTTTAAAGGCATTTTAACCGAACAGCTTTGTAGAGGATCAAACTTGCGCCGCTACAGTGTTAACATGGTGTAAGGAGAGTCACAATTTCAAAATCGAGCCACCAGGATTGTCACAAACAGCCCCTATAAATATGACACGTCAGCTTTGCCTTTTATAAAGAATCTCGGCTGGCTTAGTCTTAGAAACTGATCGATTTTGAGACTAGAAAGATGGTCTTTCAATCTCTGAACGCCCTTGCCCCTGATTACTTGAGAAACATCTTTCAAAGTGTATCTGAAGCTACTGATCGTCAGCTGAGGAACTCGCAAACAGGCCTTAGATTACCTTTACTGAGAACATCAACTGGTCAAAAATCGTTTGCTTACAGAGGGGCTAAGGTTTGGAGTGACCTAGATAGTGGTGTCAAAACCTCCTCATCCCTCTACACATTTCGTAGACAATATAAAGCCAAACTATGACTCATCTCATTTTTCTTTCTTTTTTATCAAAGGTTATTGTAAATAGGATTATATATATATATTTAGTAATTATCAAATTCTATTTTAGCATGGTTCCCTATAAAACAGTATGTAAATATCGCTTGGATTACCATGGAAAAAATTGAAATGAATTAAAAATGAAATGAAGGTTGCCAACGTACCTGGTTCATATGTATGTCAACTGTCGGCACATTCTCATAGCCTCCAGCAAGTCGTTCATCCTGACAAATAATCATTAAAAATTAGATATACGAAGAGCGTACGGACGTGACCATCCAGCTAAAGAAATAGCCAACCAACTCAGGATAAAGGAATCGAGATCGCTTAATAGGTAAAGCAGATTCTGCAGTGAAAGAACAAATAAAATTGAAGATGAAAAAGTCGTTCATTTTTTACAATGATTCGCGGTGCTTTTTAATGACGATTTACAATGTCAGACAATAGATTGAACTTCACAAACCTAGCACTGGAAATAATTTGAGAACCTCTTACAGGACAAATTAAAGTCTATCCGCATGAAATCATTCGATAAACCTCTTCAGAGGAGCAATAGACCTTTTAGCTATTCTGAAACGAATCAGAATCGAACGTTATTCTGCAACATTTTGTGGAATTTTCAAATGTGCAAAACAATGATAGAAGCTCTAACGCCACTCGATCGAACCTCGCGTATAAAAACATATAAAAATAGCGCTCGATCCAGGCTCTTTTATAGAATAGCAAAAAGTATATTCATCCACACATCAGGGCATGAAAACTCACCCGAACAGGCGACCAGGTGGTCGCAGGAAATTTTCCATGCGTAATGTTCTGCAGGGAATTTTTCTTTAATATATCCCGTTCATTCATGCTCTGCTGTTGATTCGTCGATGAAAATGGAAAGGGTAATATATGAATTCAAGCAAAATTAACTGATCTGGATTGCTTCTCATTTACCAGTTATATTTGCAAATATACAAATTTCTTCAAAAATATACAAAGAGAGGAAGATGACGTATATGTGTACTACTGACACCGCACACCCTCTCTTACGCTCGTTTCGGTATTGTACTATTCAAATCCATAAAGGCACAAATTAGCTATATCTTAACATCCTCAGGAATTTTCGTTTCTTCTGTGAAAACTTTTCTTTTATTGACACCTTTGGAGGGACCATTATGGAAACAAGGTCCCACTGACCTTTTAATGCTATCCCTGCCATTTTAACCAGGGGTGTTTTTAGATTAAATGTTTTTAACTCTTGTCTTTACTTAATATCACATGCCTGTAATTTGATTTTTCCGTTTTGATAAACTTATTTTTATTTTAATGTTAATCTTTGGCCAAATTATACATACATACATATATACATGCAGTATATAACAACAAATATGAGATCAGCAAAGAAATCAATTGAGCCCCATCATAACACTTTCTGTGTTTGGCTTCAAATCTTTTTCAGATCCAATATCTGGCAAACACTATGGACATGGGGATCTTAAAAATAATCTTCTGAAGCTTGACTTCTTCTCATGAAAGCATGGCGTTCTGTTCTTCTATGCTTGCAGGAAATTTAAGTATGATTTCTCTTCGGTCGCAGGAAGGAAAATATTTTTTCATGCCCTGTCGCACATCTACAGAACAAAGTAAAGTTCACTACGACAGCATTGTAAATTGTCAGATAAGATCCGGAAAAGGACACGAGAAAAACAAACCAAGCATTCCCTCTTCAGACTGCTGTTAAGTGTTGAAGAAGCTTTTCGGTAGTATTGCGACCATTTGCAGATCTTTAAAAGAAAGATCAAAACCTGGACGGGTGAACAGTGTAATTGTAAAATTTTTAAGTAGCCTGTCCATTATATTATGTAGGTTGTAAATATTAATTCTTAGACATCTTTGTAAATTATATTGTAAATAGTTGGTATCAACTAGTTTTCTAAAACTATTGTCACACCAACTTTAAATAATGATTATGATTTGCTGATCAATAGCCTTTCTAACGACGTCCTTGTACAACTTTTGTTATATGGTGATAAAGACCTCTCTAATGACGTTAATAAAAGAATACTCGAACTGACTTTAGATTTCATCCACAAAACAGGTCGGTTTGTTTAAGATAAGTCAAACCTTTGTTTCACGCCACACAGCCACAAAGTCCTTTTCTTTTTGTTTCTATTTCCGTTTGTTTGTATTTATCAGTAACCATCGTTTATATGTAGCTGTTTTTGTAAATGTAGATTTAGGTGTAACTTTAGATAAATGTTCTCTATGTAATGACCCTGGGATAGTCATGGGTTCTTGCTTCCCGGGTTATCATCCTTGTTATGTAGTTAAGTAGTTTGTAAGTATAGTCTTAAGTACCTCATTCTTGTAAATCTTTATATTGAATACCGGGTGCGCCAAAATAAACTATGCACGTTTGGCAGGCCACAATAAATCGTACACAGGTCCGATTTTGGAAATTTGTGACTTAATCGTTAGCAGAAAGCCTGAATTAGATACTGGGATTTTTGCAAATTTTTTCATTTTCAGTTTTTAGAGCTAGAGGCGAGTTTCCTAAAATGTTAGTTTTCGAAAAAGTCTGAAAACGATAAAAAAACATCGATCAAGTTTTCCAAAGAATCGACATGAATGGGCAAAGGGAGAACTTGTTCTTGGTGATTTGGGATTTAAAACTCGACCAATTGTAATCTGCTGTTCGAGAATTTGTACTAAACCCCCAAATCCCCCTGAAAACGTTTTCTCTTTGTGCATTCATGTTGAATCTTTTAGAATTTGATCGACGTTTTTTGGTCGTTTTCAATGTTTTCAAAAACGAGCATTTTAAGAAATTCGCTTCTGGCTCTAAAAACTGATAACGGAAAAATTCGCAAAAAGTCCTAGAATCTAATTCAGGCTTTCTGCTAACGATTAAGTCATAAATCTTCAAAATCGGTTCAGTGTACGATTTATTGTGGCCTGCCAAACGTGCATAGTTTATTTTGGCGCACCCGGTATAAAAAAAAAGAAGCTTAAATCCATCTTCAAATAGAGGTTAAATTAGAATGCTGCAGAAAATTATTGAACACATCAAAGGATCTTAAAGGATAAATTTTTGCTGGTTGAATATCCTCAAATAACATAACTGTGATATTACCTTATTTTTTCCTCCGGACCATTGCCCAAAATTTTCCATTTCCTGCCAAAAAAAAGTCACATAAAAATTAGCAGCTGAAAACATTTGACTTACAAAATGATGTTTGATTCTCAAACCAGAAAACCTGAAACCATATAAACCAAACTGTTTTGATAAAAGGTAACTGATAACTGATAACTGTTTTGATAAAACTATTTTGATATTACTAAACAAACTAAAATACAAAATGCATCCTGTTGTTGTTCACAGAGCTGTAATTCAGATAAAGAAAAAAGTGAAAATTCTAGTTTGTGACTCAGCTAAAACTTCATTTATATTTAAATCTATCTAATTTAGTTGCCCCGCTAACCTAAGAAGGCTACATTTTTAGCGAAGTCTAAATTTAAAAGAAACAGAGGTCACTAGCTTGATCTCCCGTTCCAACTGATTCCAACTGCTGATTCCAGACTGTTGATCCACGGAACGAACAAGACTTCCTGCCATACTCATTTTCATTTGCAGAGCAAGTCTCGGAATTTCTTGATTTTAAAATGTCCTGAGGTATCTCCTTAAATATCTCCTTAAATACATTCAAAGTTCAGCTAACTACAATTTACAACATGGAGAGTTCTTTGATAAAAACATACGTCAAGAAGTAAAGCTCAACTAACCTCAATCAGTGCAATGGTGAAATTGATACTCATAAAAGGAAACCAAAATACATCTGGACAAGGCTGTCAAAAGAAAGATAAACAAAAACATGTTAAAGGAAAAGTCTGGGGTTGGAATAATTGTTCATGAAATGAAAGATCACAATGTTGTGAATGGTGTGTAGTACTTTTTTCCAACCTTCTCTGTCTTTTCTCTGCGAAATTGTGTATTTTTATCTGTGAAATGAGCGAAATGACGTCATTATTCATGACGTAATTTCACCCATTTTGCATTCGACCTGAACGAGGCTGTTTTCTTATAGAACTCTCATTGTAATTTCCGACGTCACAATCGAACCTCCAAACCGAGGCTAGCTATTTTATCGCGTTTTGCAAAATGGCGACGACATTGGGCCTAACTTACGAAAAATGTCGAACGAATTTACAACAGAAAAACATCTCAAAACGTCGAAAAAAGTCAGAAGTGGTGTTTGGCAGTTGCTAAGGTTACTTTTTGACATCAATTGTAGAAACCCCGGACTTGTCCTTTAATACACAAAAAACGCATGAATTGGAAGGAACTAAGGGTTTATTGCTATAAATCTGCCGTGGAATTTATTGATATCTTGATTAGTCTGTCTGACAATGGATGTGAGGTGAAAATATCATTCAAGTACAGTAAAAACCCGCACATAAGAACCTTCATATATTAAGAACCTACAGCCTGAAATATTATATTTTGTACCCAATAAACAATAAATAACCATTTCAGGCTGATATCTTAACTAGGTTCTTAATAAAGCGTTTCATTCAATCATTGGGAAATAAATGCAACTTTTTGCCCATCAACCTCCTTCATGAACTCCAAAACATTACTTTCAGAACTGTGATAGGCAGGGCATGCAGGAGTAAACTGGGTAAGCTTGGGTTGAAGTGGATAGGGCCAAGAATGTAAATAAATCTGGCTAAGATTTAGATTCACATATTTCTCTTCGTTAAGAACCTACACCCTGATTACTGGATGTGCCACATTGCATAAGAACCTAAACCGGCTGACTTCAAAATCTTAGGTCCTTATGTGCGGGTTTTTACTGTAGTAGAAGTTACCTGTGGAACAGCCTGGGTCTTCTGCAAATACTTCGTGTAATTTTCATGAAGAAATCTATCTTCCCAATCCTGTGTCAAAAGAAATAACAAAAATGATTTTATCACACAAGTTTTACAAATAATCTTACAGAAATTTCTGATCTGCTACTTATCATAAGAGTGGGATTTAATCATCTTAACTTACAATTATATCTTTCAGAAATTTCGAACGAAAAAGAAATATTTGACCAATTATCATACAAGAACATAGGGCTCAAATCTTTTAATAAGGTCGGCGTAAAATTCTATTACAGTTTTTTTTTACTAAATGGCTTGGAAGGAACTAAGGGTTTGTTGCTATAAATCTGCCGTGGAATTTATTGATATCTTGATTAGTTTCAAATTGGCAGCATCTAATAAATTTGAGGCTATGACGTCATAAAATTCTAAATCCTAAACCAGAAAAGCTACAGATTTCTGCTTGCCATCATATTGTAGACCTTCATGATCTAGATGGCTTCCTTGAAGGTTATATCACCTTTTCTCCATTGGTTTTAGGATTTACGATGATTCACAGTTTTTCAAAATTGTTCATGAATTTTTTCCAAAAATAGTTAAATGAAATCAAGATATCAAAAGAATGTCCACGGCAGACTTGCAGCAAAGTACCATAAGCTCCTTTCAAGCAATTCAATTCAAAGAAAAATGTCATCGAATTTTACAACCACTTTTTAAAAAATTTGAAAGACTTGAGCCCTATGCTATATATACAAGAGGCAAATTACAATTTTAAGCACCCCATCAAATACCAAAGTTAACCTGGCTAACAGAAGAAATTCTACTTACCAAACGATTGTCAAATAGCTCATACATATCGTTATGTTTTCTGTTAGTCTTGTACTGGCTCGTTTCTTTTAAGTATCCAAAATATTCCAAATTTGACACATGCATGAAGAGACCCTACAAATCAAACATAAACCAAAATACAATATCATAAAGACAAAGAAAGGTACCTATCTACTAGATGAAGAAAAGTATCTACCCGAGGAAGTAAGTTATCTTCCACAGGGCACTGTGATCCAGCAAAAGGAAGAACATACAAAATATCACAAAAATAAAATTTAATCAAAACCGTCATGATCTTAAAGAGGATATCTTGAGGATCAAAACAAAGCAAAAAATAGACTTTTGTGACTTCTGAGTCCGGAGATATTCGCGTGCAAAGTTGGATGAAACTGACATTGTTTACTTTCCATGTAATGTTTGCTTAACCTGCGTGCAGCCTCAACACTCCTCAAAAGTATGCACGCAGGCTATATTTGCTAGATTCTACAGAATGCTCCTTACAACCACAAATTCATTTGCTAATATCTCTGCCCAGGGTTATCCGATTTTAGCTCTGTTTGCTTTAATTGATAGAACCACATGTCAACTTATTCGGAAGTCAGTCATCGCTTCTTCAGGTACGCAATTCTTCCGTTTTCTTGTTATTTTTCCTAAATGCGCTTATTTTCCTGAAATGGACACCAAAAATGGGTAATTTGATATTAAAGTAGAAATGAAAAATGAAGGCAAAATATGTCTACCAAACCTAGATTTTATTACAGCAGCACATTTCAGCAGATAGTCTGCCAAAGCAATCACTCAGGATCGTGCAGGGAAAAAGATTGTATAAATTTTGAAGGTGGCCACTACAACTTTTTCGCTATTTTGAATCCCCACTCATTTTCATGTGAATCTTCAAACAAAAGCAAATCCTGTAATTCATGCTTAAGAAATACCATTCTGAATGGTTTTATCCTTTTTAACGTGTGTTCTGACACAAGTGGAAGTAACATGAAATTCACTCGCTTTCCCGCAGAGGTCCATTGTAGCTTTTTAGTTGAACTGTCTTAAGCCCTGGGACAATATGGTCTGATAATGCAATTTTAGCCTTGAAAAAGTGCGTCAGGAACGATTTGTAGCCAACCAGCTTCAAGACAAGGCAATCTTACACGAAGAATGTTATTTGCGATGCTTTTGGGTGTATGCTGATCAATTCACTTCAGCAATTACACAAGATTTTCGAAGGAAGTGACGTAATGCAAGGATCGATTTAGGAAAATAAAGAACAACTACTCACGTCATTTCGAAGACTTTTGCTAAAAACCATATCAGCATCAATGAACTCACTGTGAAATGAATTCGGCTTGATTTGTGAAAGTACTGATGACTTGATTAAATAAATCTTTGACATGAAAGGAGAATTCCAAACGCCCCTGTAAATGAGAAATAGAAATGTTAAAATCTAGTTGTAATACTGCACCTTTAACGTGGCATACCGTGTAATACTGCACCGCGATACAGTAAAAACCCGCATAAAAGAACAAGTGGGTTAAGAACACTCTTAAAACAGTATCATAGACATAAGGACACATTCAGCCTGAAAAATGAAAATGGTTCTCGTGAAAAAAAGCTGGATGGCATGAGTTACTGAATTAGATACCGTCAATGTGTTTGAACTTTGCTAAATGCAATTATGCAACCAAATGAATGTTATCATCTGTCTTCTGTCATTAACAAAACAGTCTTTATTTGATGCAGACACAACATGCCGTTTAGTATAAAACTCTGAATTCCCGCAGTTCACTTTCAGTTGAACTGTTTTAGTTTTTATCTCAATCTAAAACACCTTTGAAACAGTGCTGGTGGTCTTGTTTAGTGTTTAATTTCAGAAACAATTTTAAGAACACTTTCAGCCTGATTTTGCAGAAAACACCCGATAAATAAGAACAAGATCAGCCTGTGAAACCCCCAAAACATGTGTTCTTTTATGTGGGTTTTTACTGTAATCGAACATTCTGCCTATCTATGGTTAAAATTCTAAAGCACAGCGGTGCAATTATCCCTAGATGTCTGGCCGGCTACTTCTCGCGTTATCAGCGATTTCTATAAAATTAAACAACCTAAATCAATCGCAAGGAAACAATCAAGGATAAAAATTCGAATCTAAAATTACCAATCTGCAAAATTCGCCTGATATATGACTGATCGTTGCCTCACAAAATTGGATAAATTATCTTTGCAGCATTGATATGTTTAAGGCTATTTTGAGGTTCTATATAATAGCCATAATAAGACGATTTTAAGTCACTGATATAAAAATAGTAACTTTAATTCTCATTGCTTCAGTAGAAAAACCTTCGAGTTTCAACAAGTCTTTCTTTAAAAAATATCTAATGACAATCGAGAAATTTCCCATCAATTGGGTAGATTTTATGTGGACAAAATTTTTCACAAACTGCTAAACTGCTTAGTATTACTGTTGATGTAAAAAACTCTTACAAGTAACTGTAAATAGATACTATATACTTGATGTAGAGAGGTTGGACGACAAAAATACTATAAGCTATGTTTTAACACACTGTGTGTTAAAACATAGCATATAGTATTTTTGTCATCCAACCTCTCTACATCAAGTTTCTAGTATATATATTTTACCAAGTTTTTAGATACTATACCGGGTGCGCCAAAATAAACTATGCACGTTTGGCAGGCCACAATAAATCGTACACTGGACCGATTTTAAAGATTTATGACTTAATCCTTAGCAGAAAGCCTGAATTAGATTCTGGGACTTTTTGCAAATTTTCCGTTTTCAGTTTTTAGAGCTAGAGGCGAGTTTCCTAAAATGCTCGTTTTCGACAACATTGAAAACGATAAAAAAAAGTCGATCAAATTTTAAAAGATTAAACATGATTGAACAAAGGGAAAACGTTTTCAGGGGTACTTGGGGGTTTAGTACGAATTCTCGTACAGCAGATTACAATTGGTCGATTTCTAAATCCCAAATCACCACAAACAAGTTCTCTTTGTGTCCATTCATGTCAATTATTCGGAAAACTTGATCGATGTTTTTTTATCGTTTTCAGTATTTTCGAAAACAAAAACTTTAGGAAACTCGCTTCTAGCTCTAAAAACTGAAAATGAAAATATTTGCAAAAAATCCCAGTATCTAATTCAGGCCTTCTGGTATCGATTAAGTCATAATTCCTCAAAATCAGTGCAGTGTGCGATTTATTGTGGCCTGCCAAACGTGCATAGTTTATTTTGGCGCACCCGGTATAAAGATAGTTAGTTTCGGTGGCATGAAATGAATTATGAAAAGAGAAAACTGATCAATATCTTGAGAGAAAGGAAACTTGGCATTTGATAAGACATTTGATACGACAAAATAACATTTTACAGAACGCTGTTGGAAGGATATATAGATGGAAGGAGAGGCAGAGGTCGTCCAAGGATTAACTAGTATGACAACGTCAAGGAGTGGACTGGTATGCAGTATGAACGGGCAACACGAATAGCAATGGACAGAGACAAGTGGAGGGCTACTGTGTCATCCAACGTCGAAAGATACGGAACATGAAGAAGAAATGAATTAGAAAATAACTTACATTCTGTCATATTTAACAATATCAATATAATCGTCAGCTCTTGCATAAAACCCATCGTCACCAATTGCACCCCAGAAGTTGGACCAAAGCTTCTCGTGTTTAGACATCATTGGGGCCAAGATTGTCCTGCAAAGAAAAGCAGATTATGTAGTGCACAAATTTGGTTGATCCAGCCCCTTTGATGTATTGGACTGAATCAAAGTTCAGTTAACAGCCGAAAGGCTGAAATCTTTTAGGGATGTTTGTTCTTTTTCTTAGTATTGGAAATAATGTTAAATTGAACTTACAAAAAGCCGTAGCTTCGACATGCGCAAAAAGAGATATAAAAGTTTCAGTTCATCGTATACTAGTCATGCTGATCATCAAAAGGATTTCGAATAGATTTCAAAAGACCTGCAAGATTTTACTGCATTTTTTACACCATTTTCCAGCTGTTCTGAAACACTGGTTTTTGCTAAATTACTTTGCTGGAAATTACCAAAGAAATATAAAAAATACTTCAGTCCTTTAACTCTTAGAAACAGAGGTGGAAAAAGTGCGTGAAGACGCGAAGCAGCTTCGCAGGAAGCTCGTTTCTCTGGAAGAAAGAAATGGTTGAGCAGTTTAGAAAAAGCAGAAGGAAGGAAAAGGAAGGAAAAGAAAGAACAAGAAGAAGAGGAAGAATGAAGGACGAAGGATAACAAGGGAAAAGAAGGTAGGGTGAAAGAGAAAACAAAGATTGAAAATATAAAGAGGAAAGGAAGGAATAAAAGAAGGAAGGAAAGAAGGACAGAATAAAAGAATGCAATGTTTTGATTATGCACTTTCATTTACAATAGTTCAACTGAAATCTGGTACAAGGGAAAATTGATAAAAGAATGGAAGGAGGAATTTTAGTTTGAAGTTGCTTCGTAGGAAGGCAAACATTTTTTCCACCACTGCTTCGAAAAATTAACCCCTGTAATCATTGTGCAACTTCTTTAGTTGCAATTATTTTTCAAACAGGGGACCATGTTTCGAATCACCTCACCCGGTATAGTTGGAAACAAATACAATAGAGTAGGAGCATAGGGCTCAGATCTTTCAAATTTTTGAAAAGGTCAGTGTAAAATTCTATTGCAATTTTCTTTGAACTGGATGGCTTGAAAGAAACCTGTGCTACTTTGCTGTAAATCTGCCGTGGAAATTTTTTGATATCTTGACTTTTTTTTCAAAATGGCGGCAATTTAAATTTTTTGAAAAAATTCATGGAAAATTTTGAGTGAATTTAGATCATCGTAAATCCTAAACTAAGTGAGGAAACATTATATAACCTTCAAGAAAACCATAGTTTATGAAGGTCTACAGTATGGTGACAAGCAGAAATCTGTAGCCTTTCTAGTTTAGGATTTAGAAATTTGATGATGTCATAGCCTCAAATTTAACAAATGCCGCCATATTGAAACTAAGCAAGATATCAATAAACTGCCACGGCAGATTTATAGCAAAAACCCTAAGTTCCTTTCAAGTCATTTATTGCAAAGAAAATTGCACTAGAAATTGACACCGACCTTTTTAAAGATTTGAGCCCTATGTTTAGAGTAGGACGTTACCTGTTTTGTTCAATTAGTGAGCGAAGAGTGTTTCTATTGGTCAATGTCACATCAGCATCGATCGCAAAAACATAATCACATTTGACTTTCTTGCAATGAAGTCTGAAAAAATAGAAAACGCAATTACTTTAATTTACACAACTTAGTCCAGGGAGATTTCACAGCAGCTTCAGAATTCAAATGAGACAACGTTAAGTAGCACAGGCAAATGAAAACAAAAGTTCAGTCTCTGGTAACGAAATTTTGCAGTAATTATTGCTTAAGATTTGTTTAAGGTTTGTAGAGAGCAAGAAGAGTCACTCGATACTCTCCAATGTCAGCCTTTCACCAACTCACCATCTTTCACTCCAACAACAAGTTATGAAACAGAACTTGATTTGTAGAATATTTTAAGATGAAGACCTTAGACGCGTTATTTTCCTGCAGTTTCGCTCACCTAACGACAAGAACATCACTCAATCCAATTCAATGAGCTTAAGTGAAGGGACATATATGACTGATCTATAGACAACTACAGTAGAAACCCGCATAAAAGAACCTGTTTTTATAAGAACCTAGAGGCTAAAATTCAATCTTTAAAACCCCCTAAATAAGAACCCCTAAGAGGCTGAAACTAGGAAAGGTTCTTATATAATAGCTTTAATGTAAATTATTGAAATGACAAGAATGTTTAGAATTCTTCACATCCTGATCAGACTTCTTCATTGGTACAAAAGATTTGTTCTCAAGAATTATCAAGGAATCTCAAGAAATCTCAAGAATTCTTGGGCTGGAAAACAGTGTTAATGTGTGCAAGGCCTGCTCGTATATAAGAGCCTTTTTAAGAACCTTACAGGCTGGAATTTAGAATGGCAGCCATTTAATTAAGAACCAATTCAGGCTGCCCAGAAAAAAAACCTAGGTTCTTTTATGCAGGTTTCTACTGTATGCAATGAATATCAAAAGCCTTCGCAAAAGAAATACCTTGGGATACCCTTTACAGAATCCGGTAATATTGATGAATTTCCATCAATTTAGGTTTCCTTAAAAATTACTCTGTTTAAGGATTAGAATTGCGTTAGAATCAGAATAATTCAAAAAGGCGACTTACAATCCTTTATTCCTTGCTTCTTGTTCCTTCAAGAAACTGTGTGGTCCGTAATATTTAATGGATGCATAAGCTTCGCCATATTTCTTTTGCCAGTCACTTACATCATTAGCATGGTAGGAATCCTAATAAATGATACATTTCTTAAAAGTTGAATCAAAACATAGTCGAAGAAAATCAACAGAGTCAAAGTAGTTTAGCTAAGGGGACTGGGGTAATCTAAATATAGCCTATTGCATTTAATGTTCTAGATCGATGAAAAAATCAGGTGTCCTTCTTCCGTGCTATGTTTAGACTAGATAGCTCTACAGTATCTCCGTTCACTTACTTTAAATATCATAAAAGAACGAATGATGGTTAAAAGTTATTGAAAGACATTACAATGAAAAATATTGGGTGAAATGTCACAAGCACTTTAAAATGCTGATACAGCAGACCAAAATATATTTTCATGTCAATCATCCATGAATACTGAAAAGCTTTGAGGAACCCACTGTCCATATACTGCTTCATGACTGATTTCTGAAGTTGAAAACTGAATAAAGAGTTCCTTGAATCATTTCATAATTTCTCAAGCATTTTCAGAGCAACAACATTAAAGCAAGATCAGCCATAACTATATCAAATTGCATGTTTGATTTAACGAAAAAACTTTCCACTTTCTTTAACAATTTAACCGCTTAAATATTGGCATTTGGATGATAAAATATTTTGCTGACTTTATGCTGAAAATATGACGTGCCAAATGTTTCGAATAAACACAAAAAACCAGATCTTTTACCCGAATTCGATTTCTAAATAACTGATTTACAAAATGAAATATCCAAAGGCTTCCATAGACCTTTTAGCTATTCTGAAAATAATCAGAATCAAACAACATTTTGCTACAATTTGTAAAATCTTCCAATGTGCACAAAAGTGATAGAAGCTCTAACGCCACTCGATCGAACCTCGGGTATAAAGATGTATAACAATAACGCTAGATGCAGGCTCTTTTGTAGAACAGCTAAAAGGTCTATTGCAGATAAAATTCCTTTTTGGTGAACGTCGGCTAAAAAGCAACCGATCTATTCAGATGATTCCTTGGTTCATATCAACAAACATCAAGACTACTGTAGTATTCATTGCTTTTCAGATAAAAGGTCTATTGCAGATAAAATTCCCTTTCGGTGAACGTCGGCTAAAAAGCAACCGATCTATTCAGATGATTCCTTGGTTCATATCAACAAACATCAAGACTACTGTAGTATTCATTGCTTTTCAGATCATCCAGTAAAAGTTAAAAGATATTAGTAAATACTTACAATATTATGAATAAAAATGTCGATTTTTTTCTTTGGATAATCCAGTTGTGCCACCCTTTCGAGATACGAGGGAACAAAAGGTGTGGGCTGCTCAATAAACAAATTTAATAGAACTTTTGGGTAATCTTCTTCCTACGAGAACAAATTGAAAATATCAGTTCAGAAATGTAAACCCTCATATATATATAGGAAACGAACATCGCAAAGTGAATAACCTGGGTTGAAAGATGAAATCTCATAACTTTAAAAATAGTCTACTGTATTGATATTCTGATAAAAATTGCATACCATGGAGCAGGCAGACGCAAAGAAACATTGAAATTTCTGGCACACTGAGGCCTTTCACATGTAGCTAAATAAAGCAATGCCAAAAGAATGGCGTGTTCGGCTCTTCTTTTACCTATTTATAAGCTGTTCCAACTGGCTCAGGTCATTTAATCTAAGCTTCAGAGTTTCTTGGCTTTGATATGTAGTCAAACACCTGAGAGGCATTTTTACAAGGCATTACTGCAGTGCATAATGGTCTGAAAAATAAAATATTTAGGAACAAAAACGCTCTTTCTTTAATTTTTTAAAAATCCTAAGAAACAAATAAAGAATAAATACCTTTAAATCTCTTAAGTTAAATGTGTTCTCTTTGCATTTCATGCAACCATTGTTAAATGTCCAGCTTTTTGCCAAATAATTTCCCAGATTGTTTAGATACAGCTGTAAAAAAGACACAAGACATTATTATATCACTCGGTACAAAAAGATAAGACATTCATTATCTCACTCGGAAATAAATCGTGAAAGTTACTGAGCATCTACAATTTCAAGAAAAGATTCTCAACGTCCTACTACCAAGTAGCAGCATTACTTAATGTATGTCAGCTATATGTCAAAAACAAATTCATCTGGTTAACAAGTCAAGAGGATAAGTACTGCCTTAATTTGGTAGCAACTTATTTGTTGAAATGCTTCAAAGTAAAATCAGACTTCCAAATCTGAATATCTTATGTCACGCCATTCACATACCATGTTTAGAGTTTATCGTCATATTTGTAGTATATAGTACAATATGTTCTTTTTTTCTGTAATTTTACCTCATGTACTAGTTATTTCAGTTGAATTGTAATTAGGTTAGAGGTCTTCTTGGCCTGATGCCTTATTATATACTTGTCTAGTTTTATGTGTTTGGATCTTGCCTCATGTTACTACTTAGTGTCATGCATTAATACTTTGGTTTCTTTCAACAAAAAGACTCGTGAAAGGTCTACAATCTTCTAAGAAGGAATCTGTTATGTAAACTTTAAATTTCCGTAGTAGCTTAGAGTAGTACTATTTTGTACCTTGCTAGGGCCATTGCCATGAACAACTGCTGATACGGTCTCAAAGCGAGTATTTGACAGCTTTGCATCTTCAGACTCAAATATTAATTCAACATCTCCTGCAAAAGATGAACAGTTTAAAATCACTGCTTAAAACACACTTTTTTAGACTAGCTTATAATTCATAATCTGTAAATATTTTCAGTTTTATACAATCCCTAGAATATTGCATACACTATACCTGAGGACTTTAATAAATAGATATAACGATTACTATAACTATATAGAATTGAAGACTAGAATATCTGATCTTGAAATCCAGCATTTAACATGATAACATTTGCTCCTTGATTGTTGTTGTAAAATTCCACAAAATGTTCCATAATTTTGCAAGCAAAAGCAAAGCCTTGAAATCAGTAGGAACTAAAATATAAATACCTGAATTGCCATTTAGATTTTGAACAATTTCAGCTTTGTGATCCAACTTTATTTTAAGTTCATCCTACAAACAAAACAAAACTTGATCAATTTGAAGAGCCCTGGGTTCAATATCATGAATTTCATTGTACAAACTTGCTTCATATGATTATTTACAAAAATAAGATTCAGACGTAACAGCTGGTTGTGATCCAGTTCTGCTTCCATTACATTGTGAAAGATTTGGAACATTACTGTCAACTGTGATAACAAAAGAAAGCTTCGATATACCTCTCGTAATACAAAAACAGATCTTCAAGACTGATAATTTTCATGTAGGACCCTAAATGAAAGAATTGATTCTCCTACCCTGTGTTTCAGATATATTCTTGTGTAATAAAGTTGATCATCGTCAGTATTTCCCACTTCTCCGAAGTTTAGAATCTTGTTGAATGCAGGTGCATAACCAATTATTCCTACAATGAAATTTTGGGAATTTGTGAGTAATCTTGGTTGGTATGCATTAAAATAAATTTTGAGGGATACTACAGGAAAAACATAATTTCAAAATAATGACATTCTATTCGGTGATAATATTGTCTATCTTTTAACAACATCTTATTACTCAGTCATTAAGGAGAATTTCCTTGGAATAAAAGGTTTCTTCAGATTATTACTTCTCTTCTCTCAATTAGAAGATTTCACAAAGCTAGTGCAAGAAATTGCTACATATGCAAGAGATGCTTTGAGTCTCAAAATGACAGCTTACATACAGACCAGGCTGTGGCCGCAACAACTAACATTCTGCATTATATATTGCCACTAACTTAGATTTAGTTATTCATTCCCTTTATTTTAAAGATTACAATATACAATATACAAGATACAAATGCAAGGCTAATTTCAGCCCTTTATATGGAGCTCTTGAGTTAGCTACTTATCTCCGTCAACTAACTTCATAAATGAAATGAAAATGAATTTGTTTTCTTGCAAAAATTTTCCTCCGGGACAAGCCACTCAAGCCATACAGATAGCCCAATCTTGAACTTGTCGTTTGAACATCAAACAGTCTTACCTCCTGAGCACAGAAATCTGTAGCCGACAGGGACAGTGGGATATGATGACTGAAAAAAGAAAGTAGAAGTAATTAGAATAAGTGTGTAACATTGGACCACAATATCTTTCATATAAATCTACAAACAAAGCTGTTGATGGGTTTGGTGTATTGATGGCACTGTGTTTAATGCAACAAGATTTGCCTGTCATCTAATGGACATATTATTGCGTTAATCAAAGGATCCTTTTTGATGACACACTGACAAAGATGCCCCTGCAATACAAAGGAGGATCCTTGCAAGAGGCTATATTCTGTTCAGTTGTGCTCGCCACCATCTTCTTCATTTGACTTGGTTTACAAAAACCTTAACTGTAATATAACACCCTTCATAATTGGTACTTGTTTTGACAGTTCAATCTTCAGAAATAATTGCCTACAGTACAGGCCTTGCACACATTCATGACAAGAATTCTCAAGAATATTCAAGAATTTTTACATTATGATAAGAATTCTTGAGCCATCTGAAACAATGTAAATTTCTTCAACCAAGGATTTCTGAATTCTTAGGCAGGAAAACTTTTCGATATGTGCAAGGCCATACACAAGTATAATTATTTAGGTTTCATAGCCTTGTTTCTTTTGCATCAAAGAATTTAATCCAAAAGTCTAGTTTGTCTTGGGTGAATTTCTTAATTTTTGGATGGAAGACACTATTCTCACCTCTAAAGATTTGTCAGGCCAGCAAAAGTCTTCTGCTGAGAAAACCACATTTGCTTCAAACTTCAAGAATTTTTTGATGATCTCATCAGCCCCAGCTGTAAAAATGACATCATAACTAAGGGAAAAAATAAAAATGAATAAAGTTAAACAACGAAGCTTTGGAAACAATTTTCTGTTGGGAAGGTTGTTTCATGCTCAAAAAGCAGCAGCTAAAACAGTGCCATTGAAGTTTACTTTGACTGTACAGGCTATAATTCCTGGAGCCTAAACTGCAATCTAGAGACTAGGACAGAAGAACAGGATGAAAAAGCCATTTAATCAAACTGGCTTTGCCTTTTACTTCCTTGAACTGCATTTGCAGTTTAAAGAAATTTTCCCCTTTACATGCATTTCAAAGTAAAGGAATTTCTATACACATCTAATTAAAATGTTTCCATTGCTCAAGAAAATAGGAGAAATATCACAAAAATTCCTCAGCCTTTCAACTTGATTTTGATTCATTCCAGTGTAACAAGTATTCTCTCCATAAGAAACTTTCAAAGATGTGAAGTTCTTTTCAGCACACCTGCGTATCTCAAAGTGAGAGAAAGCGTTTGAAATATGTACCTATCAGTGAACATGATAATTGTATTGTTGTCATCTTTATACTCCTTGAGTGCACTCTTCAAGAGGTTGATTTTATGCCCACCACCAGGTCCATTCATCATATCTCCTCCTTTCCATATCTCATTCATGCCAACTACCTATATTCAAATGCAAAAACCCAAATTAAGGATGTGCTGCTTTTCACTTTTAGTTTAAAACATCAACATCAAACAAAACAAAACAAAACATAACATAACATTAAACAAAACATCAAAACACCATATTGTATATTCACTTCTTTGCAAGTTTCTTGATTTTGACAACTTGCAAAGCAATATTTCTTTAAAATATGTACAAGGCGGACTTTCAATTCATTCATTTCAAACTTAATTAGAACTTACAAAAATGAGAAAAAGCAATATCTAGCAGCTCTAAAGAGATCTTGGAGTATTAAGCCCCCAGGGGGCTTATTCAATTTCAGAAACTCTGCAGGAAGGGGGCTTAAAGAGAAGGAACTAAAATAATCATATACAGTATATCGTTGTCATATGATTTTGTGAATAAGCCCCCTCTCAGAGGGGGCTTATTCACAAAATCATATGACAACGATATACTGTATATGATTATTTTAGTTCCTTTGTCCCATACTTTGCAGAATCATCATACAATTTTTAATTTTGAGGCAAACACACATATTCAACAAAGACTTTATCCCAAACAATATCAAAATCAACTCTTGTTTTAGCTAAACAAACGGAAAATCTTTGGTAACCTCTCGCATTTTGTACAAGTGGGGGGGGGTGTAAAAGAGAGGGGGGCTTCTCTACAATTCTGACTTTGAAGGGAGGTGCTTATAAGAGAGAGAGGGCTTAATAGAGAGGGGGGCTAGAGAGAGGGGCTAAATAAAGCTTTTGCAGTATTACAATGGAAGCTCTGATGTGACTGATACAATTTGTTGGATCATTCTGACCTTATGACTCATCAAAGGCATGTTGTAAAAACCGGACCCTAAGACCCTAGGACCCGTTAAGTACTAGAAATGAAAAGGACCCTTAACACCAGAGTGTCATAATGAGGAAGTTGTGTATCATTGACTTCCCCTCTTCCATCCAATGAACTTCCACTCTTCAAACCAATACCAGAAATGATGCAGAGAGTTTATACCACGAAGAAGTCCTATTTTGAGTATCTCCTATTGTGTTATTTTAAAGACTTTCTGCATGAATAAAGGCATCCCGACGTTGGTTTGAACGGACGAAAGTTCGTAGGATGAAAGATGGGAAGCTCATACAACACGCAGCCTCTTGTTTGACAGCTTGATGACATTGATCTATTGTTTGTCTGTGGTGATGTCCCTCTGGTGTTAAGGGTCCTTTTCATTTTAGTACTTAAGGTCCTAGGGGTCTCAGGGTCCGGTTTTTACAACATGCCCATAGAAACAACATGTCAATTACTGTATATATGAATTTCATGTTATAATTAAGAAATTGATGTCACCTAGTGTCCTAATGTTTCCCCCATCATCCACCATTAATACCATTAATTGACAAAGTAGCATGTAATTGTATAATCAAAACATGAGGCCTTAGTTACATTATGCTAATCAAGACCTTGCCAGGCCACAAATGGGCATTATCATGAGTGGGCTTGTGGAGGGGGGCTTTTATTATTGGGTCAAAGGGGGTTGAAACTCATTTCAAGAAACAATCATTCTAGTCAGGGGCGTCGCCAAGACAAAAAAGTATGGGTTGGTAAAATAGGAGGAGGTCTGGGAGCCTTGCCCCAGAAAATTTTTCATGACCACGCCTTCCAGGCTCCAAGAAAGCGTGGGAAACGCCCTCTTTATTTCTTTCATCTATTTCAATATTTTTGGAAAAGCAACCATCTCAAGCAGCATTTTTGTAAGAGTGGGCATTTTTGCACAACAAAAATCAAAACAGAAAAATACATATTTATATCAATTTACAAGGAAGGAAAAGATATGATTTGAAATAGAAATTTAAAAGTTTTGCCAAAATTTTCAATAACTAAATTCAGAATTCAAGAGGAAAACCAGAGTTGTCACAATAATTCCAAGTCAATAAATATCGACCCCTCCCCCAAAGTTTTTTAAGTGATTTCGAGAAATTAAAAAATTTGAGCTCTCAGAAAACTGGGGTGGACATGTCCACCCCAGTCCACCCTGTGGCGATGCCACTGATTCTAGTTGATGGAGTTAAGGAGTACATTTGACAAGAAAAATCATTTTACCTTGACATTAATGCCATAAATTTTGCAAGAACGCATAAACCTTTTATATCCATCAGTCTCTTTTGTTGCAACTGTGACAACAACAAGCTTCAGATCTGAAACAACAACAAAAAATTTATTTTATTGAAAATTACAGACAACTTCTTGGTCAAGGTGAGGGGGAAAAGCATTCCAAAAATAGCATAACAGAGAGAAGGATTTTAAAAATCTCCCAGATTTTTCGAAGATTTTGAGATTTTATCTGAGATGTTTTCAACCTTTTCAGGATCTCTTAAGACTTTTCAAGGTTCTATATTTGAGATTTTTGAAATTTATCAAGACTTTAACAATTTTTAAGATTTTGCAAGATTTTTCAAGGTTTTGAAGACTTTTCATTAAGCAATTTTCGAGATTTTTGAAGAATTGTAGAAAGATTTTCTGATCATGTGAATCATTCATAAGTAACTTCTGGGATATTTTTATATTTTTAAAGATTTGAAGATTTTGTTAAGGATTTCTGGTATTTTGTGAAAATTTTTTAAGATTTTCAAGACTTTTTTTTAAATTTTGAGGATATTTCAATCACGTCTAGCTAGGTTTGGAAAGCAGTGGAAAGCTATTGGAAGTAAATAAATGCAAATAAATAAACTCTCCATCAAGGGCCAGCCATTCATTCTGTTTAGCATCGAATAAAACAGACCAAACACAAAGCCCTCATTTTTCCTTTACTCTTGACAGGAGACAGATCACAGAGTTTGAAGGGATATGATGAATGAAATAATATACAAGTCAATCAATGTAACCGGCCTCTAGTACACTTCATTTTCTCTCAAATCATCCCCATTCAAAACTATTTTCTTTTTCTACAAGAAATTATCAAACTCCAACATTACCAAATCTATCTTCTTTTCATACCCTTCTCGTTTCCTTTACTCCATCTGTTTGTTGTCATCATCACCCACTGTCTGTGTCTGTTTTAAAAAATGGGCCTAAAAAGGCCCTGCGGTCAATTTTCACCACAGCTTCCAAAAACATCACAACAAAGGATCACAGTACATACCTTTCTGTTTCTCATTCTCTTTTTCAGCATTAACATCATAAAAAGGCAACAAGAACGCAAAGATAAGCACCAAAATCTCCATTTTCCGAGCAGAGAACCAACAGTGTTCTTTTTCCCGCGGCTACTTGAGAGATCTGATATCCCCTGAGGAAATACTCGATGTATCGATGTACATAACCGGAAAGGGCGAAAATTTTCTAATCACGTGACTAGCCACTGTGCATTGATTTCTCTGAAATGTAATTTCCGGTACGAGATTTTGAGCACGATTTTCAATGATTTTGAGAGGGACAAAAACTTCATTCACCTCTGCAAGTTGTTTGGATAAGCTGCGGTAAGCTGCTATGAAACGTGATGTATCAGGTCGGGTTTTTATAGGCCTCATCATCTCTCTAAGTTTAATTTCTGGTACGCGATTTAGAGCACGGTTTCAAACGTGATGAGCTCTTTTGTCACCTTTGTCGTGCTCCGGATGTACAAATTTCCAAATACAAATACCCTATCCTATAACATCTTATCACACCAGGTTTTTAGCTTTTAGTTACTGACTTATCAGGCTTTAAGATTAATTCGTTTTTCTCTTGCAGGAAGTAACAGTTTTTTCTCTCGAGTTTTTAATGTTTGTGTTGCTTTTTTACAGGAGTTAACAGTCTTCTTTCTACAGATTTCGGTGTTTTGTTGCATTTATGGGTTTATCAAATTTTGTACGACGAATCCAACCTCGTCCCCAGGGCCTTTTGTCATATTGGGATGGAGACGAAAAGACTATTCGTCTCTCCGTCTGGAAGCCTTTGGTCTGGAAGGAAGTCTTCAAAGGAACAACAAAGGCCTTCTTGAAAGTCTTACAGTTCGCAGGGGGTTTATGGTGTTTACATTTCCAAAATATTGTTATTGCTTCTCAAACTTTCTGCATCTCTTGCCAAACCAGAATACTTGCTAATAGCTCCATTCAAGCTGATGCCAAAAATTCTAATTGGGCATTCATATAATTCATGATGTCATCATGACTATGATGTCATCTTCAAGTGAATTTCTGCTGATCATTACGTAGCAAATAGCTGTGTTTGAAGGCCTTTCAGAGGCATGGTGTAAAAACCGGACCCTAAGACCCTAGGAGCCTTGAGACCCATAGGATCTTGGCGTCATGATAAGGAAATTGTTTTATTCCATCCTTTGAACTTCCACTCCTTGAAACTAATGCCAGAAATCATACAGAGAGTTTATACCCTGTAGAAAAATTTGGGGGTTTAGTATTTTTGGTATTGCTCAATCGCAAATCACCACAAACAAGTTCTCTCTTTGTCCGTTCATGTCGATTCTTTAGAAAACTTTATCGATGTTTTTTGATCGTTTTCAGTATTTTTGAAGACTAAAATTTTAAGAAACTCGCTTCTAGCTCTAAAAACTGAAAATGAAAAAAATTGCAAAAAATCCCAATATTTAATTCAGGCTTTCTGCTAACGATTAAGTCATAAATCTTTAAAATCGGTCCAGTGTACGATTTATTGTGGGCTTGCATAGTTTATTTTGGCGCACCCGGTATCTCGTATTGTGCTATTTAAAAAAATCTCATTATTAACAGCGTCCTGGCGTTGGTTTGAACAAGTGAAAGTTCGTAAGATGGAAGAGGAGAAGCTCATACCACACCCAACCTCTTTTTTGACAGCTTGATGACATTGGTCTATTGTTATCTTTTATACTTAAAGGTCCTAGGGGTCTTAAGAGTCCTAGGATCTTACGGTCCGGTGTTTACAACATGCCCTTTTCAGATTGTCTCATTGTTGACATTATTGATCTTGTTGATCTCTGCACCACATGACCCGGAAGTACTGTTTTCATTCAGCTCTGTTGCTTCATAGTTACTTCATGCTGCCGTCATGTTTGCATGCGAGTGTGCACATTAAATTTAAAGTTCAAGAGATCAAACTTCACTGCTCATCCAAATGCTGGAAAGATCACAATTCATAATCACTGCTAACAACGAATCGAGACAGCATTTACTGAAAAGAATTCTTGGTATTTCAATAACACCTACAGATCGTCAATTGCATTTTCATCTGGAGAAATTTTGTATATACAGGTAGGCTAAGGCTATGAAATACTGCTGTTTGTTTTCTGTTTGGGTTTGTTTAGGTTTTGGTCATGGACGAATGCCTAACTAAATGCTGCAGTAAGACAACAGGCCGCAGGCAATCCAAAACACTCCTTAGTCCTTGTCCTTGAAATATCAGGTGGTATGAAGACAGTTTTGGACAACTGTGCCATTCCTTTCCTGAAACTAGAAGGGTTTATTTCTTTTCGAATATTTGCCCTGCCCTGCCCTGCAGTTTCAAGCAGTTACCTGTGGTTTTTAACAGTGCTGCTATATCCATTTGATGCTTAATTTAATTATTAAAGTTTTGTTAAATTTCTGCTTCATCTACACAACTGCAACACATTTATCCTAGCTTTTGGTATGTTCAGAAAATCCAGAACAGAAGTTTCCAAGATTTTGACAAAGACCACGCTGTCAGATAATGAAGTTAGTGTGCCTGGGGGAGTGGTCATAAAGTCAACTTTCGTTCTCACAATATGATACCAAAATGAAAGTGAAAGTTTGAACGAAGTTGGACACTGGACAGCATCAGCTCTAGGACAATTGGCTTCTTTTTCATTCCGTCATTCATTGCCGATTACAGCAACAATTCAGTAAAAAATACACAACATTAAAAGTTTAAAACACTCCCAAGTTTTTGTACTCTGAGTTATTTTGCAGTAAAAATGCATTTATTCTACTCTACTGTAAACAGTTTGCTACCACTAAGTAAATGCAAGGATGAGTCCCAAAGCGACACGAGAACAGGATCAACAACGTTCCGTTATCCTCGTGGAAAATCCACAAACAGATTGCCCAGTGATTGCCCAACTGTTTCTAATCTATACCACAGGGGGTCCAGGAATATCAGTGAACAGACTGTAGTTTTGGTTTCTTTGGTTCCTTGTGATCTGGATTACGAAAACAACAGTTGTGTAATTTGATACAGATTACATCATCATCGAAGTCGGCCTACTATTATTGTTGCAGTAGGAAAATCTTTTGTCATGTGAGAGCTCTTCTCTCATTGGCTGTGGTTTGAATTCGCAGTTTTTTCAAATCCAGCGCCTCAGTAAGAAAAGAGAACGAAAAGAGATCCTCCTAGAGATTCTACTGTAGCAATGTCAGGCCGACCGCAATGATGATGTAATCTGTATCAAATTACACAGCTGTTGTTTTCATAATCCAGATCACAAGGAACCAAAGAAACTAAAGTTTGTTCACTGATATTCCTGGACCCCATGTGTCTATACCAGCAAGGACAAATGTTGTGAAACAAAAGTTTCAAGTTTCCAAAAGTCAAATCAAAATAAACGGAGAGGGTAAGGAATTATGGTTGGCTACATTAAACGATGAATGAAAACGAACTTAAACTAACTAACTTTACGAATTACGAATAAACTTCAACAAATTCTTTCATTTTTCAGCAAATCATCGAAGTCAACATTTATTTATGGCAATGAATAACAGCATCAGCACTGTAATGATCAGCAATTTAACCACTTACATCCCATCAACAAATCAACCATATATAAACCGAGAAATTCTTCCAACTGCTGTGGACCATTTAGTCAAATTTGCGTTTGTTGTTGTTGCAGTTTTGGGTCTAACTGGAAATGGATTTATATTTTTTCTATTTGCATCAAAACGTGTCAAACTGACAGCTTTCAACGTGTTGCTTTTAAACCTGTCAATTTCAGATGCAATCGCAGACATTTCGATTTGGCCTTATGTCTTTGTCGACTTGAAATCATTCCGAGGCCTGGACCAATCAACCGCTGATCAACTTTGCTTTGTAACTATGGGCCAGATGACGTATTGGATAGCAACAGTAGCCTCGTTGTTTACACTGACTGTCATATCGCTTAGCCGTTATGCTTTCATCCATAGACCACTGAAGGCAAGATTTTTCAACAAACGACACGCTTCATTGATCGTTGTACTGATGATTTGGCCCGTGTCTTTCTCAATGTGCCTGCCTAATTTTTTCTCTTTGCGTTACAACGAAATGTATGCTGTTTGCGAGCGAGATTGGCCGAAGGGCATCCATGGCCAGGCTTATAGTGCAATAACGGCTGTACTTGGCTATGTCTTTCCAGCGGTTGTAATGACGTTTACATTCATAACTACACGCCAGCAACTTTGGCTGAACAATAACAACAATATAATAAGATCTGCTTGCTCTGTACGGCGTCGTAAAAGGGCATCAATGTTGCTTGGCGCTCTGGTCATTGCATTCTTCGTATGCTGGGGTCCTTTCTTCGTTTACTGGATCCTATCACGCACGGCAACTTCAATCTTCCCTCAAGGACCCGAAGGAGATTATTCTCGAATGCGAATCATTTTGTTTGTCGTGTTAATCTCTCTTTGTAATACAGTTGCAGACCCGATTATATATGGCCTAAGAGGAGAAGACTTTCGCAAGTGTTTGCTCGAAATGAAAAACAGTATTCCGTATTTTGCAGCACGAGAACGGGCGCGGGCACGTACACGGGCACGCACGAAGAGTAGCGAATGCCCAGACAATTCGTGTGATCTACATCATTTACATCTACAAAGAGTATGACAACGAAATGCTCGAGCCCCTACACGCATATTTGTACTCTATGTTGCATGAAGATAGCGCGGGATACGCAGTACACGCAGGAATAAGCAGACAACTTTTTGCAAACACAGCCAAGTAGAATGCGTGATAAACTCTGAGGAATTCTGAAAAGCCCAGTTAAAACTGTCTATGGATATACATCAATGAAACATATAACTTTACTTATTTACGATGTTTAGATTTTTGCAAGTGCATCTTAAAATGTTTAAAGAATTCTATATATTTGCAATATTCTGTTTATCTCGTCGTTGGGCTTTATGCATGATATTAAGTTTGATGATTTAGCCATAATTGAAGGAAGTTTGATGGCGTACCAATTTCATCGCAGCTTCTACATAAGTTTCATTGCAGTGTTTTCTTCTCTATTTCTTGTATATGTTCATGAAATATGATGGAACTTTTGATATCCATTAAAACTTTCAAATATTCTGCTTTAGAAAAATAGAACAAATCCTCCCCCAAAGCTTCGATCACCAAGATTGTCGCAGATACTTTGGACTACTATTCTATTCTCAATGCATAATCGCCAGTAGCTGCGTTATGTTTAGCCTAAACACATTCGATGATTTGACACGCAGAGCCACGCAGAGAGGACGGGTTGTTTCTCGACCAGAATTTCCATTGGTTGAGATTCATTGCCTCAGCGGTTTGTGTGTAACTTTGAGACACCATAACTAAACCTCGAGATATTTAAAAGGGAATTTGAATAAGTATACCCTAACATCTGGAAAGTAGAAATCTTCAAACAATCTGGAAGATTTCAAGAAATTTTTTTGTCTTGGCTGCGTTTTATGAAGGTTGGCAAAATCTTCACGGGTCCTATTGTCTTCTTCGCTTATTCGCCGTCTAATTGGTCCGTGAAAATGAGGCTTTCGGAATTTTTGACCACGGGCCATGGGTAGATATTGGGGAAAACATTTTATTCCTATCTTCTCTAGAGTATCGTTGATGACCAGCCTTGTGTTATGTGATATCTACCTTAATCAGTATGCATCCTGGATACATATGTGTTTTATATATAATGCAATAAAATGTTACAATACTTATTACAACCTACACTACTGATAAGAATTACTCTACAATACTACTAGGACGATAACCTTTGGGGAGCAAAAGGCTTTGTCTACCCTGACAACAACGCATGACAGAAGTAAGAACGATACCTAAGTCTCTTTCATGTTTTCATAATTTCAATTTTAGATACATCGATTCTTCTGACTGTAAAGTTACATAAACACCTTCCTTTTTATTTGCTTTTGGTGGGATGGCAGGGGGCGGCAAAGAAACATCTCCACTTTGGGATGCAATGTAACTTGAATTCTCACCAGTGGAAGATGTAGGATGTACGTCCATACGCAGATGATTGGCCGAATTGCTTTCCCTGTTAAACCAAAACATAATAGGATTAGTTTATAAACAGATTCGTATCTAATCCTAGACTTCTCCCTCGAGCAAGGAGACCTCGTGGTAGCTATAGGCAAATAAATGCCTTGAAGCGAAGCGAAACTTTAAAAAGCATATGTCATGAAGCTGATTGGTTAATGCAATACAATTCCCTCTATTGTTTATTACAAAGTACAGGATCGAGGCTGAATTTTCATTGCAATAGAAATTCTTGAAACAGAAATAAAAAGTCTCGAAACAATGGAATTCCACTCCAAACTTGTTTGTTGTATTAACCAATTGCTAATGTGACATATGTGCTTTAAAATCCCATTTGTCAACCAAGATCAAGATAGTACTTTGTGCGCCAATTGAAATGCAATATGAAAAGAACCCAGGCCGGGTTTTTTATTCTATAGTCTGTCTCACATTAGATGTCACCTGCAAATTCCCGCGAATAACAACAATCGAAACGTTTTGCAGAGGAATTTTGCGTTTTCGCCAATCTCAGGAACAGTGCTGTTAACCATATTCTTGAGGTATTATGATAAAGGATCGTTATCTGCAAAACAAAACCATCAGTTGAGTGTGCGACAAACCCGTTTTTGGGTTATCCATGCCTTTTATTGCAGCTATTAATCTACTTTCTTTCCTCTCAAGCTCTCATGTTAATTCGTTGTTTCTCTTGAAGGATTCAACAGTTTTCTCCCTATTGTTACACGTTAACTTGGTTGTTTTCTTTACAGTAGTTAACAGTTTTCTTTTCACAAATTTCAGTATCTGATGTTGCGTTTGTGGGTTTATTTAAGGTTTTTTCTAAATTCTATACCGCAAATGATCTGTTGAATATTTTCTTACAATGTCAATGCTTGATACATCGATTCTTCCTTCGAGGGTGACTGTAAAGCTGCATAATGACTTTTATTTGCTTTTGGTGGGATGGCAGGGGGCGGCATAGAAACATCTTCACTTTGGGGTGCGATGTAACTTGTATCACTATTGGAAGATGTAGGATGTACGTCCATACGCAGATGATTGGCCGAATTGCTTTCCCTGCAAACGAAAACAGAAAAGGCTTAGTTTATAAACAGGTTAGTATCTGATGCTAGACTATTCCTTCTAGCAAGGAGACCTGGTGGTAGCCTAGGCAAATAAATGCCTTGATGGAACGCGAAATTTTAAAGTACTACTTGTCAACCACGATCCTTTAAGGCCAATTGAAAAGGATTCAACAGTTTTCTCCCTATTGTTACAGGTTAACTTGGTTGTTTTCTTCACAGGAATTAACAGCAGTGGCGTAACGGAGACACTCGGGGCCCGTAGGAGTGTGGTAAGATGGGGCCTTTATGGCAAGGTGCAGTAAATTTATTGCAGATAAGTGTTCTCCCTTTATACCTGAAAGTTATCCATCCTAATAAACACAATAGTTTCAAAAAGAATTTTAGTAAACATAATGCAAAGTCAGAGTGTTATTAGGTGCTCTTGCTCACAAGAATAGACAAATTATAGGGAATGAATGACAACGGAATTAAAATCCAGTGTTGTAAAGAAGACCAGTATAGTATGGCCAAAAAGCACATAATACAAAAAATTTGTTGGGGGCCCCTTTTGGTCGGGAGCCCTTAGTTCTTGAACTAAGGTAGCCTAAACTGCGTTACGCCACTGGTTAACGGTTTTCTTTTCAGAAATTTCAGTATCTGATGTTGCGTTTGTGGGTTTATTTAAGGCTTTTTCTAAATTCTATACCGCAAATAATTTGTTAATTGTTGAAAATTTCCTTACAATTTCAATGCCTGATAGGTCGATTCTTCCTGTGAATGTTTTTGTAAAGCAGCATAATGATTCTCATCATAAATAATCTCTCTTGATGTCACACCCGACATCTCCTTTAACTCAGTCGTATCAAACTGTCGTTCTTTTGGCAGGATAGACACATGTTTTCTTTGTGATGCAGAATGATTGGAAGTCTCTTCCTTTGCAGAAGATGGCTGTACATTTTCCAGTAGATTGTTTGCCGGATTGATTTCCCTGTTATAACGAAGAAGCTCAAAATTATCTCTTGATCATAAATCAACAGGATGAATACCTAAATCGACAGTCATGAATGTATACCAACTTCAGCAGATGAAGATTAATTTTCAAACGTTTAACGAATTCTACTGTATTTTTCAATTCTTAAAATTATCAGATTTTGAGTACTCAGAGTTTCTTACGAGTTTCTTAAAGATTCCATAACGGTCTTCATGTTCACTACCTGTGCCCTCATGAACATTTCACAACAAGGTGTCAAAACCTTTCCAATGTTTAGACATTTATATTCAAGTACATTACGAGTAATCTTTGTATGGGAAATAAGTGAAAGTAAAGTAGAAATATGTCAAGGATGTCTTTTATGAAATAGTTTCTTAACTTATATTTTCCCAGTACTAGAGTTTCTTATTTTTTGGCGATCGGAGAGTTGACTTTCTTATGGGCCAGTTTCTTGTAAAAACAATACGAGTATCAGGCTACAACTTAGAGACCCTCTTTGAGTCAATGTGATAAGCGGTTGCTTATTTCTGGCACAGGAAAGGCAAATTAGTGGTAAACAAAACAAATTTTTCTTCAAAATATGATAAACTTAGTTTGAAAAATATTGGAACTTACTTCTTTGATCGACAACACGAATCTGGAAAGAAAGAAACCAACAAAAGTAGACATTTCTCATTTTGATCAATATGAGTGCAAAGTATGCTGTATCTAGAAATTTTGAACAATACCGGATGAGCCAGAAAAAAGTTCCCACATTTGAAAATTCATAGCATCAAGAGTACTGAATGGATTGGAATGAATCAATATTTGCTTGACAGCAAAAAGATTGAAGTATTTTTGTGATTTTCTCCCCTTCTTACGAGCACTGGAAAAATTGGCAAATTCAAGTTTACAAAAACTTGATGGTTGCAAAATGACTGAAAAAGGCCTAAAATGCTTGATCAAATCATAACGGACTCCTCGTTCAGAACAACAGAGAAAATGCAATTTCTCATGGGTGAGAGGCATCGTCTCCACATCTATCGCCATGGGATTGAAAATCTTCAGTATCCGTTTGAAAATCTATGTCTTATAACTCTTGAGATAGGTAAAACCCCTGTGCGAATTGTTCTGTGTGAGGAGAGTCCTACGACTTGATCAAGTGTTTTGGGCCCTTTTCAGTCATTTTGCAGAAATTAAATTTTTATAAAGTTGAATTTACCTATATTTGCAATGCTCGTAAGAAGACGAGAAAAATCACAAAAATACTTCAATCTTTTGGCTTTTTACTACAATTTGAATCATTCAAATCCATGAAGCACTTGTGGTGCTACGAATTTTCGAAAGTGGGAACTTTTTTCTGGCTCACCCGGTATACTCATGAAGAAGTCATCCTGTATGAAAAATAACAGCAACAAAATTTTAGATTTGAATGACGAATGCCAAACAACGAAAAGCGGATGAGCTACGTTTGATCAAAATGCGGGGGCCTTTGGGCTACTCTGGGAGGCCGGGTTATGCGCTTGCTGCATTGGCTCGCTTTGAACTCCTGGGGTGGCTGAAGGACCCTGTGGTGACAAGACATCGGCTGGAGATTTTCATCGTTACATAATAAATGTACACTTGGAAATTAAATAACATACCAATAACCTACCTACAAAAAGTTTCTTATTTCAACATATACTTGCAAATTGAAACTGATCAACCACGAACAAAACTCTAGAACACTAGTAACAATTTGATGTAGGCCCTTGGGGCTGGGGTTGGCATTACCCTCCCTTGTTATCTATTGTTTATATTATTTTATTTCTCAGTATCAGTTTTCACTATTTGTTATCATTTTATCTTCTGCCTTATCAAAACTAAAACCAAGACAAGGTAAGTAAATATTTGATCAAAATATGTGTCTCCTAGCACTTTTCGTAAAGAATATTTAAAGGGGCTCAGTCGTCAAACAGTAAACAAATCCGTGAACTCGCCCGTGTTTTAGGATTATCCATTGTTCATCCATTGTTCTCTGCAGTTTGTTTGGTGGCTTCACCCAAGCCACCAAAAAGTGACCGTTAAAAATCCACTTACATCCGAGCAATCGTAGAAGATATGAATGTTTGGTTTGTTCCTTAGTGAAGTGCAAGGATTGATGCCCAAATAGCAACTTTCATTTTGAAAAAAATACGAAAATCCTGTGTGATATCACCTTTCAAAAAACCTCAAAATCATCGTTTTTTTTACATTTTGACGACGGAGCCCCTTTAAGAGGCTTACCAGTAAGTTTCTCTGAACAGCAGCAGTGTTTCCTTCTATAAATGCAAACAACACATGACAGCAAAATGAAGCAAACGATTCCAAGCTCTGAAGCAAATGTTACGATGTATATTTTGTCTGATTTATTTTTGCCTTCAGTTTTTGCCGTCACATCACTTCCATTGTTATGATCTGTAACAGAACTTTGAAGATAAGTATTGTTGTTGTTGCTCATTTGCTAATATATAACATAACAAAATATACGTTCAGCCTCTCATTAATCATAACAAACAAACCTTCATCCAAACTCAAGAATCTGCAGTCTAATTAGCCTTGCCAGAGTCGTCTTGATCGTCTTGAAAGGAACGGAAAGAACACCTCTTCTCTTACCCAGAGCTCACAGCAGAATATTAGGGTGTCCCAACAAAATGATGTACCGTTTGTATGACTGCTAGAAAACAAGAAAACAGTAGAAAACAGGGATTTTGACAATTTTATTTCTATCAAAATGCCTACCTTTCAGCACTATTACCATAACTTTTGTTCTAAACTTGTTTATTTGTTCTCCATACATGATGTTCAACTCCACTTCTGTTACGTTTTCTCTATCTGCAATGCCACATTTGTCAATTTTTGTCATTTGAGATCCCATCTCGCTGTACAAAATAGTTCCAGATGCATTTTTGAAGTTCACTTCATAGAATGCTGCGCACAATCCAATATCTGGACTTTTCCACGTTACTTCGATACAACCTGGTTTCTGGCTTTGTCTGGCTTGCAGGTCAGGCCATTCATCAAATTTCACTGGAGAAGATCAGAAATATGTGAGTTAGAAAGAGGAGAGAGGTTATTAAGCATGCTCCCTACAATCTCTAGACTTGCCCCAAGTCTATTTCGTCAACTGTAATTAGTCTATCCGAAAGTAAACTATCGACTTTAACAAGGACAATCAATCAAGGACAAATTTTGTAAGACAATATCATGAGCTGCTTTTGTTGACACCTGAATTCAAAGCGATAGGCGAGCGCAGGCAAAGGAAATTCCCTCAAATGGTAATTCAAAACAAAAAAGCTGCAAAAGTTTCTCTGACTCAGGTAGCTAGCGCGCTCGTTGTGCATTCCAGAAATGGTTTTAAAGCGCAAACATGAGCATATATCGAAAGAAGAAGAATATATCTACACATCTACCTCGGACATTTTATTTATTTGGTTCAGAAGCTGAGCAGTAACTGTTTTAATTACACCCAAAAATATAAGAGAATTTAACCGGCTTTTTAATAAAACAAATTGAATGCCTGAGGCACATATGTAGAGATATATCCTCCTTCTTTCGATTCATGCCCATGTTTGCTCTTAAAAACGATTTCTAGAATGCACAACGAGTGAGCAAGCTACCTGGGTTTCAGAGACACTTTTGTGGCTTTGTTTGTTTTGAATTACTGGTTGAGGGAATTTTCTTTGTCTGCGATCCCTAAACCAACAATAAATTCAAAATCCTTTAGTATCAAATTTAGAGAAATAATATTTGCTACGGCATCATTTGTATCGTATTCTTGTCAATTCAATCATCATACCCCAATCTTGAATATTTGAACTAAATAGCTACGCACAAACTATCATTCGATAGGGATTCTTTTTAGAATAGCTACAAGGTCTATTGAACAAGACAATGAAGATAGCTTACGAAATTGATTGCATGTCGAAGTTTTGCTCTTTGCCTGAACAACAACTACTAGCTCACTAAAGCAACAACAAAAACGCCAACTCAAATCAATGAGCGAAAGTGGAGGGACTTAAAATCATAGGTCTAATAACTTACATTTGACCATAACCAGCGTTGTAAACACAGCTGAACCTAAACTATTTTCAGCATGAAAGATAACTGATTTTCCACAATAACTTCGAAGTGATTTCTTCATCTCATATTTTGCTACGTAAACATATGGATAAAGCTGATCTTGCTCAATCGTCAGGTTTGCATCAGACTTGAAGGAATAAATTTTCAAAGACGGTTTTGGATGTGCTGTTACATGGACTGTCAGATTTAATGTTGTGTTTTCTTCAACCCATGAAATTTTGTTCGGTCGCACTGTGAAGCTTGGGCTACCTAGAAAATAAACGTACCTGATCAAATACTAATGAAGCAATGAATAGATGAATTAATTAATTGATGATTTAATTGATCAATAAATTGATAGACCTTACGCAGCTGTAGACGACTCCGCAGTCGAATGCAAAGGCAGTGTTCGCATTGCATCTCAGGATCCCATGAGAGTTTCGAAATAGGATTCGAATTCGAGATCCCCATGCAATACCGAGATGCAATACGAACAACGCCTTTGCATTTGACGGCGAAATGGCATATTCATATTCTGCAAAAGAGAGTCTGGATCAATCGATATCTTTATGCACATCGAATGACTTAGCTACCAAAGTTTCAAAGAATAGCCTATTTGCATTTAAAAGTATACAAAGACCAGCATGCCTTGTGCAAAAAAGTGACTTGCTCTGGATAGCTTCCAAAATAACTGACTGTACGCAATTCACAAAAACAAAACGATGGCAAAAGCTGCTGGAGGCAAATAATCAACCCAGAAGGAGGCAAATATTTATGTGTACGGCTTTTAGAATTCTTGGAACAATTTGTGATAAACTTTTTGGGGAGATGAGATACGGTTTGTCCGAGGAAACGTATGGGTCCCCCCGTGTAATAGGTTAATGCTCATGCGCAATAGCGTTTTGGGTTGGAACTCTGACAGGCGCATGAGCATTAACGTACTGCACGGGGGGACACATAAGTTTGCTCGGACAAACCGTATCTCATTTCCCCAACAAAAATATTTACCAGTGACATCGACTTCTATGAGTGGGGGTAGGCTGAAGTTTGAGTAGAATTTTTGCGACCAATAAATGTGTTCCATTGTAACATATGAGAAGAACTGAAGTTTTGTATCATTGAATCTCAATTGCTTGATAATGACTGTACTTTTATCTAAACTCAATTCAACTCGACCAGCAAAAAAAGATGGTAGGGGGTCAACTATCTTCAAAGATGCATCTGGTCTGTTTCTTTTTGCAAGAGGAACGACGACGGGATCTAAAGTTGAATTGAATCCAACGACCTGCTCTTTAAATTTATATTTTTGTGTATCGCCAAGATATTTGTACTCCCAATGCAGCAAAATGAATGTGCCCTCCTTCGCAGGGACTCTTCTTAGTGATGAGTATGATACGTTACGTTCGATATACATCTTTTCTGTTGATAGAGTTATATCGAAATTAAAGGTTGTAAGCCAACTGAGTAAAAATAATAACAATAATGATGTGGAAACTTAGACCATCATCCAGAAGAATAATAATGGTGATGATATGATTATCTATACAGGGCTCCCTAGACTAACAAAATTAGTCCCAATTTCCGCTTCGTCCATTGAATTGGATGACGGCACTACGCTTCAAGTGGTTGTAGCGTCCATCAGTCTATCAATAGCAATAACTCCGAATTTGTAATCAGTCTAAGGGCTCCACTTTTCAGCAACAAAAGAGGTCGAAGGAGATATTAAAATCGAAGGTGAGGTTGTTACAATGATATGGTTACAGTAGTTTCTTTATTGTCCCCTAGCTTTACATTCTTTCGTATGATGAAAAGTGCTCTCTCAATTCGGATTTAGAAATCAAAACAGATTCGAGCAAGGGCGCCTAACTTGTAGGAATTGTATTTATTCTCAGCACTGTAGAGAAATTGGTGTCCTGTGACCCAGTACACAGAGTATCCCAGTACTGTATCCTGACCCAGTAAACAGAGGCAGTCCTGTAAAGGTCGAAATGACGTATGAATAAAGTTGTGGTTTGAAATTCCGGTGTTGATGTAATACGAGATCAACTGTTATACGAGTTGGTCACAGGGAATCAGACAGCTTGATTTTTGATTGGTTAACACTAAACAGACGTTAGAATTTGCAAATCTTTGTACATTTCTTATGATACACAGATTAACAAGATTGGGTCGCAGGACACCAATTTGTCTGTGTACTGGGTCACTCTTGTGTACTGGGTCATGGGTACAGTACTGGGAATAAACACGTTTCCTACATGGTAGGCACCCTTGATTCGAGATCGAACATATGTAATAATAATAATAATAATGATAATAATAATAATAACTTCGTAGGAAGGAGTTGTTTTGGCAATATCGACTTCAAACTTTTACACCCAAGGGTCTTAATGAAAGAGCTGCAGACGTGGAATTAGACGTATTTGCGTGCGGGGGAACGGCTTAGATTCTGCCACTGCATCTGAAGGTCCCTAGAGGTTGCGTTGGCGTCCGCTTTGTGGTTGCCCTTTGTTACTTCGCGCTTTTATGCGTGTGGCGGTAGGGTGGAATTCCCTATCAGGCCATCCGGGATTCAGCAATTGCTAAAAAAAGTTTTAGCAGCGAGCGAATCTATCGGAGGGTCACTTGGGGTGACTGCAGAGTTGCCAAGGTAGCCTCAAAGGAATCAGTAGAACTTTAAAACGCCTCCAATCCCTTCTCAAATTTAAAAAGGACAAAAAGATTATGTAGAGTGGCATAAGTGGGAAAAGATGTTATTGCTTTTAATTGTAAATTTAACATTTTTATGTACTTTTTGTTTGTAAACAACTTCTTCTGTATAAATTCTCGTAATAATAATAATAATAATAATAATAATAATAATAACAATGAAATCAAGACCAGTATCTCCACCCAGAGTGGCTCTTCACCTGGTCGCTACACTACTTTACATGTATTTAAAGGAACGAACTAATTAAAATATTTACAATGTGAACGCTAATTTTAAGAAAGTAATAAAAATTCAATCCATTCTAATGTTGAGCTAAGAGTCTTCTCTTTGCTTCTATGAATAAGTTATTGCGTGTTTTTGTTGAAAATTCCGTTGCAGTCTTAGCTTTTAAACGTATGTCTCTTGGATGTTCTTTCAAACAGCAAGGTCCTTGAAAATAAACAATCAGAGCAAAGTTGTGTCATCTAAAAGTTCAGCGAAGATTTATTCGTATGAATGAAAGAATAAGGGAGCTGTCATTATTAATAACAGGGAGGGGGGTGGAGGGGTACTTCGGGGGGGTCCCAATACCGCAATACCGCACGAAAAAGACACCAAATACCGCAATACCGCACCAAAAAATAGCAAAATACCGCAAACGCTAGAAAACTAAAAACAACGCTGTTAATACAGTATACCGGTCTGTAGCAGTTTGATTCCGACCTAAATCCACCTTCCTTCATCAAAATTTGTAGTTTGGTCTATTAGATCGTAGTTAGATGTTTTACAGACAAAAGTGTGACGCGAGAACGACGGGAAAAGTTTCATTGATGTGCTTTCAGCAATACTGCATTTACGGCAAAAATTATGAATATATAGAACATATCATTGTTTTGAATATCCATTCTGCTACATAAGGGCTGACTTTTTCGCGAATACCAGATAAAAAGTTTACTTTGGCTGAAGCTTTTTGTACACATTTCGAAATGTCGATGAAGGTTCAGATGGTTATCCAAATCTACACCAAGGTACTTGTAGCATACGAGTCAAATCTTTCAATAGGGCACAGGGAAACCCGCAAATCTTCCAATTTCACGCTTATAAGCCAATAATATCGTCATATTCCGATGACATGACTGAAAATGAGACTTTCGAGATAACTTTTCGAGTACCTTCACGAAAATTAAAATGGATATTCGAGTAATAAAGGTACAGAGCTGGTTTTACCACGAATCGATTCGAGAGGCCCCACTCCACATTTGTTTTTCTGAATTTGGTTAAAATCTCATCAGGGATCGGCGTTACATCGAATTTCATTCCTTCGAAAATTGGCCCATGTTCAAGAATTCTTCAGGAACGCTACAAATAAGATATAGCTTTCAAAATTTCACATGTTACGTGAATTATGTCCAGGAATAACATGAACATATTTGTTTGTGTTATTTTCGAAAATCATAGACGAATTAAAGCTATTCGCTGCGAAGAAAGCTAATGGACCTACCTTCACCCGCAGCAGAATCCCAGTAATCGGCATTAAATCACTCTTTTTCGCAATAATAACCAGCGGATACATCAACGAATAACTTCACTACAAATTCAATTTCTTTCCACCATTTTATCATCGATAATTGCGATAAAATGTGATCAGACTTTACAGCCTCTGCAGCAAACCGTCCAACTACCGTTGATTCAAAGTTTTCTTGTTGCAAACACAAGGAAAGCTAGCATAAAACAAAAGGTTTTGCAAGGCTCAGGTCTCCCATATGAAACAGCAAATTGATACCTTTGAGAATAGATTGCAGGGGAAATTTCTTTACACAAATTATGTACTTTTCCGATGTGACAAAGAAATTTGCAATCTTTGAGAAATGTTTTATTTTCTCTTTATTTTGCAACGATAGAATGCCTCCTGGAGTGTGCAATCTATTCTCCAAGGTATCATTTTGCTGTGTCATATGGGAGACCTAAGTCTTGCAAAACCTTTTGTTTTATGCAAGTCTTGCAAGACTTCTAAGGTGTTTTCAACAAGAAAACTTTGAATCGACGGTAGTTGGACGGTTTGCTGCAGAGGTTGTAAAGTCTTATCACATTTTATCGAAATTATTCATGAAAAAATGGTGGAAAGAAATTGGATTTGTGGTGAAGTTATTCGTTAATGTATCCACTGGTTATTATTGCCAAAAAGAGTGATTTAATGCTGATTACTGGGATTCTGCTGCGGGTGAAGGTAGGCCCATTAGCTTTCTTCGCAGCAAATAGCTTTAATTCGTTTAGGATTTTCGAAAATCACACAAATAAATATTTTCATGTTGTTCCTGGACTACCCTGGGTACCAGACTCTCTAACATAAAAAAATCTCTGTTTTTATGTTAGAGAGGCTGGTACCCAGGGTATTCCTGGACATAATTCACGTAACATGTGATTTTTTTGCGATTTTGAAAGCTATATCTTATTTGTAGCGTTCCTGAAGATTGTTCTTGAACATAGGCCAATTTTCGAAGGAATGAAATTCGACGTAACGCCGATCCCTGATGAGATTTTAACCAAATGCAGAAAAACTAATGTGGAGTGGGGCCTCTCGAATCGATTCGTGGTAAAACCAGCTCTGTATCTTTATTACTCGAATATCCATTTTTATTTTCGTGAAGGTACTCGAAAAGTTATCTCGAAAGCCTTATTTTCAGTCATGTGATCGGAATTCGACGATATCATTGGCTTATAAGCGTGAAATTGGAAGATTTGCTGGTTTCCCTGTGCCCTATTGAAAGATTTGACTCTCATGCTGGTACTTGTATGATTTTGTCACATGAATAGTTTGATTGTAGATTTTGATGTCCACGTTTGGCTGTTTGGACAACTTTTGATGTGATCCATATAGCACAAATTCAGTTTTACCTTTTTTCAAGTTAATGGACAAGTTATTTTCATCAAGCCAGTCTGCAACTTTTTGCAGTTCACTGTTAAGCAAATGTTGTATTTCATTTGAGCTCTTCCTTGCACAATATAAAACAGTATCGTCGGCATATAATATAATGCCAGCATCAGTGAGCGGAATATGGATGTCATTGATTATCAGCCCAAAGAGAAGGGACCCCAGGATGGATTCTTGTGGGACACCACATGTAACGTTTTCTTCGCATGAGCTGGTGTTATCAAATATTTATTATTGTTTCCTATCAAAGAAATAATCATCTATCCATTGTAATTCCACATTATCTATACCATAACTTGGCAATTTTTCCAGCAAGGTTGCATGACGTACTGTGTCGAAGGCTTTACGAAGGTCAATATATAGACAGCACCACTAAGTAGCCCTTTTTCAACGTTCTGTCTAAACTTTTCTGACAGTAAGGTAACTACATGTTGCGTAGATCTCCCGTGTCTAAACCCAAACTGATGTAGGCACAACCCGGGGGGGGGGTACTTGACTTAAATTTGTACGGGGGTGTGCCCACGAAAATTTTTTTTTTACCCTGCTCCAGAATTTTTCGCTCAAAATGATAACCTGTTCTAGAAAAAATGGTGAAAAGTATACTCAAAAACATGAAATTTGACCGAAAAACGACCCAATCTAGCAGAATATTCCCCTTTGACATGTTTTGACAACCTGCTCTAGAAAAATTGCCTCATTTTGATACCCTGTGCTAGAAAAAATTGGTGAAAACGATACCCTTAAAAACGGCACATCCCCGTCGGACAAATATACTAAGTACCCCCCCCCCCCGGGAGGCACAACAGGCTATTCAATTCAAGGCACTGGGACAGCTGATTATAAATGATCTTCTAGATAACATTTGATAGAGCTGGAATTAACGTGATAGGCGTATAGTTGTCCAACGTTGTCGGATTGCCCGATTTGAAAATATGGGTGATTTTCCCAAATCTAAAGTTTTGAGTCGTGCAAATATTTTGATTCTTTTTCTTCAGATAAAAATGTTGCGTGCTCTCCTCCGCAAGTACCTTTTCAAGGTTGAGCAGGTGGAGCAGGCACAAGGAGAGAGAGATAAGGGACCTTCCCTCTCCTTCGTGTTTCTTTCCTCTGTCAATTCGTCTCGAAGATGCTTTGTTCTTCAACAGGAAAATGGCATTACATGAAGTTTGGATGTTAATTTTCGTACAATACCGCATACCGCGCTGTGAAAGCTCGATACCGCAATACCGCAAGTTTTTTCCGTCATTACCGCAATACCGCACAAATTTACCCCCGATACCGCAATACCGCAAACCCCGAAGTGCCCCTCCTAAAAGTTTCAGACCCCAATAAATTTACCCTAAAAATTTTCAGACCCCTCCTCATTTGCTTCCTCCCTGGTCCCTGCAATTTTTATGACTGCTCCCTAAGATGTCAAACTGCGGGATACTGCGATCCAGCTAAAGGAAGAACACACAAAACACCGCAAATACTGCGACATTTTGCATTTTTCCCCTCCAGCCGGACCACAATGCACTGTGCACCTGTCATCTAATATGCAACAGACTTTCAAACGAAAGAGACAAATAACGGACGGGGACTTTTTGGTTATGTGGTGTACATACATAGTTTGAATTTACCTTAATCCATAATACTCTACTTACAGTACTTACAGTCTTTGGGGGTGAAATATCAACTTAAGGTTCTAAAACTAAAAAGCAGATCAAAGGAAATCTGTAGGAGGAGGAATTTTGATCAAAGTCTTACCTATGACCACTAGTGTGACCTGCGGTTCAAGTGTGAGCCATTTTTCTCCAGTTTCATTTGTCTCATTTCTAACTTCCAACAGAATACCGGAGCGCAGAACTATGCCTGCATCACTGAGTGTCATATTTCTCATGGCTATCGTGTTGTTATTCGAAAATGCTTTAAATCTACGAATGAAATTTTTTAAATATGCTGAATAGGATGAGGAATTGTAGTTTTTGAAGTTTCCATTTGCTCCGTTTCTTATTAAAAGATGACTAAGTCCCTCGTTTCCAAATAGATAAACGTATTGATCTTTGAATGTATTTTTTTCTGTATCACCAACATAGGAATAATTCCAGTAAAGCCAGATGGTTGATCCTTTCAAGGCAATGATAACACTTGGCGAAGAATGTTCCTTGTGTGGCTTTACCAACTGCGCATCTACTGTGGATCAAAAGTAGCCAAAAATTAGCATCACAACAAAGAAGTGGTGGGAGGGGTATTCTCAGACTGCGTTCATCTGCCGGCACAATTTGAAAATAGTAGGAAATTTAACGGTAACAAACTTATTGTACTCTCCCCATAAGAAGTTCATGCCAAAGAGATGTACCTACATGTAAAGAGATGTATCAATCTCGTCTTGGAAGCATCGAGAAATGTTCCTTTATCGTCATTTTCGAGTGTTCACACTATACCGTTTTCAAAATGTAGGCTACCATCGCCATTTGCATGATTTACGAAAATGGTACTTGGTGCGCCAAAATAAACTATGCACGTTTGGTAGGCCACAATAACTCGTACATTGGAGCGATTTTGAATATTTATGACTTAATCTTTAGCAGAAAGCCTGAATTAGACACTGGGATTTTTTGCAAATTTTTTCATTTTCAGGTTTTAGAGCTACAAGCAAGTTTCTTAAAATGTTCGTTTTCGAAAACACTGAAAACGATAAAAAAAACATCGATCAAGTTTTCTAAAGAATTGACATGAATGGACAAAGACAGAGCTTGTTCGTGGTGATTTGGGATTTAGAAATCCACTAATTGTAATCTGCTGTACGAGAGTTCGTACTAAGCCCCCAAATCACCCTGAAAACGTTTTCTCTTTGTTCATTCATGCTGAGTCTTTTAAAATTTCATCGACGTTTTTTCTCGTTTTCAGTGTTTTCGAAAACAAAAATTTTAAGAAACTCGCTTCTAGCTCTAAAAACTGAAAATGGAAAATTTGCGAAAAGTCCTCGGATCTGATTCAGGCTTTCTGCTAAAGATTAAGCTATAAATCTTCAAAATCAGTCAGTGTACGATTTATTGTGGCCTGCCAAACGTGCATAGTTTATTTTGGCGCACCCGGTATGTTTAGTGAAAATGGCTGCCAGGAAAGAGATGGCACCTACATTTTGATGCAGTTCTGCAGAAATCTTGGACAAAATAACAAAGATGTTTTTTTCGGATTCATTTATGGTGAATTCACCCACAAATCAAGATCAAGAAATATGAAAAAGGAAAGATATTTGAGGAAATATATTGTTCAATGAAACCAGCAATATTTTCCAAGAATTGAGTACATAATTTTAGGTTATGAAGTGCAAAACATTACACATATATTTTGAAAAGAAACCACTTGTAAGAAATGTAACCCTCATATCGCCAAAAAGTAATAGACTCCAGTACTGGGAAAATATGATCCTTGGCATCTTGTTTACTTTATTTTCACATTTCTCCTGCATCAAATTACTTTGAAGGCTCTTGCGTAATGCCTAAACATCTAGAGGCCTAACGAAATTTCATTTTGAAATGCTAATGAGGGCAGATTTACATTTGTAGAAATAAGTCGTCATGGAGCCTTTAAAAACTCATAAGAAACTCTGCGAACTTCAAATTTGATAGCTTTAAGAAACTTTAAGTACCAGCTCAAATTTCTAGTTTCTTTTTGAAATACTAATGAGGGCAGGGGTAGTAAAAATAAGTCGTTATGGAATCTTTAGAAAACTCATAAGAAACTCTGCGAACTCAAAATCTGATAGTTTTAAGAAACTTTTAGTACCGGCTCAAATGTGTAGTTTCTTATACGTACACCAATACTCACCAATCAGGTTACATGCGCAAAAGACCATCCCAGCAAGATAAAACATCATTTGCGACATTTTTCTCCCGTCTTGAAACTATGATCTTACCCGAGAAATAAACTTCAACTAATGAACTGAACAGAACATCCAAATTCCAAGTCAGTAAAGTAAACATATAGCTTGTCTTAAATTGGATGCCAGGTAATGGATACCTGCGAACAACAATTGACGTGTTTTGCATCAACAATTATGCGTCATCGCAAATCTCACATGATATCAAATTTGATACCGCATTTAATTAAGATAGCATTTTGCACCAGCGCTAAAATTAAAGTGAACAGGTTGGCACAAATATTTGATCTTTTGCGTATGAATTTGAAGCGATATAACTTGAAGAAATGCATTCAATGTATTCAAGTTGAAATAAAACGACCAGTTATGTACCGGGTGTCCCAAAAAAATGTATACGGATTTGGTTGACTCTAGCGCTGTGAATTTAGCTGAAATAAATGTCTATCGCTCTCAAAATGTTCCTCGAAAGTTAACTTGAACATAGATACCTCGATTGTTGGCATTGGTGCTTTGAGAACAGAAAATCAATCTTGAAAGCTCAGATCTGCCTCTTCCTGCAAACCAGAGTGACCTTTTGGCCTAAGCAATTCTTAAGGCACAGCGTCTAAATCAACGATAGCCTTGATAAAATTTGAACAATATTAGATCTTGTGTTACTCTGTTTTCCAGAAGTCACCCCCCCAGTCACCCATTGGGAAGTTTCCTAATTTTTCATTAATTTCAGTTCTTAATTTCGATTTGCTTCAGGAATTTGTTTAGGCCAAAAGGCCAAAGCTCTGGTTTGCAAGTGGACGCAAATTTGAGCTTTCAAGATTAACATGTCTGCTCTCAAAGCACCAATACCAACAAACGAGGTATCTATGTTCAAGTTGATTATCGAGGAACATATTGAGAATGATTAGCCATTGATTAAAGCTAAATTCACATCGCTGCAGTCAACCAAATCTGTATACATTTTTTTGGGACACCCGGTAGACAATTTCGCGGATAATTCATTACGACCCTAGCGTGTTAACTCGAGTTTTGGGATTTCGAGGACGTACCGCCCAAATTTTCGGAATTTTACAATTTCTACACAAGAAACTATGAATTGAAGCTGCACTCCATCATTAAGTTTCTTAAAATTTTCATTATCTGAGTGCTGAAAGTTTTTGAGAATTTCTTGAAAAAAAATCGAATTATTGGTGCCTCTACTCTATCTGACAGCGAAATTTAAAAATAAATAAACAAAAAATTGACTGAGTGAGATAATGTAATGTCTATATAAGCTAATCAATTACAATATATATCATAAGCTTCCTCAATTTCTACACGCTTTTGATAAGAAATTGGTTTATAAGAAACTCGTACTAGGATAGCTAGAATTTTAAGAAATTCCAGTACTATGTCTGAGAAGTATTAAGAAGCTTTTGAAAAATAAATGGGAGGATATTATATGTCGACGAACCTTTTTTCTTGAGTAACATTAAATAATAACTAGCCGTATACATGAGGTGTTAAATGCCAAGAGACATATCTACAGTAGTGCTAGAAACCATATTGATCATTCACACATTTAAAAATCAGAAACAAATTAAGGAACTTTTAATACTAAACTGGGAAAATTGTTCATGTTAAATCAGGAAATTTTTAGTACTATCCCCTGTTCGAAGTCCCTTATAAAAACGTGCATTTAAAATTAATAGGGATTTTCAAAACTATAGACACTAACGTTTCGCTTTTGCTTTAATCCTAATCGACTACATACATATGAGGTAATTGTTGGGGAGACGAGATACGGCGGTTTGTTCGAAGAAATGTATGTTACCCCGCGTGCAGTGGGTTAAAGCTCATGCGCAGTAGCGTTTTGGGTTGGAGCCCTGCCATGCCAGGCGCATGAGCATTAACCTACTGCACGGGGGGACACACAAGTTTCCTCGGACAAACCGTATCTCGTCTCCCCAACAAGTGACAAAAAAGACGTTTTCTTTGAAATAGATAGCTTGGAAGGAACTTAGGGTTTTTTGCTGTAAATCTGCCGTGGCAATTTATTGATATCTTGATTAGTTTCAATATGGCGGCATTTATCAAATTTGAGGCTATGACGTCATCAAATTTCTAAATCCTAAACTACAAAAGCTACAGATTTCTGCTTGCCACCATATTGTAGACCTCCATAAACTATGGTTTTCTTGAAGGTTATGTAATGTTTCCTCTATTAGTTTAGGATTTACAATGATTTAAATCTTTTCAAAATTTTCCATGAATTTTTTAAAAAATTATCAAATTGCCGCCATTTTGAAAAAAAAAAGATATCATAAAATTTCCACGGCAGATTTACAGCAAAGTACCATAAGTTCCTTTCAAGCAATCCAATTCAAAGAAAAATGTAATAGAATTTTACACCGACCTTTTTAAAGATCTGAAAGATTTGAGCCCTATGCTACAAAAAAGGCAATACATTTGTCAAATCGTCTTTATTTTATTAAATTTGTTGTCACCATATGTCCAGTGATTATGGTCAAGATCAAGTTGCGATTCCCAGAGGAGTTTTCAGATGTCATCAAGCTCGCGTTTCTGACGGATACGACCTCCTGCTTTCATTAGTCTGACCGACTCTTTTGGACGACATTCCTGGCAGACTTTGTCGGATTTGGAACAAACTATTTCTGAAGTCTTCTCCTCGCAGAATGTAAATAATTGGGTCTGCAACTGTATTCCCAAGTGATATCAACACAAAAATTCTTATGATTCTCATCCGAGTATATTCCCCATCCGGACCGTCCGGAAACATAGACGAAACCGTTCTTGATAGGACCCAATACATGAACATCGGGGTCCAGAAAATGAAAAATGTTAAAATCAACGCCAGAAGTAAAATCACCGCTTTTCTTCGACGTCTCACCGAGGCGCTCGATCTTGCGACGTCATTGTTCTCAGATAGCCATAGTTGGCGGCGTGTAGCGAGAAGTGTAAAGCAAAGTAGAAAAATTGGACCGCCATATCCTATTACGCCGGATAAAACGGTGTACGCTGATCCATTAATGCCGCGCGGCCACACGCGCAGACAAACAGCATACACATCATCGTATTGCAATGATATGGAAGCAGGCACCGTTGCAGCTATCGCCGCGGGCCATATGAGAAGGCAGACAATAATCCACGCGTGTTTTCTTTTGAATGATGGTGCTTTCAGGGGGTAGCGGATAATTACGTAACGGCATATGGAAATGGCTGATAATGAATTCAGAGCAGCTGCCGTTGCTATCCAATATGTAAATTGACCCATGGTTGCAGTGCATAGAAAATCAGCTAAATCCTGTTTGAGTCCTCGAATCGATTTCAAATCAACGAAAATGTATACCCACACAGACAAGTCAGCTAGTGCATCAGATAGTGACAAACTGAGTAGGAGAATATTGAAAGCTGTGAGTCTCACGCGCTTCGAAGCGAATAAAAAGATTATAACACTGTTTCCAATTAGGCCTGAGCCAGCTACGATAACATAGAGTGCTTTTAAAGTGTAGTCTATAGCAGGAGGGTAGACATCTCGATCCCAGCGAGTGTGGATAGTTGTGTTTGGAAATGAGGTGGTGTTTGGAAATGAGGCTGTTGTGAGCTCATTTGTAGATCTGTTTTGGAACGTGGCTGCCGTAATAGTTCTGCTGAAATTGTTCATAGTGGTAATGATTTTAGATCAACGGACGATGAGAATCTACCTGAAAGATACGAAGTCTTATGTTAGAAACATGTGTAGTTATTTCATATCATTATCATATACTGCTCATAGTAAATCTCCACCGTAGAACGATATGGCCTTGACCTCTCCAAGGCCTTTGATTGTTTCACAATAGCAAAATTAATCGTATGGTTTCAGTAGATCTGCCTTGCTGTTTTTGCATAGCTATCTCGAAAACAGGAAGCAGAGGGTAAAGGTGAATGGTTCGTTCAGTACGTGGACAAAAACCAATCAGGGTGTACCACAAGGTTCAGTCTTGGGGCCCCTTCTGTTTAACATCTATCTGAATGACTTGTTTCTGTTCTTAGAAGAGACCGAAGTCTGCAATTACGCGGACGATAGAACAATTTATGTATGTGATCCTAATGTCGAGAATGTTATCGCAAAACTAGAGAATGATGCCTTTAAGATAAGTGAATGGTTTCCAAACAATCTTATGAAACTAAATGAAGATAAATGTCATTTGATGATTTTTGGTGGGAAAAGTAACGAAGTCTCTGTCAAAATAGGAGAAGCTAGTGTGAAACAAAGTAAAGAGGAGAAGCTTCTAGGGATAACATTTGATCAAACATTAAGCTTTAAACAACATGTTAAAACTCTTTGCAAAAAAGCCAGCCAAAAACTTCATGCACTTGCAAGAATATCCTGCTACATGGACACGGAAAAGCTAAAGCAGGTAATGCAAGCATTTGTCTTGTCTCATTTTAGTTACTGCCCACTTGTGTGGATGTTTTATGACAGAACCTTGAGTCATAGAATAAATCATATCCACGAAAGAGCATTGTGTTTTGTGTACAAAGACCATCAAACAGATTTTGAGTCTCTTCTCGAGCAAAGGAATTTGGTATCCATCCACGTAAGGAATCTACAGTTGCTTATGACAGAAGTTTATAAAGCAAAGTCTGGTCTAAATCCACCTTTCATGAAGGATATTTTCAGTGAGCGCGATATTGGCTACAATCTAAGACATGGTAACGACTCACAGCTTCCAAAAGTGCGTACGACGAGCTTTGGAATTGAGACTATGTCCTTCCTTGGAAACAGACTTTGGTCCACTTTGCCAAATGCAGTTAAAAAAAACAAGCAAGCACACTTCCTATCTTTAAAAACCTGATTAGATGTTGGAAGGGCGAGAACTGCAACTGTAAGCTATGCAAGACATACATTCCGCAGGTTGGGTATCTAACATGATATTCATAATTATGTCATTATGTTCAATCTAATGTTTTTAACGGTTGTGTAAATAGGACTTTTTTCCCCCATTTATTTCATTTTATATGTTTGCTAAATAGTAGGCCTAAATTAGCAGTAATTTTGCTATCTAGTGTATTTTAAACCTACTTTAAAGAAAGAAATAGTAATAATAATATGAACTTTCCTCCGCAGAAGCATTTTTTCTCCGCATTTGCAGATTATGTTGATCTTTGGTTGCTCGGGTTGGGTTCAGGAGCTGATATCAAATTTTCTGCTCTGTATATATCGAAAAATACATTGTAAATATTAAAAATATTGTAAAAATCTGTAAATTTAGGTATCTGTGTTAAATTGTTCAGTATTTTACTTTATTTTTTTGCAACTTTTACTTTTTTAGATAGTAGGCTTGAATCAGCTATGTGTAAGTATAAACTCTATCCTATAAAAGATGTTCGGATGCAAAAAAGGTAAGATATTTAGCACACTGAGGCCTTTCAGACTTGTGTCTTCGTCAGAGTGTGACTTACAAAACTAAACAAGTCAGAAGGACCGGGCGTCAGTGTGCTAAATACTTTGTCTTTTTTTGTATCCGAACTTCTTTTATACAGTTTTGCTCGGTCTATTCGTACATATTTCTACCATTATGTGCAAGCCTACTTCGAATAAATTGATAATAATAATGTTATGAAAGCGAGGGGTGTATGTATCACTCTTCCGAAAAGGCGTGCAAGATCTTTTTAAACAATAGGATTTTGGGGATTTTTTACCAATTTTTCTTGAAAAAAAAAGGATTTTGGTAAAGGCATACACGATTTGTTCAGATTGATAAGCCCTTTTTTTATTCTTTATCTATTCAAATCTTTCAAACAAGTAGAAACATAGTAGATTAAATTTGTTGTTCAAATGAAATTGAAATTAAAATTGAAATTCACGCAGAAGTACAGATCTGTATTCAAAATTTGCCGTCAGTTAATTTGTCGTAGCAGAAACTGGATCAATCATTTGTACCATTCTCAAACTCTTCAGGGTTAAGATCGAGGAATATCCTGCCACTGGCTCCCCTCCCCTCTTTAAAATCATTTCATAAAATTCAAATCCTATCTTTCCTGGTCCTTCCGCGTCGATATTATATTCTCTCTCACACAATGCTTGCAAAATATTCACACACATATTCAATGAAAGTTGCCTACCTTCCGCTCTCTGGTAAAAAAATGGAACTAACGTTGGCTATCTTCTTCTACCATTCTTTCTTCTTTTGCTAGGTTCGCCTGTTTCATGAGAATTTCTCGACCGTTCTTGGGCCAAAGCGGAACCATGAGTTTAGGCGGTCTTGGCGGTTACTCTGCACGGTGCACAATCGATCAGCCTAATTATATTGTGAGTTTTCTTCACGTGATGATATCTCTTGAAAGTTCACCGATGTAAACAACAGGACAAGAGAATGATCGCTGACTTTGCAAAATTCATTCCCAAACGGATTTATTTGTTATTTAGCATCTGGTCATCACCTACAGTGCTTTAACAGTGATGCAAACACGATGCCGCACCCTCAACAGAAAATCCTCACGATGAAAGAAAAGAGACTTCCGCGAGGGGGGTGCACCTCATGTTCCTATTTTCATGCTGAAAGATGAGAGAGAGCGGCAAGATGGGTGGCTATTAACACCTGCAGCATGAAGTTTCGGTTCCACTTTCCTCCATAGAGAAAGTGGAAACACCGATCCCCCTGTCCGAAATACCGATCCATTTTCATAAGAAGGCAACTGAAATTCACACTGAAAATCGTATTACAATATTATATGAGCAAGGTTTTCATATCTCCTCGTGACACCCTGCATATCTGATTTGTAAGCTACTGGTCAGTAATTAACCCCTTCTAATCAAGGAAAGCACAATGAAAGTAAACCTTCTAAGATGCCAGCTGTCTTCCCAATCAATGCCTATAGAAATATTTATCTTAACATTCCTTTCTCCTTAGATTGTCGCCTTGGCTTCTAAAGCACTAGTAGAAAACCTTCGCTTATTGTGGACCATATACTAAGGGCTCAAATCTTTGAAAAGGTCGGTGTAAAATTCTATTACAGTTTTCTTTGAAATAAATGGCTTGGAAGGAACTTAGGGCTTTTTGCCGTAAAAGTGCAATGGAAATTTAACGATACCTCGATTAGTTTTAAAATGGTGGCATTTACTAAACTTGAGGCTACGACGTCATCAAATTTCAAAATCCTAAACCAGAAAAAAGCTACAGATTTCTGCTTGCCATCATATTACAGACCTTCATAAACTATCTTTTTCGAGAAGGTTGTATCATTTTCCCTTTCTTAGTTCAGGATTTACGATGATTTGAATTGTTTCAAAATTTTCCATGATTGTTTCAAAAAATTATCAAATTGCCGCCATTTTGAAAAAAATCAGGATATCAAACAATTTCCACGGCAGATTCATAGCAAAGTACCACAAGTTCCTTTCAAGCCATTCAAATCACACAAAAATGCGATAGAATTTTCACCCACCTTTTTAAAGATTTGACAGATTTTAGCCCTATGCTCTTATGCAAATACTATGGTTTTGGAAAGTTGTTTCATGTTTCCTCAAAAGTTTGGAAATTATGATGGATTCAAGCTCGGATTCAAGCTTTTTTCAAAAAGAACAAAAACAAACTATTTCTCGAACAATATGTATAAATAAATCGTACCTGTGTCTTTATTCTTGTTGTTTTCGCCTGCAATTTATGCTCAAATCAACTCCCAAATTCAAGTCTATAACCGCATTCGTATGCAGCTAAGAAATTGGGAATCGCGAAGGCAATCGCAGTAGGCCACATTAGCCCAACGATCACCATAGATATCTTCATCTGGTTGAAACGAGCAGCAACGAGAGGATGGCACACATAAAGATATCTGCTTATTGAAATAAGGGAGAGGGTAAAAGTTGAAGCACCTGCTGCCACCCAGTATGTCACTTGAAACTCGGATATCACGCACAGGGCATCAGCAGTTGTCTTGCTTTCAAAATCCTCCAGTAGATGTAGGGTGAGTCAAAAACGATAATCCATGGAAGGTGAGCTCACCACAGCAATGAGAATTTCCAGCCGTTGAAGGTTATGACTACGCCAACCTCGTTTCAGAGTGCACAGATGAATCTGTGCCCTTTCTTTCCGTCTCAATTTTTCATGTGAATGCGAGAGTCTATAAGTCCCAGATTGAGCTAAAATGTTGTTGTTGTTGTTGTTGTTTCTTTGTATTTCTCAATGTCTGCTGCCATCACAGAATTTATCAAAGATCTAGTTCTTCGGAATAAGCACGCAGAAGTGGGACAATGTTGCGAGTCTATCACCACAAACATGAGCACAGGGGAAGATAAAATCTGGGGGGGGGGCTGCCCTACACAAAATCGATTGTTTACAAAAATTTCGCCCGACTTCAGGCGGATTTCTGCCCGATTATGGTAGCCTGCATGCAGACTCTACTGATTTCTTTTCAGAGAGGTTTTACTGGAGGAAAACCTCTCTGAAATGAAAAGAAATCAGTAGAAATCAGTAGAGACGCAGGGCAGGCTAGATTATGGCCGATTTTTGCAAATTGTTCCAGCATTGGGGGAGGGGGGCTACAGCCCCCAGCCCCATGTATCCACGCCTATGACCACAAATACAATGATACAAAAACTCATTGATTGTTGTTATTTGCGTTATTTGCATCAATCAGAGAAGAGTGTCAAAGGAGAAGTTTACATATCAAAAGGCTTCATCAAGCGTTGTGCTATCATTGTTCTATCGTGCTAATCTTGCAATTTCTTATCAAACCATAATGTAACCATAGAAATTCTCTGTAGCAGCATACACACAACAACTAGCAGCTAGCCTTCCGAAGACTTGTTTGACAACAGTGGAATATCGTTCACCAACTGAATCAGAAGGTAAGAAATTCGACAATTTTCTGATTTTCTTATTTCCGAATTCAAATGCATTCTCGAATTAGGCCTATTATAGTGACTCTGTTTTTCAAACTTCTCAATTTATTCTCGATTTTAGAGGAACCATAGTTTGGGAAATTGTGGAAAACATGTATTGAGCGAGCGAAGGTGAATGAAAGTTTTCACCCTTCTTCCAAACCTCTCAAAACTTTGGGAAATTTTGGCTTACAGATGTAAAGCCATTTATGCCCTCAGAGAATGGTAGAAAACCAACATTTCCTCCAAGTTTTGCGACTTTTGCGTGCGCTATTCCGAAGGACCAGATTTTTGACAAATCCTGTGATGGCAGCTTTCGTTGAGAAATGGTTCGCACGATAAAAGGTTCGTAGGTTGGATGTTTCAAGGTGTATTTTGAAACGGCATTTTCTTGTTACCGCGTCATTACTAAGTTTGTGGTTGTTTTGAATCAATTGGAATTTCTTTCTTCTCGCATCTAGATCATGTTTAAATATAGGTATGATGAAGCAGTAGGAAGAAGGAGTAAATCTCTCTGTGATGAGAAATATCACGCAATCCCCACAGCTCAAGCATGACTTGCACAAAGCACTGAATTCATGTCAAAAGACAAAGGATGCTAAATTTTCTTGAAATTGAAGAGATATTCAGACAAACAGTAACAAAGGAATTAATAATCAGCTTCTGTTTGATTTCGTAAATGAATGTGAAGCGATTAGAGTCCATGCGAAGCCACTCTCAGTCGCAGAGGCTGTTTGTTGGAAACCGAAAGCTCGGCAACAAACAGCCTCTGCGATGGAGAGTGATGCAAAGCAGGGTTGGCACCAGGGCAGGGCTAGCGAGGGTTATTAGCTACCTCTGTGATGTGATCCCAGCGCTTGGCGCTAAAAACCGCAACCTCGCCTGCACCTTCATTTTCATTCAGATAGTCTGGAATTGTAGCGTGCCCGAAAAAGACCGTGGGTGACAATGACGCTTTGATCAAAGCAAAAACTGAAGACAAAATCTAGTGCCCCAAGTGTGTCCAAGGTCCAAGACATCTTAAATATGTTCTAGGATGTCTACGGGAGCGCCGCCGAACGTGAAATGCCAAACGATCCAAATCCCTAATCATCTTTCCGTGTTCCATAACTCTTGCTACCGCATGGACCACAACTGTCAGCAACGAGCACAAATGTTATCATTTGGTCCTACCTGACGATGTGAACCAGGGTCCATTAGATTTGCTTTTAACGCAACTGAACCATCTCTTTCACCATCATCGATAAAAGTTCGCTTCTGCTTGCAAAACGCAAGGAGTACAAATCAAAACTGATCAAAACCAAAACATAAACAAACGATCGCAAAGCCTTCTGGTCAACATATGCCCTTTAACTTTTATCACTCTCTTTTCTCTCTTAGGGCCATTCTGGTAAGCCATCATGTCTGGTCTTGCAAATGTGACAAGTTCAACAATAACAAATGCAACCAACATACACAACAATGCCACAGGGCTCACCTATGTCAATGAGCAATTGCTGCCTATAGCTGTGGAGTATTGTCTGAAAGTCCTTTACACTGTGGTTGCTACGTTAGGGTTGATAAGTAATGGCGGTATCATCTATCTCTTCGTTGCCAAGGCAATCAAGATGTCGCCTTTCAAGTTGCTGTTGCTGAACTTGTCACTCGGTGACACCTTGTGCACATTGTCATTATGGCCTTATATTTTCATAGATTTGAAGAATTTGCGGGGCATGCAGCCAAAGAAAGCAAATATGATGTGTGCTATAGTGATGGGCAATATGACATATTGGATAGGAGTGACGGTTTCGATATTTACATTGACGCTCATCTCAATCAGTCGTTACTTGCTTGTGTGTCATCAACGCAAAGCGATGGATTTCAACAAAATGCGAGTATCTGTATTAATAGTCTGCCTTCTATGGCCCACAGCTATCGCCATTAGTACCCCAGCTCTAGTGTCTTTTGCTTACGACCCGAAATACGCAGTATGCACCAGAAATTGGCCTAAGCTTATCAATGGCGTTGTTTACAGTACAACAACAACGATTTTGGGGTTTGTCCTCCCTATCGGAATCTTAACCTTCACATTAATCGCCACAAGAAAATACTTCTGGGGAAGAAGTTTTGGGACTGTGAAAAGATCATCACAGCAAGTAGAAAGAAATCGCAAACAAGCTAAATTCATGGCCACTCTGATAGCCGCATTCTTCATTAGTTGGGGCCCAATTGAAATTTATTGGCTTCTGTCAAGAGCTGTCATAACGACATTTCCAAAGGGTTTCAAGGGAGAGTATGCTCGCATGAGAGTTCTAAGATTTGTGATCCTCATTTCCCTGTGCAATACAGTGGCGAATCCATTCATATATGGCCTGAGAGGAGACCCAGAGTTCAAAAGAATTTTCAGAAAAATAATGGATTTCATTTTCTGCAGAAAGAGACAAGAGTACGATTTCTCAGTAACAATGGCAAGTCCTTCAAAAAAGGAAACGAAAATGTGAACAGTATCGAAACTGTAAATGGTCTGGAGCATGAAAATCAAGCCCAGCCAACATGTGATAAGAAACATCGTCCCCATGGTGTGTACATTTTTGGAACCAAATACCTCAAACCCCCATCCGTCGAATCAAAGCTACACATTTGAAATTTGTACAGTACATACTCAAAGTTCACGAATCTTGCAAATCAAAATCGATCCAGACTTCCAAGGATTTCTGGACCAGCATAGGTTCCAAATCTTTAACTCGGCGTAAAAAGGTGGGTGTAAAATTCAATGACCTATTTCTTCTAATTGAATGGCTTGAAAGAAACTTTAGATACTTATCTATAATTCTACCGTTGGATTTTCCAGAAATTCTGAATATTTTCAAAATTACAGCGTATTTTACATTTCAGCTCATTTGAGGATGTGACGTCATCAAATTTCTAAATCATAAACCAGATGAGTGACAGACTTTTGCTTGATACCATATTGTAGGCATTCATAAACTATGGTTTCCTCCGAAATTACTTCATGTTGCGTCAAACGGTTTAGAAATTACGATGGTTTTAAGTTTTTTTTAAATTCTTGTTGAATTCTTGAAAAAGAAGAAAAGCACTCTAACTCTGAAAATATTCAAGATTTCAGAAAAATCTAACGGTAGAATTATAGAGAAATAGCTAAAGTTTCTTTTAAGTCATTCAGTTCAAAGAAATAGGTCACTCAATTTTACACCAACCTATTTAAAGATTTGGAACCTATGCTTTCTGGACCCCATCTTTTGCAAGATAGGTAAAACGTGCCTTGTATTCAACAATTTTAGTTGGAGACTTTAGAAAGCATGAAATCTTTTTGTGGTGTAAATACAGACATCTTGTGAATTAATCTTTTTATGAAACATAATGAATTCTTCATATAGACTAGTTTTTAAACTTGTTTTGTGAATGTTTCCTCGCATTATTACATATGATTCACATGTAATGTGTCCCCCCATGCAGTGGGTCAAAGCTCATGCGCAGTAGCGTTTTGGGTTGGAACTCTACCGGGCGCATGAGCATTAACCTACTGCACGGGGGAACACATAGGTTTCCTCGGACAAACCGTATCTCGTCTCCCAAACAAGGGTATAGTCTGCACGCAGGCTAATACTGCACGGTCTGGTTCTCAGTCGTCAATATTTCGTGGGAACAAGACAAACTTTTCATGCGAAGGAGCTTTAGCTAAAACATCGTCAAAATATCGATATTTGAGACCTATTTCCTGGAACCCAGTCTCCCGAGTTGAAAATGACGACAGGAAACCAGCAAGCATGCATTGTCACGCATGATGTAATAAACCTAGAACTATTCATTGATTGTAAAAATCGGTTTTTAATGTAGTTTAGTTCCATATGTATATAATTCATCTATTTAGTTTTTACAGGGCAGTTTGTAATTCAGTATCTCAAGAATCTCGAGAAATTTTCAGCATTGGGTCATATGTAAAGCAGGGCACATTGTAAATCAGTTAATTTATATTTATTGAATGTATTTAACCCTGTTGAATAAATCAAAATGAAATGAAAAATATGTTCTAAGTTTCTCACCAAAAATACATATCATCGCCTTGGCTGAAGTGCCATAGTCACCCAGGGCTTGAATCTCAAAAAGTTGGAAAATCAAATTTGCCCTCAGCAGAAAATATGGATCTACCTTTTTAACTGATAAAATTTGGACTTTATGAAGGTGAAATTGCGGTTTCTAGTGCGAAGCGCTGGGATCATAGAAGTAGCTAAGCGCTAATCAAATCCGCGACCCCTTGTCCTGACGCTCAAGTGGTGGGGTGGGGCTCTACCGGGTATCGAGCCCTGTCCACCCGACTGCTCTGGCTGCAAAGTCGGAGGATTACACCACTGCGCCACAACACCTTAGTTGAATTTTCATCATAACGGTTCAGCTACTGCAATCAGTTCAAATGAATCGGTTCAACAACAAATGAATTGCGCTCGTAGCATCGATAAATTCATCACAACCCCGACCTGACATCTGGTGTGTGACAGAATCTAGTATAGTATCCTTTAATTTATAAATGTTCGTATTGTGACTGTATACAGTTTAATGTTTCTTGTTTTTAGATATTAGCCATGGGGTAGTCATTGTCTTTCGCTCCCCATGGTATCGTACCTGTAGTGTCGTATAGTAATTAGAATTAGGTATAGTAGAATGTAAAATATACTGTAAAATTTAATATTTGACTAAAAAAATCGGTTCAAATTTGATTTTCAAACAGTCTGAGATTACATCGTGCTTGCAAAGGACCCTGGGTGACAAAAGCTCTTTAAACAAACAAAGAATATCTTCAGAAGTCAACAATTATGAAGTCAATCTTGTAGCATATATTCAAACTCTGGTGTCTGTAATATCACATGAATTTGTAATTGATACTGATTTGCCTTTACGGCACAAAATGAAATTGCAAAACTCCAGGAAACTTCGTCGAAAATCATCATCTCCTCTTAGGCCATATATCAACGGATCAGCAACTGTATTGCACAGGGATACAAGGGTGACGATTCTTGCTGTCTTTCTTCTCATATATTCACCGAGATGGCCGGGTTTGAAGACTGATGTAATAAGGCGAGAAAGGACCCAGTAAACAAAAAATGGGCTCCAGCACACGAAAAACGCGAAAATCAGGGCAGCTAAAAATATCGCTGTTTTGCGATTCCGATGCAATTCTTTCGAAGATCTTTTAATAAGTCCAAAGTTTTTGCTCCAGAAATATTTCCTCGTGGCGAGAAATGTGAAAGACATTATTACGACGGGCACAACGAAGCCGCATATCGAAGATATAAACGAGAAGGCTGTTGAGCTAACTCCGTCTGGCCATTGCCTAGCGCAAAAACCGTGCTCTGTCTCGTATGCAGCTAAGAAATTGGGAATGGCAAAGGCAATCGCAGTAGGCCATATTAGCCCAACGATCACCATAGATATCTTCATCTTGTTGAAACGAGCAGCAACGAGAGGATGGCACACATAAAGATATCTGCTTATTGAAATAAGGGAGAGGGTAAACGTTGAAGCACCCGCTGCCACCCAGTATGTCACTTGAAACTCGGATATCACGCACAGGGCATCGGCAGTTGTCTTGCTTACAATCCTCAGGCTTTTCAAATCAAGGTAGATATACGGCCATATTGAAATAGCACCCAATGCATCAGCGATTGACAAGTTCAACAACAACAACTTAAATGGTGTCATCTTTATTTTCTTGGTAGCAAACAGAAAGATTATTCCACCGTTTCCTGCTAGGCCTAAACTAGCAATGATAGTGTATATTATTTTTAAGAATGCGTCAACTGGCTTGGAGAATACATCTCTATTTGCATGATACGTCGAGGCAGTGCTCAAGAGGGTGGCTGCAATACTATTCGTCGTTGTTGTTGTTGTTGTTGTTGTTGTGGCATTGTCTGCAAGATACATTAATGTCGTGCTTAGCAGTGTTACGATTGAACTTGTTGTTGGGTTTGCAAGAGAAGTTGTTGTGTTTATGAAGACTTGTTCCTTTATAAACATCTTGGTGTCCTTCTGTGCTGCGTACACTTTCCAAATTGCGGAGCAACAAGCTAGCTTCGTAAATTTTTGTAACTTTCGTTTTCTCTGTTGTTTATGTGCCTCCCAACTTCAGCTATGTGCTTTCCTCACTCTTTGATCACACGATAAAAGGAAGCGATCTTGCCTCTGAAATGAAGCAGTTTTATAAAAGTTGTTCACTTCGTTGAACTTCAAAACTCAGCAACAATTGTGAGCTTTGTACCTGTACAGACTTGTATTAACTCTGTTGTCATAATTTGATCGATCGATACAAGGAAGCAGTCTTGTCAGTGAAACGAAACAGTCTCTGAAACGCTGATGACTGCCTTAAACTTAAATTTCGTAAAAAGTCGCAATCTTGTCTATTTCAAATTCCGAGCAGTCTTTGGAAATACGTGTGCTCTGTTATATCAAAATGTCAGCATTGAATATGAGCTGCTCGTGCTACTTGATCGATAAATTCAAGGAAATAGTCTAGCCACTCTGTTCCCTCCGTAAGACTTCAAGATTCAGCTGCCACCATGAGCTGTCCTTGTAACTTTTAAAATAACCTTGTAGTTTTTTATTAACTGTTACGAAAAAAACTGTCTTGTACAAAACTACAAAACTGTCCTTGAAACGTTGTTCTCTCCTTTAAAATGTCAAAATTCAGCTTTGACTACGAGCTATCTTTGCAAATGCTTTGCTAAATCTGTTGTTTTGAAACTTCAGCTTTGCCTACGGCCTGTTCACAGTTTTTGATCAACTGTTGCAAAAAACAGTCTCACCACTGATATGAAACTGTCTTAAAAACGTTGTTTTCTCTCCTTTAAAATTTCAAAATTCAGCTTTGACTACGAGCCATCTTTGGAACTGATCTGTTGTTTTGAAACTTCAGCTTTGCCTACGGCCTGTTCACAGTTTTTGATCAACTGTTACAAAAAACAGTCTTACCACTGATACGAAACTGTCTTCAAAACGTTGTTTTCTCTCCTTTAAAATTTCTAAATTCAGTTTCCACTATCAGCTATCTTTGCAATTGCTCTTTCTGTAGCTTTAAAACTTCACCTTTGACTCTCGTCTGTTTACACTTTTTGATCAACCCACTCACCATAAAACAGTCTTACCTCTAGACGTCTTGACAAAAACTGAATCGATCTCTTAAACAGCGTCTACAGATATACCATTACTTGCTGGCAAAATTAAAGATCAAGCCACACGCAAGTCAAGTTTACATAGCATGCAGGTACTGCAACATGACCAAGACTCTTTCGAAAGGCTACGCGTCTGCTTCCTATTACCATTATCTAAACATTGCGAAAATTAAAATAGATGGATGACGCCTTCAACCACGCCTTTATAATCACCCAAAAACTGGAACCTTGTGGCTTCCCGTTTTGTTACATAACGTCTTGTTCTGGTTCAGTCCGTTCTGGTTTAGTCTGTTAGACTTTGTACTTATGAGTAATGGTCTGCCCTCGCTCTAGAATTGGTTGCTGATGTCTTGTAAGGATGCTATGCATGGTGTGTATTCCAAGAAATCTATGTGGAGGTAGATACATATTTGCTCCCTGGGGTATCGTTCCAGTAGCATTGTATTGCAATTTTGTAAGTAGTGTAGCTTGCAATATGTATTGTAATTTTGTAGTGGAATGAAAGAAATAAATCTATGCACATGTTTGCTTGAATTACTAACATTCTAGCAGAAAATAATCTTAAAATTTCCCTTATACAGCTAGATCTTGCAATAAGTAACTTTTTAGATACAGCTTAATTTTATTAGACTCATTACATAAGTCTTAGCATCGCTCATTGAATTGGATGGTATTTTATGAGGACAAATCAAAATTTGATAAGAAGCAGTCGTTTGAACGTATAATGTAAAAAAAAAAAACACAGATAACTGAAAATTGTTGTTCTTATTTTCCTTGATTTCCAACGAGGGCTCTCAGAGAGCATGGTTAAAAATGAGGATATTCAAGATAATTTGAAAAAGGAAAGGGCACGACACCAAAGATAATTTGGAAAAGGAAAAGCCACGATACCAGCGTCGATTGTTGGATGCGAAGATGCTTGCAGTGACGAATGAATGAATAAATTTGAAGGCAGAAACACCGCCATACGACAAAAAACAACAGCAAATGAGTGAATTTTCTTTATACCAGTATTTCGTCCTGCCATGCAGGACTTCTTCAGGGCTCTTAAGTGACAGTTATATAGCAAGTTATATAACTGTCACATAACAGCCCTGAAGAAGTCCTGCATAGCATCAGGACGAAATATTGGGATAAAATAAATTCACTCATTTGATACGGGGGGGGGGGGGGTTTATGTGATATTATCCGTTCATTGCTGTGTGTATATAGAGTAATTACATTGCTGTGTGTTCATAGCTGCTGTGCTGTGTTATCTAAATGTGCTTTCTAAAGTTAGATCTGCAAGAATAGGCCTGAGTGATAAAATGCAAGGTATCTTAAATAATATTCTTACCATGAATCACATTCTAGATATTTACATACCAAAAGCAACGTTTCAGTCAATAATGGTTTTCCATTGGATTTAACCATATGACGTCATAAGGACAACACGGTCCAACTTTCGCAATAATTGAAGAATTCTTACGTCTTTGTGTCCGACGTTCGTTGAAATACGCTGCATGAGCGTACCTACCAACAAACATCTACCTGTTAATTGAAAGGAGAATATCATCAACGTCTATCTCAGATTACAGTAGGTGTCACGTGAGATTTGTAATAACGCGAAATAGACGCTTCAGCCCGAGGGGGTGGGGGGGGGGGGTTACTTCTAAAGCAAAGAAATAAAATGCCCGAGGTAGATATGTAGATAGATCCTTTTTCTTTCGATATATGCTCATGCTTGCTCTTAAAGACCATTTCTGGAATGTATAACGAACGAGTTAGCTACCTGGGTTTCAGAGAAACGTTTGCGGCTTTGCTCGTTTTTGTTTATGATTTGACCAACCGAGCACGGAATTCCCTTTGTCTGCAATCGCAAATCACTCTGTATCTAGGTGTCAATAAAAAGTAGCGGATCCTATTGTAACAGTATCTGTCCTTGTTGGTTTATTGCTATTGCAAGATAAATGTATAGATGCATGTATTTATCATGAGTGGGCTACCACAATTCGAGAATTAAAATGTGCCCCTGCCTGGGATCGAACCCGGGGTCTTCGTGTCAAAAGTTTCTCCAACATTCCACTGCGCCACTCAAGCGCAATGAAATGTTGAAGAAATCTGAAGTCATTCAGATCCCTGGGTCTTACACCACGACAGAAGCCATTTTTTTGTTTTTTCGTGTTTCGGCATTAAGCCTTCATCAGAGCCATGCACACGTATATAGAATCATTCGGCATCAGCACACAAAAAAACAAAAAAATGGCTTCTGTTGTGGTGTAAGACCCAGGGATCTGAATGACTTCAGATTTCTCCAACATTTCATTGCGCTTGAGTGGCGCAGTGGAATGTTGGAGAAACTTTTGACACGAAGACCCCGGGTTCGATCCCAGGCAGGGGCACATTTTAATTCTCGAATTGTGGTAGCCCACTCATGATAAATATATTTCACCATGTCAGCTGATGTATAGATGCATGAATGCATTTGCACAATGCTGTTAGTGTTTGCACATTACACCTTCACCTGCACATTGCAAGAGTCTGATGCTAAGATGCTTTAAAGAAATGTTTTAACATGGCATCAAATGGTATTACCTTCCTCATCCTCCAGAGGGTGGTGGACTGAATCCTGGCCCTTGAGCACCTCCACCTAGGATGAAATGGATGGCAGCTTCAAGTAGAGTGGAAGAGTTGCAAGATGCAGATTTTAATCATTGAGAATTCCTTCCTTAAAATTACCGTTATTGCATCAAATAATTTCTTGAAACAGGTGAAAAGGTGCAGAATGATAAAGACGATCTTTGTGTAACTTTTTGTTGTTGATGTCCAGAATATGATCAAAGAATCTTGATGGAAATATTTGCATGAAAGCTGCAAACAAGCCTGAAGTTATTCAACAGTATTTTTCAAAATAGACTTAAAACCGTGTTGGAGAAAAAGAGTCTAAATATGCAAGCTTTTGATATTCAAACAAAGTGGATGAAGGGGGGTATTATCAAATGCTATCAAGATAAATCTAATTCAAAGTTGAAAGATTTGAGAGTTTGCTCGTCTCAAGAACGATGTTATATTGTCTGTGCCCCAACCGGTTCTTTGAAGACATTTTTCTATGCATTTTTGCAACACTTTCAAAAAATTCATAAAATCGTATGTTCTGGATTTTGATAGTTTGTGCATTAAGCACTCAAGTTCTTGCTGAGTGGTGTGGATGGTGGGTGGTTGTTGTTGATGTTGTGGTATAGCAAAGCAAGCAAAGGACTCTTTTCATAAGTCTAGCAGAAACCTACAGTAAGATGTAAAATGTAATTACAGTACAGTACCTCCTCCTCCTATTCTACCAATTCTTCTTCCAGGTGGTTTGGGTGGCCTAAAGATTTAAAATACAATTGTTAACCTCTGTTTACTCAATTCATGGACAATTCTCAGTTAATGATCTACTGTAACTAATGAACCATCATTTAGCATGCATAAATGTTGCTACTGTATGCTCTTTTTCATTTCAAAAGTAGATTAACAAAGATTTTAGGAAAGTTCGATAGGAAAGTTCTGGTGTGCAGGATACTCTTTTGTGATCTAAAAGATAGCTCAAAGGGCGACTACAAGAACAATACCCATTGAAACACAACAAAATAATAAAAACATGACAAAATGATTAGCACTGTGATTAACAAACAAAGTTCCTGCTGTAAATGTATCCATATTGCAGGCAGGACATAATCCGAGTTAATGAAATTACTGTATTATTATGACAAAAATGACTGATGGTACAAAAGCAGTTAACAGTTTTAACCCTAAGAGCCAAAAATTGGCATGATATCAAAATAAATGGTAAATACTTTCTGTTCTCCGCTTGGCAGTTGCTAGCAACTTTTGGCTGACTACCCATAACATTTGAAGGCAATAAACATGTTATTATTCTTACAAACTTCACATGCATCAATAGAAACTCTTTTCATTTGATTGAAACCTTTCCTTGATTTCTGTGCAAATTGATCAACAACATTCAAAGCTTTAGGATTTTATCATGAAATTTTGTTGTAAGTCTCTTAAACAATGAATCTGGTACTCACCCACCACCAGGCCTATAATTTGAATCATAACCTTTTCCTTTTTTTGTCAAGTCAGGCTGCAAGCAAACAATAAAATTTGTACAAAAAAGTAAATCATGAGGTAAGGAAATTTTTGGTCTAATTGTTAATCAACAGGCAAAATTGTTCTTTAATGAATTACTGTATTGTTTTAATCACTTTCCATCTCTGCTTCTTGACCAGTTATCTAAATTTACACCACACATTTAGAACAATACCAATCTCAAATCTTGGGATGTAATATTCTTTCAAGAAAAATAATACAACAGGCAACAAAGAGCAAACACAGGTACTTACTGAAAACATTGTTTGAAAGCTGAAAGAGATGAAAAATGTTATTAATCAAAAATTGTGAAAATGGGTCATCTAAAGAACATTGTAAATGAATCAATGTAGCCCACTCAAGCTCAGGAATTGGCCAATTCATGGTGGCCACTTGATATACAATAGTTATGTCTATTCCCTTCAAGTACAGCGTAGCAAATTCAATACAATTTTTAAAGAGATTTCAAAAACAAGAATTAAGAATGCTAAATATATCTGGAAGATTCTGTATCAAAGTCCTGAAGTCCCATGAAAAAGAAGTTATGCTAATGTCATGAAGTGTAAAATAAAACATTTTCCTTGTTGAAGAAATATTACACGAATCAAATGAAAATGTCATTTTTAATAAGACAAACACTAAGTGTGAGACAACTTACAACAAAACAATGAAATTAATGATTCCCCAGAATGTATCTTGAATTATTGAAATCCTCCATGGAGATTTTGACGCTGAGAGTTGCCCTGGAGAATTAAAAACAATTTTTTTTAGAGAAATGATGGTTCCCAGCTTATCCTTTCCAATATTTAGCAAAGTGTCCGCCTCTGTTTGATCTTGTTGCACAAACTTGACAGGAACGTTGAATCTTCGCGCTTAAAATGCTTGAAAACATACCTGAGTGTAGCTTCTGTGCAATATTAATTGATACATATTTTTGGTGCTTAAAACATTTTCAGCTTTCGTACATTTGGTGCACTGTTTGCAAAATTTTAATGCATGCAGCCTACGCTAGAGATCTCCGGCATGAAGTCATGATAATCTATTGTTCTTCCATTGTTTTAGCAAAAATAAATCAAAATTGTTTTAGCATTCTCTGACATAGCAAAAGTTTTTCAAAATATTGAGAGCCAGACTTGAATCTTTTCAAAATTGCACCAAAGTCTGTTGTAGACATAACAAAAGTTTTTCAAAATATTGAGAGCCAGACTTGAATCTTTTCAAAATGTGCACCAACATCTGTTGAATCTTTTCAAAACATGCACCAACATCTGTTGTATTTAAAACAATAACCTATTGTTTTTCTATCATTATCCCTGACAATTTTCATCAAGGACTTTCATTCACACTAACTAACTAACAGTGTTTTTGCACAATGAAGAACAAACATTTACCAGATTTGAGAGATGAAAAGTAAAAATGTGAGTATTTTAGACTAAAAAAGCAGGCCAATGTCGTTACAATGGAGGCAGTATTAAGTAGCTTGCGGTCTACCAGTTGCATCATCGAATTTCATCATCACATTCGGTTCTTATTTATTTTTTAGGCCCTTTTTAGGCCAATGATTTCTGGGCTCGTCGAGGAGTGAGGAAAACAATTATCTTTTTATGTTAAAGTCTTTCAATTTGAATAAAGTAAAAGAATAGTGATCTTACCGCCCTCTGAAATGTAAACCATGGTTATTATTTATCTTTTCAGCTCTCCAAAAATCTTCCCAAAAAACTTTTCACTTCAACTTCGCGTTTGTTGCTTCCAAAATAAAGCGAACGTCACAGCCTCGTTGTGATTACGAGAAGTATTGACAACAAAAATGGCCGCCGCAGTGCTGTTTGTCTGGCAAGTTTAATGCAAGTTTACGGATGTTTATGGCGAGTTAGGAGGTAAGATACTTATTTAGAAAGACTAAAATACTGAAATATTTTTAAATCTTCAGTTATTACAAAAGTGAACCGCTTTGCTGGGAGAAATAGCCAATAATGCATTCCCATTCGCTTTTGTTGTTGGAGAGACTGGCTGGTTGTGGTGGTTGTTTGCAGTTAAAAAATTTAGACACCATTGTTACAAATCTTAGATTATATATAACAAAGATACAATGAATGCAATTAAAAGCTCCACAACAGCAACAAAACACTTTCACCAGGTTGCTGGAAAACATGTGTGATTTGTCATTTGTGATTTGGCCTGTTGTTGTAGCGTGAGTGATAATAAATTTGGAGGTGCGAGGTCATTTTGACCCGACCTTCCAGTGCAAAACAGTCAAATAAAATCATGATCAAATCTGCCATCATCCAATCAAATGTCATATGAAAGGATTTTTATAGCCATTTTGTCCGGAAGGCAAATCAGAAATAAAAGCATTAAGATCTTGATAAAAGCAAATTGGCACTGCTTTTGGGCAGATAAACTGCCCACCAAAGTTTGCAATTAGCAACCTTGAACCTTCCCTTTCTTGTTCGGCAATAAATATAATTCTTTCAAATCTTTTCACAGGGATATGCCATGAGGTCAAGGCGAAAAATTTTAGTGGTGCATTACAGAGTCCAAAAGGTATTTGGTTGAATGCATATAGATTTGTCAGAAAATGACATCAGTGTTCCGACTATGTCATAATCTGATTGTTTTGTTCCATAATGGCCCATTGGAAACAGCTCGGACTGCTTATTGTTGTGACATTAGTATTTATGATGATTTATCTTAGAAAAAGTGGCAGAACAATTTCTGGCAGAAAATTCATATTACTGCAAGATGGAAAAGACAAAATCAAATTTAGCTATAATGTCATTGGGTCATTAGATGGGTACAACCATGCACGAATGTCTGCAGCTACGGATCCTGAAACAAGAGATTTGGTGAAAAAGGATCATAATGGTTTGTTTCATCTTGTGACAACATTTGTTCCATTTGATCATGAAGAAATAAAGTCAAATCTTTTGATTAATGACGATGTACCACCAACAGATGAGGAACTAGAAGCAAGAATGGCAGAAGTGACAGAATGTCTCCAAAAAAATCTGAACCACGAATTAATTGCATTTGTACATGTTTTGGTGGATCTAGAGGAAACAATCAATCGCTTGAGACAACTTGATTTACGAAATAGCCAAAAATTGATCATTCATAAAGACAGCGAATCTCCCACAATGAAACATGAGATAATGTATGCCACAAAATATCTGAACGGCAAAACTGTCATTGTTAGCCATCAAGATAACTATATTGGTGAAGGCTGGGAAAAAGTGAGCCACAAGGTACTGCAGAAACGGCAGCTAATGTATGCATTGACAAGGCATCAACCAGCATCAAAATGTGCAGCAACGGCAACAGCAGCTCACTGTGGAGAAGATTATCCATATATGGGCAGCCATGATACGTTTGTGTTTTATGTACGTAAAAAATTTCCGAGCCATTTGCTGGCTGAAATTGATGTAACACCAAATATGTCTGGGATGGAAAATGTTTTGATCTGGATTTTTAAAACCAGGTTTAAATATGATGTCATGAATCCATGTAAAACTTTAATTGTTTATCATAATCATTGTGTTTCAATCAGAGAAATGGGGAGAGAGAGAATTAATACCGAAGGGAAAGATGCCCTTATCTATTTCACCGATCAACTGGAATAAATACATTTTTTAAATAGATTACTAAATATAAGATATTATCAGAGAGATTTGTATTTTTTGATATGATGGTAAGGGATCATCCCAATTGATCTGTTTTCTAATTCGAATTCCACCAAAGGTAAATTTTAGCTGCAATTTAACCATTCGGATATTGCAGTTTTGGAAATCAGCTATTTAGCAAGTGAATTCGGCTGTTCAGCGAGAAAAACCCAATTATCGGCTAAAACATTGATTTTCTGGATGATAAATCATAAGCTCCCTTCTATCAACTATATAAATGCAATAAAGAAATCTGATGAAGCGACAGCGAAACGTCATTTGAGCTCACTATATTTTCGAATGTCTTGATTTTTCTGGATATTCTAATCGAAACATTCGGTGCTTCACATGCTCGGCATAAAGTCAGCAAAATATTTTCTCATCCAAGTACCGGTATTTAAGGGGTTTCATTGGTATTTTCCACAACTTTTAAGAGATTTAACTGTGTCAAAAGTTAGCTGATCAGTTCGGACCGTCCTTTATGAATTCCTTATATTCATAATTGCGTCTTTCAGTGCTAAAAATTTAAAATTACAGTACGTAGCCAGTACAGTACAGTACGTACAGTATGTGTACACGTGCTTGTCTCCTTTTCGAAAGTAAGCATGTATCTTCGATTGCAAGAACTCTAAACATAGCACAAGCTTAAACCGATTTTATTTCCATCAATTTAAACTTTTAAAGGCATTGAATCATTGTAAATAGACCGGCTTTGCCGTGTATCATGTGACCCATGTGAGAAAGGTCAATTACCACTCTCAACAAACTAAAAGGACCTGCTGTTGCACAATGCGTTTCATGTGATCAGTTTCATTTCACACGAATATTAGCCAATCAGATGCGCCGTCCAGAACCATGAGTCAGCAAATTCCGACAGATAGGGTAAACCTTGCCGTCTTATGCTGATTCAATTCCTTTAACTTACATTAATCCTTTTTCGATATAGCTATAATAGCTTTCTCAATTGATGCGAAAGGATTTTGGTAGAAATAATACGACTGAGAATGTTTATTTATCGGTGTACCCTTTCTACTTTTGCATTAAAGGTAGTACAGTCGAGTATAATATCAGTCTGTAGTTAATTGTGCTGGATAGACCAAAGTGCTTCAATGCATAGCCCATCTCTTTCTGTTGCAGAAGGCGAGTCAAAGATAGGAAAACATTTTCAAGATTCCTACGTGCAGTAGGAATTTAATCTATGAAATGCTACTTCTAGCAACATATCTCTTCAACCTGAAAATGGAATATTTCTTAGAACCTTGCATTGTTAATGAGGCTCCGTCGTCAAACAGTAAACAAATCCGTAAAGTCACATGAGTCGCCGATTATTCATTGTTCATCCATTGTTCTCTGCAGTTTGTTTGATGGCTTCACCCAAGCCACCAAAAAGTGACCGTTAAAAATCCACTTATATCCAAGCAATCGTAGAAGATATGAATGTTTGGTTTGTTCCTAAGTGAAGTACCATGATTAATGCCCAAACAGCAACTTTCATTTTGAAAAAAATACGAAAATCCTGTGTGATATCACCTTTCAAAAAACTGCAAAAATGATCGTTTTGATTACCATTTGACGACGGAGCCCCTTTAAGCCAACGTTGGAGTAATACACATAAAGTCAATTAAAGTTCCTTTCAGACTGCGTCATTAGAGGCAATTCTTATTTGGACAGCGTCAACAAAGAACGCGTTCAGTATGAATATACCGGGTGTCCCAAAAAAGTACTCCTTTTTCAAAAATCACCAAAAATTTATTATCAAACCTTTGATAAAATTTTCTTTATGAGTTGCTTTGTCAAGGACCCAAAAATATTCATAGATGATAAAATATTTGCTTTCGATACAAGGTAGAAAAATTACACGTTGAGAAACCTTACTTTGAGCTATAATTTTCAAGCAACAGACTCAATCTTATCTAAGAGTCAAAATTTTCAGAACTTTATCATCATTAAAGTTTCCAATGATAGTGTGCATTTAATTCAGTTATTTATGACCAAACTAGATGATGATGATAATGATTCATGAAATAACATATCAGTTAATACTAACTACATATGATTTCATGCGCCCCAGAAGAAGCAGAGCTTATCGAGTCTGGGACGCTTACAAACAAAACAGAACGGTTGATTATACAATATGCGGTTATACAATAAAGATGGTGAGCGGATTTGTAAAGATGCTTTACATGCACAAAGAAATTGATCTGGCAATCATCGGTGCTTTTTGCAGTATGATTCAAAACCAGGTAGCCCTAAAAAGAGCTAAATTTGCTACTTTTTAAGCCAATTACAAGATCAGCTATATATTGGAAAATATGTTGGTCCTTGATATACCTACTTGACAAAGAAGGAAATTGAAGATCGGCCGTGAAATCGAATTTTGGTGATTTTTCAAGCGGGAGTTCTTTTTTTTGGGACACCCGGTAGCTCTATTTGATATTTAAAGGGGCTCCGTCGTCAAACAGTAAACAAATCCGTAAACTCGCACGTGTCACCGATTATCCATTGTTCATCCATTGTTCTCTGCAGTTTGTTTGGTGGCTTCACCCAAGCCAGAAAAAATGACCGTTAAAAATCGACTTATATCCGAGCAATCGTAGAAGATATGAATGTTTGGTTTGTTCCTTAGTGAAGTACGAGGATTAATGCCCAAACAGCAACTTTCATTTTGAAAAAAATACGAAAATCCTGTGCGATATCACCTTTCAAAAAACTGCAAAAATCATTGTTTTGTTTACATTTTGACGACTGAGCCCCTTTAAGTGTCAATGATACAGTAGCGTCTACCTGAGTACATTGAATACATATCATACCATCCATGTTCTTTTGGTGTCTTGCTAAATCTTTTCGAGGTCCAGGAGCGAAACAGTTAGAACGATGCTCTCTCGATGCTGTTTGAATGACTTGATCACATCTCCCCACATTGACCGATTACAATTGGTAGTTTGGGTCTATTGTTTGGTCCGACTGGAACATTCTAGAAAAATTTCAGATGAATCATTAAAGGGTCTCCAAATTTCGGTCAATAGTCGATTTATAGCCTGCGTGCGGCCTCAACTCCTCCTCGAAGGAAAAGTAGAAGTCTACTTTTCTGTTGAGGAGGAGTTGAGGCTGCACACAGGCTATCGATTTAGCGATGTTTTGAAGGCAATGTCACACAGACTTACCATCTTTTGTTCAAAATTTTTGTTTCAAAAATCGCTCATTTGAAGATAAATCCTTATAGGTATTTCACAGAGAAACAAACCAAACATTCATATCTTTTGTGATTGCTCAGGTATGTGCGGATTTTTAACAGTCACTTCTTGGTGGCTTGGATGAAGCCACCAAATAAACTGCCGAAGATGATAAACACGTGCCTAAGAAAATCAAATGGTGGTTACGGATTTGTTTACAGTTTGGTGAAGGAGCCCATTTAGACTTTTAAGCTTATATTATAGCAAACTGAAGACAAGAAAAGGAGAAGAAAGAGAGGGAGGATAGCGAACTTTGAGGGAATTAGGAGGTCAGGACTTCGGAAGGGCAAAGGTCGAGCATCAAACAACAAACGATTAAATCTCGAGGGTTACTCAACTTTTATTAGCAAGGTGTGCCAACCAAAATGTTTTTGCACCTAGATTAGAATTTTGCGCATCAGACCATAGCTGACTCGAGAAAAAATTGGTGAAATTTATATTCCAAAAATCTTACCTCTATTTTTCGCATAACTAGTAAACCATCGATTACTTTCCCTGAAAACATAAGTAAGTTAAGCTAAAAATGTGTTAGTACAAAGAAATACTAAAATGTAAATGATATGTCCATGAAATTCTGCTTCTAAGGATAGACAATGACACATATGCCTTCAATGATCTCGGTTGAGATCACCGTAAATCTAGCTACGTCACTCAACCATCAAGTCGATTTTCGTAAAGTCTCTTGTCGCAGAGTCCTGTCCATCTACTCCTTTGTACGCCCGTTAATAGAAACACAGGCCCGTTAGCGGTGTCTAGAGCGATGGGGACCCTGGGTGGGGAGCAGTGATGGGGACAGTTGTTTTCGTTGTTGTTCTCTCGGCCGGTATTCTGATTGTTCACCATTATCACCTTTTTTTGGTCTGACATCTAATGTGAAACTGGCTCAAGTATTTATTTTTTTTCAGTTTCATATATTTCAAAATTCCACTATATACAATGCTAAAGACAAAAGTTAATTACAATGAAATACAACATACCGAACTAATTAACTAATATAGGACAAATACTACAGAAGAAATAAAAATGAAAACGACATCATGAAAACAGAAGAATTGCATGTAGGGGAATTTCTTAAGGAGGGGCTCTCTCAGTAGCTAAGCTAATCGAGGAGAGAGCACCCCCTGTTTAAAGATGACTAAATATCATTGATTAGTTCTTTCAGAGTATCGTATAAAATTTACCTATAATTGTTGGTGAAGAAGAAGGCTTATCTGGAAACATGTCTTTATATTTAGCATTTTGTATCTGTATTAGTTGTAGAGTGGGATAGTAGTTTATATAGTGAACGATGAAGAAGAGGGACAACATCCTCAGAGAGCAGGCGTCGAGTTGATCTTTGCGCCTTTTTTCATTTATTCAGCTATAGTAGTATAGTTTATAGGCATAGTAGTTTATATGCAGCTTATATGATATCTTGCCCATCCTGGTACCGTCCTTGTAGTGTGGTATAGTAGATTGTAGGTAGTGTCTTACTGTAAGTAATTTGTTGTTGTAAAATTTCATATTAAGTGAAAAGAAAATTACATTAGAAAATCAGGAAAACAGCTACGGCAAATGAAGGTAATCTGTAAACTTACCAAATACCACATGTTTGGTGTCAAGGAAGTCGCACTTTGCACATGTAATGAAGAACTGATGGGGGAAAAGAAAAAGTCTATCAAAGTCCTGTTTCTACAAGTGCAGAACAAAATATAAAAAGTTACAGTAGGTAGAAATCTTGCATGAAGGTTCGATTCTAGAAGGAAATAAAAATTTGAGGAAAACGAGAGAAAGATAGGTGGGGGAGTAAAGGAAGGAAGGAAAAATAATCTTGCAACAAAAGCAGTGGAAAAGAAATTGAATTAGGTGAGAGTTAAAAGAAGAGAAATACTGCCAACATCAAAAATGTCAAAGTGCAATGCATGTGTTCATGAACAACTCTACAATTTAAATTGATTCCACAATAATGCAGCAGCATATTTCAAGATTTTTGATAGGTTCAAAATTCGCATAATATATCTTTTGAAAATGTTAAGTGTGCGGTAAGTATATTCTTACCTGGCAACCATTAGTATTGGGGCCGCTATTAGCCTGGAGAAAAACGTAGCGCATATTAATAACAAAAGACAACATTTAGTATGGCAACAATCATACTTGATTTAGCAAGAAAGCTAATGATTAAATCTACAAATTCAAGCAGCACTTCCACAATCAAAGGCTATTTGTGTCACATTTTTTTTAATTTTTATGTAACATCTACTGTGAATCAGTCACATTTTGAAGAGAAGACAAACACAAAAGTCCTAACTAACTGTATTTGGTTAATAGCAAAAGTTGTTCTTGCCTCCATTTTTTTACAGATTCTCTTGTTAGGAATATAATTTAGGAAATCACTCACCATTGATAACAAGCCTGGTGTGTCATGTCTTATCTTGAAACTTTCATCTCCAAACGTAATTCCTGTTCCTCCGTAAATACTGCACACTCCTTTGCCATCTCCCTACATGAGACTTTACTTTTGAGTACTGGTTTACAAATAACAAACGTGTAGTATACGGGTAAAATTTACAGTACACACTGTTATTTTGGTGCATAATTACGATCGTTGTCTGGCTAATCATAAAAAGTACTTTAATACAATGTGATCTTGGGTGACTAAAGTGTTCCGAGCTTGCTCTCAACTGCAAGATCGTTGAAAAGATATCTGGGATAAGAATTCACTTTAAACATTTTTCCATAATATTCTTAGAATTGTTCGTAGTTACTGTATACCTACTTTGACAAAATCTCCCCCTTGAATCATGAAATCTTTTATTACTCTGCAAGAGAGATAAAACCAACAATTAAATTAAATCATTTTTAGCGCCAATTTATTGAAAATGAGTTTATTTAAGTAAACATCACTGTGTAGCATAAAAAGCAGCAGATGTAAAATTGAAGTCAATTTATTAAATTCATAAATTTTTGTTAAATGAATGACTGGAAAAAGTTGTTTTAATAAAAATATAATTTGCGGTAGACATGAAGAGATTTACAGTGTTACATTTCTCCTAGTTTACTTTCTGTATCATTACTTGTGTACTTACCTGTGAAATGTTGCCCCTTTGTACCCAACAGGCAGACCATCTCTTCTAAAATTGAATAATTTTATATAAATTATTTCATCTAATCTTGGCATAACTAATGCTTACATGATAAAGTTACTGTATCTGGTTGTAAGAATAAATGGGGAAATAAAAAATATGTAACTTTAAAGGCAAGACACTGTATTGTGTTAACTTGGGAATCACTGCTGATTTAGAGAAAGTCATGAATTTCTATCTATCTATTTACTGTATCTATATTATTAAATTTGGTAAATTTTTCGACAAATGGAAAAATGGAAAAAGAGTAACAAGAGCGAGATTTGAACTTTATGAAAATTTACCAAATTATATGTTATAACTTCTACCAAAAATATATTATCAATTATATAAACCAAATATATGTGGTTATTAAGGACAGGTTTGTTAATGGTTACTATAATGTTGATGCATGGCGGATACAAAGATGTTTGAGCCTGCACTATGTATGAATAATAATTGATTGAAATATTTGTTGATGCAATCCTTGTATACTGTATACAGTATCTGTTATGCATCAAGTGTTAAGTAAGAAAACATTCAATCAATTTTAAATAAAAAGAGCAGTCAATAAATTAGAGCAATTTAGTTGTCCCAATGCTATTTGTGAAAGGTGAGAATGATTGCTGATTTCAGTTGGAAGTAGTAAAGCTCTCTGATTTAAAGTAATCAGATGGAAGTAAAAAATGTAACCCATTTCCCCTGAAATTTTTACTGCATGCTATCCACAAATTATTTCAGAGAGAAATCTCATCAGAATTCTACAATTTTAAATAAGAATCTCTCTTACTTGTATTCTCCTGTGCAAAATTGCCTGAAAAGGAAGAAAATCGTCCAGTGAGTGGTTTTGACAGTGAAAGTTGAATAACTACACATTAATTAACTGTGTGTCAAAGCAGCACTTTGATTGCCTTTCAAAAATGATGACAAACTGAAAACAAACAATGCAAGTAATTCTCCTATGACTAATTGGCTTCAAATGCTATTTTGTACATATATATTTAAAATGCGTTTCTCTTAATTCAGCGCTGCTCTACATAAAAACTGAGCCAATTCTGTAAGCTCCATCAGAGTTTCTCTCATTTATCCATACCTGAAATTTTCTGCAGTTTTTGGAACTGCATCAGCAAATAGCTCCATCTTCATTCTACCAATTTCCTACAAACAGAAGACTCGCTATAATGGGAATTTTGAAATGAAAAGACCACATGCTTGCACACTTAAAAATTATACAAAGGTCCAGGCCAAACTGCAAACAATAACGTTCCTATCCAACAGGTGTGCAGAGTATGGCACTTGCACACCGGAGATTTTCAATAGGCTATTCAAATTAGACAATAGAGAACAAAAGAAAATTCTCGTTGCACTCCGGAGATCTCGTCGAAAAGTGCCATACTCTGCAGACTGGCTATCCAAACATTTTTATTTTCTGCATGGGAATAAAATCTAAATTACTTCAAAAATCCTTTAACACACGTTACTTAACACAACGAAAACTTCGAGTGCAGATTTTGCAGCTCTGTTTTGCTGGAAAAGAATGCATGATTTCACTGTGCAGCAGTCCCAAAAGAAAAATTAAATAGGCCAAAATTAGGCCAAGAAAGATCTCATCAGGCTTCTTGATCATGAATTTATTGATAAATACCTGTCCACCAACTGTGACATCAAAGAAAACAACGGGGTTATCTGGATTAGTTGCTCCTGTCGTCATTTTGAGCCAATTTTCCTCTTCAATATATCAGTATATATGGATCTGAAGTCTGCTAAGTTCAATTTTCTTTTCTCTTGAGGAAGCTGTGGAGCAGACCTTTTTGATTAGCCTCATAATCATAACGAATGATTTGTGCACATGTTTGAGATCTGGGAACTAGTGACGATTGTTCCAAAAGGACACGCGAATTTACATTGTTTCCCTTGGGCTTCGTATTCAAAATGGCTGGCAGCAAGAAACTCACTCAAGAAGAAGAGATCCTTTTACAGGATTTTAGCCGCACTGTAACAAAGAAATCTCAAGTGTTATTCTACCTCAATGCCTTGATGATTACTATCTTGCCGTTATGTGAGTATTCATCCTGTCTGGTTGAGTGAAAGGAATGAGAACTGCGTAAAATTTTTTAGGCCCTTTTTTCTTTTTTAAAAATCATGAAACTTCGTATCAAAAAATGGTTTGAGGCAAACATGACTTGGGTAAAGTAAACAAAATATTTTATTCCTGCTTTAAACATCACCAGGAATTCTGGCTGGATTGAAAATTTCAGGAAAATTGAACAGAAACAGGGCAGAATTAATTTAAGAAGGAAAACGACAGAACAGCTGAAAAACGAAAAGAAAAGAAAAATTAAATTAGACAAATGTTCATTGTTTTTATTTAATGATTTATCTATGCTCATCACGAACAAATAGGTAGCAAAAATGTATTTATAGATATACTAAAAGAAGTACTCCAGCCAAGCTTTTGGCGGAATGGAAATTGTGGCACTTGAACACCCACCCAAGCCAAGAAAAACAATAAGTCATTCAAAAAAGACAACAAATAAACAATAGAGGACCCTTCTTGCACACCTGAGGTTTTGTCGAAAATTGCTCTACTTTCCATACTGGCAGCCAAGTTCTAGTTGGGCTATGGCTATTAAGTATATACTGTATTTTCACAAATTATGTGACTTGCTTCGCTTTATTGTAATTCACTTTCTCGTTGCCAGAAAATACACCAATCAATTGGTACAATGACACCTGGTCACTCAGTGATATGATAAACTGTATCATGTGACAACAATGCAAGGCTTTAATTGGTTTATTTCTAAAGACAAATTCTTATGGCTCAGGACCTTTTTTTGCCCATGGTTCTGCATGTTATAGTTTTCTTATGGAATCAACTCCTTAAGACAAAGAGCTGTGCATCATGTTTTTAGTCAGGCATTAGCTCAGGATTATTGAGTGATTGTATTGATTTCGCTTGATTTACAGGGCTCTTCTGGAAGATTCATTTAATGGACCCGTACACATATGCTCCTCTCTTTGCTGTTGGAACAGTGGTAGCATCTTACTTGGTGTCATTTGCTTACAAGAATACAAAGTTCACAATGAAACACAAGTAAGTACAGCAGAGCACTATGCACAGTAGACAGTATGTACTGTGTAGGATAAAGCACAAAGGTTCTTGTGATTGATGTAGTCCTTGGTATCAGGGACAGAAGTTATGGGGGCTGTGGAGCAATATCCACCCAATTCTTTCCAAATAGTTGGAGAAAGTAGGAAAAGCAATCCATCGTAGGGAAATTTTAAGCATAAGTCTGAAAATTGGCCCATTTTCTTGATGTTTGTCCTCCCCCCCCCCCCCCCACGTGAACATTGCATGTCAGCCACTGTGTGGGTTGCTGGCGCTATTCCAAATTGCTGAAGCCTGGCGGAAAGAATCATCAAGAAATACTTACAATCTTAATCAAAAATTAAATCATCCATTTTCAAAACAGCACAGCTACTCAAAGTTGATGTGTTTGTTCAGAGTGCACTTGATGGTAGTTTTGATGTTAAATTTTTGTTATTTGTTTGATTAGGATTGCTCAAAAGAGAGAGAATGCCATTGCCAGAGAAGTCAACAATGAACTTGACTCAAAAGCTGAAACTAAGAAATTGTCAAGGAAGGAGAAAGATGACAGGTAAAACTCGTTTCTTTATTTTACAATTTAGACAAACCTACTTCAAATAGACTTGTGGGAGTTTATTTTCTTCATCCACAGAGATATCAGCCAGAGTATTAACACCTTAAGAGCCATTCACCCAGGCTCCTTTGTGGGTGCGCTGAAATTTCCGACTGTCTAAAAATCAAATTTGGTGTAAGCAAAACCATTCATTCATCCACACTGCAGAAGTTGAGCTGACAGAAAAGTTTTCCTTTTGTTGTAATGTTCTATCAGCTTACTGCACTCTTGATTTATAATTTCTGTTCAGGCCAAATTTGATTTTCAGATGGTCTAAAATTGTAGTGTGCCGGCAAGGGACCCTGGGTGACAATCGCTTATCAATGCTTTAAATTTGTCTAAAAAGAAATAGAATACCATACAAACCATGAAATTTTGTAAGCATAAGTTTTTGTATTAACTAAACTGAAATGCCAGGGTTTAAGTATGTTAAATGATGGTCTTCAAGTCGCTTAATGATTTGGCTCCACAATACCTCTGTAACCTTTTTACCAAAAACTCAGCATGCTCCTCCTGCAGCATCCGGAACACTGAGACTGATTTAAGGTTGCCAAAGAAAAAGTCAGCAAATAGGCAAAAATGCTTTTCTTTCCAGGAGCTAAACTATGGAATAGCCTTCCAGCTGAGTCTAAGACGGCATCCTCCCTGAATGGTTTTAAAACATCAATAAAGGGTTAATTTTTCGTTCTATTGTAAATATTGTATTTTTGTAGATTGTAGGCTTTTAGAATTATGGTTTTTCTAGTGATATGTTATTTGTAACTGTACATTGTAATTAAGTTTTTATCGGAGGGCCCCTTGAAAAATAGCTTCTGCTGAAAGGCAACCCTCCATAGAAAAATCAAATATGAAATGTGAACATATCAGCTATCACCCTTCATCATTAAATTTATCTTACAGAATTCTTTGGAAGAAGAACACAGTGTCAGATACTGAAGCAACGACCTTCTCCATCTTCTACAACAATATTCTCTATCTTTTTTTGATCATTGTTGGATCATTTTACATCCTGAAGACCTTCAGACCTACTGTGTATCCTTTCAAAATCTTTTAGTGGGCACTGAAGAAAGTAGAAATCTGTTGAATGTCAAACGATTCTAGATAGAGTTTGTAAAATCGGCTATTATACAAAGCAGGGGCGGATCCAGGGAATATTCTGACTACTACTGCCAAGGTGAGTTTATTCGAAATACTAGGGTGTGGCCTTTTTGAAAATAGGAGTGGACCTTTATAACTAGATACAAGCATCTGACAATCAGTAGCTGAAGCAGTAGTCGCAGTAGTCTGGATCCGCCTCTTCAAAGATGAAAAGAGAGGAGTGAATTTCGTGTCTAGCATTATTCAGTTTTAAGCGTTATAGTTTTTTAACGTAGTTGTAAGCTAATAGTGAAGCGTGGTTTTATTTTTTGTGAGGTGAAAAGATATTGTCAATTAACCAAAGAAAAGCAGCTTCACTTCTGATACAGTTAGCTTGAGGAATCATACGATAAGTTTCACTTTCAAATGTTTGTCACGCTCTGAAGAGAACATTAAGTTCGAAAGGCCTTAGTATGCTGATTTAAAGTTTTGTTTCTTTGCCTCGTCTTACTAATTTTCAGCTTGAGGAAAGGGTAAGGTTTACACAACGCTGAGAGTGTCCTCTCGATAGAATTTCGGAATTTTATACCGTTGAGGAAAGTATTAAGCTCCATTCTACACAACCTACAAGGATTCTATGCTAATTTCTTAGACGATGTCAAGTAATTTCCAGGTCACACACCAACCACACACACACGGCAACACAGTTTTGACGGAAGGCACTTAGACACAAGACACTTACTACAAACGAAAGGTCTGATAAAACGGATTTTGAATTTATTATTTGTTTAGATTTTATTTTCATTGTGAATGGTTTCTAGCGATGTCGTATATATTCTTTCCAAAGCGAGTTATGATATTGACCATTCAATGATATTTTTTCTTCGTTGCAATTTAATTTGACTCCACAGTTCTTAATTTGTAAATTTGAAGTAGATATTTCTTGCCGACTTACAGTATAATCCTTAACCATAGTTCAGTAACTTCACAGTTTCCACTGGCGTTGCTGCGGGTTTGGTTGCCCTTTTGTCAACTGGCTCATAAGTTGGAAGACCAAGAGCAAAGGAACTTTTTGATTTATTATAAATTTTGTAACTGTCCCTTTCTTTGGGCTATCATTATATCAATCCTTTAGTGGAATTATGCGTTTTTCTTGTGTTGGAACTAAAGTGAATTTTCGTACTCAACAACTACTGGTTGGCTTGCTATTTTCAGCCGACCTGTTCACAGCAAACAGTAGAACAAAAAGATCCCAAAAGTAGAAACAACGTGAATATAAAGAGTGTATTTTGTTAGAAACGTATAGAATAAAAGTAGAAATCCCCTTTTTGGAACATTTCGGTACTCGAAGCAAATTCTACAAGCTCTCCTTCAAGTGAACAGTAATGTAATAGATAAATGATTTAAGTACCAAAAATAGCTTATTTTAAAAACGTCATGTTAAAAACACGACGTTTCGAGCATATACTCGTTATCAAGTGACTCGAAATCAATCGAGCCGAGCAAAGAGAAGAGAAGATTTGACAAATAAGAATGCGAGATGCAACGTGACTTAGCGTAAATGGGGAATGGGAATTCTCCTTCAAGTGCTTTGTGGACTTGATACAAGTCTCTCTCTCTTTTTTAGTCCGAATTGTCCGGAAAATGCGAAACGGAAAATGACGCATTTTCCGTTTTCTGTTTTGCATTTTCCGGACAATTCGGACTAAAAAAGGGAGAGAGACTTGTAGCAAGTCCAAGTGCTTTGTTGCTTACCGTACATTGAAACAAATTAAGAAAAATTCGATAGAAAGCTTAACACGACTCTGCTAACCTTTCTTCAAAGAGTTTCAGTTGTTAGCTTTAAAACATCGTATTCTGGAATTTCAAGCAATCTACCGAAAGTTTGAGTAACGAAATGAAAGGACACAGTAGTGGCACCTAACATCTTCAGCAATTTTTAAAGATCCTATGCAGTCAAACCTCCCCAAAAACACAAAAAAGAGGCAAAATTGTTTCAGGAATATCTCAGATTATTGCAACGTTTTTAGAAGGAAAGGAATTCATGAAATCGTTTATAATTTTGGTAGGAATGGCTTCATTTTGATGGTGTGAGAACTGTTGTGCTACCAGAATTGGAACAGCTTGTCGCAGAAACGCTAGTGTTCAAGAAATTTTTTGAGGAGTTTCTTTGTCGAGGCTTTTGAGTGTGCAAAATTTGTAAGAAATACCAAATCGAAGTACCTACAGGTATTCCAAAATAACTCAACGGTTGTATCGTTATTGTCACGTCAAGGTGTGGAAATGCATAAAAATCTAAACAATTTAAAAATATTTATCGTTGTCTTCATCATTTTGCATTTAGAACTTGGACTTGATAATCTTACAGCTCCTTCGCAATAGCCAAAGTCGTCCTTCCTTTTCGTCTATTTCGTAGAAATTTTGCAAAAAAATGCCGAAAAATGTTAAAAATTTACGCGCTTTGGCGAAAGATGTTGAAATTTATGGTTAAATGACAAATAGTAGCAAATATCGAATGAACAAATGAATGTAAAGAAATATAATCACCAACCACGTGACAATTGACGTCATCTTTTGTTCTCGATGACCTTCAGGGATGTCGCTCAAACCAGGAGAATTTGAAAAAGGAATCCACAAAATTTTGCGAAATATCGAAATTATCAAGAAATCTGGAAGGATTTCGGCACCAAGTTATGCATGTGTATTGATATGTTGCCTGGAAGTATTTTTGAAGCATAAATTCAACGGTTTTGTAGTTTTACGAAGGTCGAATTGTTCTATTATTTAGGATCAAAATGCATTTTCTCCTTTTTCATGAATCAGGGGGTAACCATCTGTCTCACTACTCCCCACTTTCATCGTAATTCCCTTTAGCGTTTTTGACTGCACCAGGAGGCATGAAGAAGTATAGCTCGCATTGAAACAAAGCATAAACATACCCAAAGAGGTATTTAAACACGCTGTAGAGACATTAACGCTATCGATGAACTACTGAGAAGATGCCTGGTGGTAATAAGAAAGAAAAAACGTACAAAGAGTATGATTTTAGTGGTGAGTTTGTTTGAGTTATTGTCTCCCCAGCTGAATGACGGACTCCTGTCCCCATCATGATGAGAGTCTTGCGAACCAGTTTACAGACCTAAGAAATCGGTCCAGTCATTTATAAATCATGTAAATAATTATTTAATGTATTTAGAAACTAGGATAAAGATGTTACTTGACTTATATCCTCAGTAAATCCTACTAAAATTGTTTGTAAGGTTTTAGGTGGCTTCCCTCTGCTGACCTTCGCCGGAAACCTTATCTCTGTCCAAGGCCCCTAAGAATTGCCATCGCCCACCCATCAGTAAATCGCACTATTGAACAAATAAATTGGGTCTTTTTAGTCCTAAGGCACTTTGATAAGTTCCTTAGTAATCTAGCTTACCATTTAGATGTATTCTTTCGTAGTGATGTCTTTTAATGCCGAAATTTCATTGATGTTAGCTGCACCGCCGTTGACGTCCCTACTGCTATCCCTAAAAATATACCCTTTAACCACCCAACTTTAAGTTTCATTTACTACCACCAAACCTGTAATCCACACCAAAAATTCCCCATAATTCACTTCTATAACGCTTTAACAATCAAATAGACATCTTTATGCTTGAATTTTACCGGAATTCTTTGGTTTTTTGTTGTTTTTCTTGCGATGGGTTTTTCAATTTCGCGCGTAAACGTCAAGCTTCGAATCACGCGTATTGATTCAAAGTGAACACATGCTCAAAAATTCGATCTCACAACCTTGGTAGCCATTAAGAGGCAAAGTATGTTATGTATGTGAATGTATCTAGTTGCATCTTGGCTTGTTTTTAGCAGTTTCACCGCCAAGAAATTGGATTCTTTCTCGCTGCCTTTGTTGTCTCCTGACTCGGTGTGCTTAGGCCGAAAAATCGGACATAACAAAGACGGGGGTATCTGTTTGAATGTCTGTACGGACTTTGCTAAACAATAGTTTCATTCGCCGGTTAGGCCTGCCGAGTGCGAATACGAATTGTTAAAAGTTTGTGCTACTTTACGAAATTTGAATTCAAAGGAGCTTTGGGTAATGACTGGTAATGAAACTAGTTTTTAGACTTCTGACACTACTGTACTGGTCACACAGAAGATCCTTTAAATAACAAACTAGAAATATCCTAGATTCCTAGTAGATAGGCAAAGAAACTTTTTTCTCAAAATTCTTTTTTGAAAAGTATGATACAGTTTTAGTGACTGAAGCATTCAGTTTTCTCTACAGAGTTTCTTGTAGGGATTAGAAATGTCATTTTAAATTGGGGATTTAGAAAAAATACCCCAGGAAAGATCTTCTCCATGTCCAAGAAATACACGTTTTTTCTTTTATAAAAAACTTGGATCAGCACTTAGTACTAAAAGTTTCTTAATTTCGCATGAAAATTTCGGTGTTTTAGTAGTAAAAGTTTCTTAATTAGTTTCTTATTTTTTTGGGCCTAAAATTGCGGTATTGTTCGAAGTTGAGCCTTCTTCTCAAGAAAGGGCTTCCATTTTGCATTGACATTGTCATCAAGAAGAAGCCATGCACATCAAGGCAAAAATGTACCAATTTGCAGTTAAAAGTCAAGAAAAGACGAATGTACCTTTGTTAGAGAGACATAGAATAAGAGAGACATACAGAAATAAAGTTTTAGAGTTTCTTAACTGTTCTTGAGCGTAGTACTAGAGTTTCTTAAATTTTTGGTCATCATAGTACTAGTTTCTTATAAACCAGTTTCTTATAAAAAAACATGTAATCATTATTTTTAAAGAATTTCTTTGTCACTCTTTAGATGACAGCGCAGATTCATTTGAACCTGTCAAAGTGAAAAGAAAAAGCAAGAAAAAGAAAAACTCTACTGATGCACCGCCACAAAAGAAGAGAAAGAAGGCAGAAGAAGAAGCCCCAAGAGAAGAGGTGAGTCACAATCTGCTGGAAATATGCACAAACAGTCCATATCTGCTTGAAGAGTAACATTAAACATACATACACTCATTTTTTTTATAAGAAACTAAGGTCCGGGGCTGGTAGGCAGTTTCTTAAATTTTTTTTGGGTCATTTTGCTACCAAACGTTTGTTACGTGTTTCTTCTATTTTTAATGGCAGAAGTGTAAAGTTAATTTTGTTTTGTCTAAAGGGCTCCCAAATTACTTAGTAAGATCTCAAAACAAGTATATAACATAATTTGCACTCAACATAATATACAAACAATTGCTATAACTGTACAATTTCAAAACATTTTTGAGTGCGATAGGAAAATTAAAACTGTAAATTACAAGTGTTTCTTAGCTTTTTCAATTCAGGTAGGGCTGTTTCTTAACTTTCGAAAAATTGAGCCTACAGTTTCTTATAAGCGGTTTCTTATAAAGAAAAATTAGTGTACCGTAAAAGCTCTATTAACCCCCAAGGGGCTTATTTAATTTTGGACACTCCAGAGGGGGCTTGAAAATGAGGGAATCTTATTCACAATTTCAAATGACAAAGATATATATGATAGCCTTTCAGTTCTTTTACCCATATTTTGCGGATTCAAATACAATTTTACGAGTCAGATACAACTTAAATTTGACACAGTTGTATCCCAAACCATCTCAAAATTAACATGCAAACTTGTTTAGCTAAATAAATGGAAAATCTTTGGTAGCTACCGGAATTTTTATAAGTGAGGGGGCCTGTTTAAGATTTTGGCTCAGATGGGAGGGGCTTATTAGAGAGGGGGGCTAAATATTAGAGCTTTTGTGGTTGATACACAGTACAAGCCTTGCCAATATTAACATTATAAGAATCCTATATTGAAACTAAACCACCATAAAAAGTAACAGAAAACAAAGTTTAACAAAACCAAACTGTTAAAAGCAAAACGTTTCAATTATACAATCTTTATCAGTTCAAATGATAAGAATCCTTTACGTTTCGATAAGAATTCTTGAGCCATATGGAAGACTTCAAATTTTTCTAAACAAGAATTCTTTGGTTGGAAAACCATACTGATATATGCAAGGCCTGTAATGTACATGTCAAAGGTCAGGTTAGCTAAGCTGAGAGCCTAGATCCTGTTGTAGACCTATATGTTCTAATTACCTTGAAGTTAAAGCCAACTGTCCTAAAAATATAGAATAAAGATGATGAGGAATTGAATACAAACTATTAAAATTTCAAAAGTATTTAGAAAAAATCAAAAGATATAGGAGTTATTTGCATTGCCTCTTTTGTCAGACTGACTGATTCGTATTGTTGCATTTTGTCTTTTTAAGATTTAAATTACAGTTTGTACATCACAGGTTTCTGATTAAAATGAAAGTCAAAATAATGCCACTATGCTATCAATGAAGGTTTGTTGCAAAATAATCATATTTATGTTTCTTGTCACAGGTGTATGAAGATGCAGGAGAACTTCCAGAAAGCATACCAGATGAATCTGCTGTGAGTAAACTTTACAAAAGTTATACAGGTTGGATGTTTTGAGGCACTGGAGATATGAGTCCTGTGTATGGCAAGTGATGCCAGATGATTTGACCCTGTAAAATTTTTGATACCAATCTATACAACTTGAGAAAGGGCCACATGAAGCAACTTGGGGGCGCAACACTCCAAGGAAACTATTTTATTTAGCTAAAGGGGCACTTCATGAAACATAAAAGGACATTTGTTTTTTTGTAAAATTTGGTTCCTACGCCTCTGCTTGAGAAGAAGGGTATAAAATGTCAATCTCCTCCCATACCTTTTTTTGCTCCTAAGGCTGCAATACTAAGGCTGCAAATCAAAATATTCATACCAACTGTAAACATGGATTCTTTCTTTTCCAGGAAGCCTCACCAGAAAGCTCAACTGTTCAGGAAAGTTGGGATGACAGCAATGAATATGGTGATGACTTCATCCCCCCTGAATCAAGTGGATCTTTGAAGATGAAAGTTGTCAAAAGAGGTGGCAAGCTGTATAGGGTATGTACTTGGTACAGGCCTTTTCGTTTCACGCGAGCGATCGCTCTCGATCCCGTCAGCACTCGCGCAAACCAAATCACGGGAGCTTTTTGTCGCTCCCGCAAAACGGTAAATCATGTCGAATTTCACTCCGTAATTTTAGAAGAAAATAGTTAGTCCAATTGTTAAAAACAAACGCATTCCACCATCTCAAAAGACTCAAGCAAATGACACAGACAATTCGAAGGCAGCACATCAAAACACAGGAAACAACAATGAATTAGCAACGTCTCTACGGAAAACGACAATTGAATATCAAAGTCATCGAGAATAATATCTGTTTCAAAGTACTGTGATGGTTTGCTACAACATTTTGCGATTATCATATCTTATCGGCACTCATTCGCACTCATTGCGATTTATTGTGACCACATGTTTTTTATAAGAAACTGGTTTATAAGAAACTATTACTACGAAGACCAAAAGTTTAAGAAACTCTAGTACTACGTTCAAGAACAATTAAGAAACTCTAAAATTTTATTTCTAATAGAAAAAGAGTCGGTAGATTACGGTAGATTATCTTTATTCACTTTTTTACTTGTTATTACATTTGCCGTAATCGTAATTGTTTAGATTAATTAGTTTGTAGTTTTGTTAGGACGACGCTCCAGTATTGTGTAGCAAGTCTAGATGTAAAATGAAAAATGAAAATGAAATGTTCGTGCGGCATTATCCTCAATCCATTGACATAAAGCATAAGCCTGTCTGATCTCTTTTCTCTAGCAAGGTCTCTCATCTTTTTCTAACTTTTGACTGCAAAAAGTTGGTAACTTCTTGCCTTAATGTGCATGGATTATTCGTGGTGACAATATCAATGCAAAAAGCAAGCCCTTTGTCGACAAGAAGGCTCAACTTCGAACAATAACGCAATTTTAGGCCCAAAAAGTAAGAAACTGACTTCTAGCACCAAGGGCTGATCCAAATTTCTTATGAAAAAACGTGTAAGAAAACGTAAAGAAAAACCACATTGAGCTGAAGACTTTCCAAAGTTATGGGAAGTCTGACATAATAGGATTTAAAACACTGAAAGAAGGGGATCAAACTATTTCAGGGTAGAAGTTTACGACCAAATGGCCATTTTCGACCCAAGGAATTGGAGCAACGAGAAAGATTATGGAAACGAGAGCCTGGCCTGGCTCATTTTGCATCTCATTTCCTAGAAACACTGTCCATGACGTCCTTTTATCATATGCAAAGCCCGTGGCTAAGCAGTTCTTTATGTTACTTCTGAAATCAATATGATTCTGTATATATCTTTACCTGAGCGATCGCTCGCGCAAAAGAAATCACGGGAGCGATTGTCCACTCGCGTGAGCTATTTCTCACGAAAAGGCCTGTTGGTACTTCTTTGGATAGATTTGAAACAGAGAAACTAAATGTTTACTTGGTATCTGCAATGTATCAAGGTATCAACAAATTAGAAATGATCTAACTGGGGAAGGAAAATGTTACTGTAGATGCAGAAGGAGCCAAGTCCACCTTTATTGCCTACTAAGGTATGACAAAAAGAATGGTCCATACCCACAGTTGAAATGTTTAGGATCTTAGATGTTTGCATCCTTTTCTTTTACCAAGCAACACTATCCTTTTCAAGTATGACAAAAATGAGCTTCTCTGCCTAAAAAACTACCATAGCTCACTCAACCTTTAAAAATTGGATGATCCAAGCTGTCATTTAGTGAATAGAGTGCATATGAAATTAGACATAAAGACCACTTATTTTGTTGAGTCCTTTTTACTCTCAGCACAGCAGTATGGCTGCAGAAAGTTCATTTTCACCAGAAAGAATCTCCTATTCCGTTGGCTTTAAATTAAATGTTGTACAATATGCAAAAGAACACGGAAATCGAGCTGCTGGCCGCAACTTTGGTATCTCTGAATCATGCGCTAGAAGATGGCAAAAGATGGAGGAAACATTGAGAAAGCTTCCTTATGATAAACGTGCTTTGCGAGGTGGAAAAACAAAATTTCCAGAACTTGAAAAGCAAATGCAGGATTGGATCCATAGAAATAAAGAAGTTGGAATTTCTGTCTCACTAGATATGATGCAAAAGCAGGCAAAGTGTTTTGCAAAAGATTTTGGAATGGTTGGTTTCAAAGCATCTGAAAATTGGTGCAAAAGGTTTTTGAAACGTCATAAGCTGATGGAAGATGAACATGAAATATCCAAGGCACTGAATTCACCTGAAGAAAAGGCAGTGGATGTAAGTTTCAAAAAGTATTGAACAATGGAAAAGTATCCAGTCACATTGATAGGAAATGCTGGCCAGACTCCACCAACCATTGGTACTGTAAGGATCAAGAGAGAAACCAGAACCACTGATGAAACTATTTTCTGATGGAATGTGTCATTTGGTCAGAGAATTTGAAGATTCAATTTATTTTTTCCTGACATGGTAATGAAGAAGTGACATGATGATGTCAAAATGATAATGCAACTGAGAATGATGACATGAATTGATAAGAATGGGATATTGGTGCTCCAGAGTTGGTTTTTTTTAGAGGATCATTCTGGCAGACACACATTTTTATCTTCATGGTGATTGTGGATTTTTATTCCTGTTGATACAACGCTTCATTGTTCTTCAGGTTTTGGTTTGTAGCAGAACATTTTGAAGATGTTTTGCCAACCTGTGCAAATGATCCTGAGAATTTTGAATAGTTATCCTTGTTCCAATGTTGGCAAAAAGGAAATTAGTGTAAAGTGGATCCCTACAAAACATTAATTAATTCTTGACAAATGCAAACCACTAATTTCCAGCTGTGTGTTAAAATTTAGGTGTTTGAAGGAAAGATATTGAACCCCCAAAAACAAAACAGGATAGAGCTCCGCTTTGCAATTGAAAGTCTTAACAGAATCAAAGGTGATGGTGTCTGGTCAGTGTGTCCCATCAAAAACTACTGACTCTGATTCCAAAGTGAATACATTTCTGTAGCCTGTCCATTCAGTTCACATTTTGTGTAGCAACCTTCATCCATTATATATTTTATTAGTATGAAAAGGTTAGAGCAGAATTCCTGACATTTTTGACTTCTTTGTTGCCAAGTTGTAGAGCAGAAAGCCAGACCAGAATATCCAATTCTATATTCTTGATACCTTTGACCTGTCTTCTGTTCATTCTCCAAAAATGGTTTTCCAAATGTTTGTGAATGTGCTTACCAAATAAAGAGCCAACAAAGCACATGTCTTCAGCGGTTTGTTTGTTAGAAAGTTTCCACAGAAGTAAGAGGTTGGGGTCAGGGGGGTGCCAGCCCTGAAAAAATGGGGTGAACAAGAGATAGAATTGATTGCCAGAAGGTATACCCAATGTTTTTATATCGTTTTTGCTTAGGAAGGAATACCAACCTGAGGAAAGTGGGGTGAACATGTCCACCCCGTGGTGCTGCTCTTGGTTGGGGTCCTTTGCAAGTAAGAGTCATTGGGGTAATAGGATTTGAGAATGTGCAACCTAAATTATAGAAAATTGGGCTTAAACCTCTGACAGAGTTACTTGTTGCTTTCAGACTTTATTTGGATTTAAACAAAGGACCCTTCACTTGTGATTTGATGGCTCCATTTAAAGCATTCAATGCCTTGCATAATTTGCTTCAAGATCAATTTTCACAATATTCTATTTTAAACATTTCATCTTGCAGGAAGGTGGACGTAAAAGTGCAAGACAGCCAAGTAAACTAGAAAGAGAAGGAGTTGTAAATATTGATGATATAAACTTAGATCAACCTCTCATAACAGAAGAATCTTCTCAAGCTTATGATGAAGAAGCAAAAAGAAAGGAGAAGAAGCCATATAAAAGAAAATCCGGCCAAGCAAGGATCAAGGACACCACACAAAGTAAGAAGATCAGAGCTGAGAAGAAAAAGGCCAGGAAAACAAACCGGGAGAAAGGCAAGTAGTTTTGAGATATCAAAAATCTTTCAAGAAGTTGTTGCAACATTTCATTCATAATATGCTAGGTCTTGTCTTTGAGTTGTAAAAATAATCGAGAAAACTTGTCCAGAAAATGAACCATTTTCCAGAGCTAGCCCATCAGCAGATATCTGGAAGCAGGGAACCATGATAAGAGTTTAGAAAAGTTAGCAACGATTTCTTGCTATGCTGTGGGTCAAATCTTAGTATGAAGAATTATCTGCTTGCTGGCAACCTTATTTAATTTCACGAAGCTGTGTAAACACAGGCCACGAATGTAATTTTTTTATGAATTTTTTTTCTTTCAGGACAACCTGTTGGATCCCCAAAGGTAAGTGTTTAAGCTTCGCCTTGAGGAGTTATCTTTTGCCATGTTTGTCAATTATATGTTTAGTTGGAAAACAATTTCTCAGTTTTATCAAGATGCAGACTTTTAATTAGTAAAAGAAAATTTTTGCCCACTTCAAAAATGTCTCTCAAGGAACATTTTTGCCACATGAAATGATGATTGATATCCACAGACCTGTTCTGAAATGTTATTTGAAGAAGTTTATATCATGCACCACCAACTGATCATGTGGCAAATTGTGAACTTGCAGGAAGCTAGATCCAAACCTTAAACTCTGTGTTGTGTAATGACCCATGATTTCTAGCATATGGTAGGTTTTCTTAATTCACCTAAGATTTGCCACCATGGAAAAACACCAGTTTCCATTTGATCGACGAAGTTGGTTGGGCTAGATCATTACGTGGATGGGTGGTCTCCTGGAAAGACCCGGCATCATAGGTACACCACCTCACCAAGGTGTGAAGTTGATACCTTGGCGATGAAGGCATCATAAACTCTCGAGCGCTGATTGTTGTATGGCTGCATGAGTCAATAATATGCTCCTCGGGGAGCTTATAAAAAAATCTGAAAAAAAGAAACGTCTTTGTTGAGGAGGTAGTGGAGTTGTAAAGCGCTCCTGAATATATTTAGTTATGGAGAGGGGCGCTAGCAATGACTTTACTTTACTTTACCTCTTTGTCTTTCTTTTCATTTAGTGAACAAATGGTTATGGTTGATGATGGCTCTTTAATTTATCTGTTCTTTTGTGTGCAGATCGTTACTCTGTGTGATTATTTGTAGGTTGAGCACCAGGCATACTGTGAAGCATGTGATGATGGTGGTGAACTGCTTCTTTGTGACACATGCACATTGTCGTATCATCTCACTTGTCTTGACCCTCCGCTTGATGATCCACCTGAGGGAGACTGGAGTTGTCCCAAGTGTGAGGTACAGTAAACCTTTAGTCATATTCCTACCATTTTGCGGTTCATTAAAGACCAACATTTTGGACAAATAGACTTTGGATAAACTATTTTCAGACCAATTTGTTTGGATGTTTTTTCATGGAAGTTTGGATGTTTTTAGAGAAATTTCAGATGACTATGGAAAATAGTCTAGTTAAAGTTTACTTTGCTTGTTTCTTGATAAAAATGTAAGTAAGGTTTTGATCATATGCCTATTTTAGATTCAAGGGGGTTATATGATGTAATTCCCGAAACACAGTCCTTTTCCATGTGAATTGTTTTGTCAGCAAAATTTTACTTTTTTAAACAGAAAATGCATTTCTGTAATTCTTTTATGCTGAAACCACAAACAAGTTTGACACTAAAATTTTCAGACATTTGAAATTTCCAAAAGCATAAGCATCCAACATATTTTGTGTTTAACATAATTCAGTTAAAACCCTTTTGCTTGCAAACTGTTTCAGAAACAGAAATAAAGAAAATAACTCGAAAAGTTTTTCTTAAAAGCCATTTTGCCACTTGAAATGATGATTGATATCCACAGACCTGTTCTGAAAATGTTATTTGAGGAATTTTATATCATGCACCACCAACTGATCATGTGGCTTCAGAAATGTTTAAAATAGTTAATGCATTTATTTTGGTTCAAAATAACTCGAAAAGTTTTTCTTAAAAGCCATTTTGCCACTTGAAATGATGATTGATATCCACAGACCTGTTCTGAAAATGTTATTTGAGGAATTTTATATCATGCACCACCAACTGATCATGTGGCTTCAGAAATGTTTAAAATAGTTAATTTTATTTGGTTCAAAGGGCCTTTTAAATATATTTTCCTATGCTCATTTCTGATAATGGTTTTGCGTTTTTCCAAAGGAGGATCATCTTGGAGACGAAGAAGAAAGTGACGAGGAACATGGAGAATATTGCAAAGTCTGTAAAGATGGTGGAGAATTACTTTGTTGTGATTATTGCCCTGGAACATATCATATGAAATGTTTGAAACCAGAGTTGATTGGTCTGCCAGAGGGAGAATGGAAGTGCCCACATTGCAAGGTAGTAATTTTACTTTACTTATTATTATTATTATAGAGCATATCCAGCTGGCAGTCATGCACTGTTCGCCCCGCACAATGCTGCAAACTATTTTAGAAAATTATTTCCATTTTTCCCTGTCTCCAGCTATTTTCTTAAAATGATTAAATTTTCAGTAGTTTAAAACTGTTTACTTCCAGATCATGTTTACTGTTCCCTTCAACAATGTCATAGTGCAATATCACTGGCAAAGTTCTTCTTATGGTTTCCTCCACTGTCTATTTCTTAGCATTATCTGGTATTTCAAAGTACCAATCCATAGCATGCTGACATGGTGTCTGCAGTGGAAGTCTCAACATATGTCCAAATGCTCTCCATCGAGTTTCTTTCATATCTCTGCTTATTTCTCTTTCTCTGCATTCTTCATACAATTGTTTGTTTGTTAAACCTCAGTAGCTTGGTGATATTCTCCTTAGCTGCTTGCGATGAATAGAATTGAGAGTTTCTGTCTTACTGTACTTCCTGTATCCTTTCTTTCAACAAAACAGAATAAAAGATCAACACAATTTATGTAATTTCTTCTGATTTTCATTAAAAGAAAATCAAATTTGTTCTAATAACCAATCCAGAATTTCTTAAAGAAGGTTTTGTTTCATTTAACATTATTTCTACATGATTATTTTGTATCTAGGCGGAGCCACTTCCAGAGAAAGTTGAAAGGATTCTGTTTTGGAAATTTGTCATGCACGAACCTACGGGTATGTCTGCACATATTTTCATTATTGATAGACCCTGACATTTAATTTTGCTAAAACCATCATAGATCTACCAGAAAACCTAATGTCTGCTCCTTTGAAATTGTAACTGAAGAATGTGTGAATAGATAAAGTATAAACACCTCCAGTAACATTTTTTTCTTCCATATGAAATGATGATTGATATCCACAGACCTGTTCTGAAAGTCTTACTTGTGGAAATATATATCATGCACCACCAACTGATCATATGGAAAGTAGCTGATTATTTTTATATTACATATTAATTGGGAGTCCGAGTGTAGAGGCCCAGAACAATTTTTCAGAACCATACCCTCCTTTTCCTCAAGAAACGCCCATAATTCTTAACTCCTCCTTCAACACTTTGTCAATGAATTTCTATAAAGTGGAAAGCAGACTGAAGAGAAGTGGTGGGACTCATTCGCAATCCCCCTGGCAGCACTATGCCCTGAAATGTTCATCATCAGTTCTAGTTTGTCCACTAGTCTTATACAGTGGGTTGCCTGGCTAAAGTACAAATGTTTCTTTTTGAATTTATAGTCAACTTATGTGATAATCTTTGCCATAGCAACTGAAATAAAAGATGGTGCTAAACCTGGTCCTTGTCAAATTCGAAAGTTTCTTACAAAGTTTCATAATCTTTCATACTGGAGATGTGAATGGATTGATGAAGTACAGGTTTGTGTTTTAGTTCATAGAAAAATCAACAAATGCCTTAAATCTTTAAAAAGGTCAGTGTAAAATTCTATCACAATTTTCTTTTCATTAAATGCCGGGAAGGAACTTACAGTTCTTTGCTGTAAATCTGTAGTGGAAATGTATTGATACTTTGATTAGTTTCACATGGTGGCATTTATTGAATGTGAGGCTGTCACATCATCAAATTTCTGAATCCTAAACCAGAAAAGCTACAGATTTCTGCTTGCCATCATATTGTAGACCTTTATAAACTATGGTTTTCTGGAAAGTTGCATCAGCATAGGGCTTAAGTAATTCAAATCTTGTAAAATTCTATGACATTTTTCTTTGAATTGAACGGCTTGAAAGGGATATATGGTACTTTGCTGTAAATCTGCTGTGGAAATTTTCTGATGGGAAATTTTGAAAAAATGTAAATCATCCTTTGTAAAGTGTAAATCATTGAATGAATTTCCATGAAATGGTGATGCAGCCCCGTCAAGCAGTACCAAATTTTAGATATTGCAAGCAGTCATTTTAAATACTAGGAATAATTCATTTGCGAAGTGAACAGAAGGATTTTGAAAACTAATTGTTACATGAGATGATGATTGATATCCACAGACCTGTTCCGAATGTTTAACTTGTGGAAGTTTGTATCATGCACCACCAACTGATCATGTGACAACAATTTATTGTGAGCCAACTTAATAACAAGGCTAGACATTTGTCAATTCTTGACTGGAGAGACTAATCAATAGTTTATTATAGATATCAGAAGAAGTCAATGCTTAAGCCATGTTTACATCTACAAGGTGAGCCAGAAAAAGGTTCCCACTCTCGACAGGCAATGATAAATCATACACTGGACTAATTTCAAATATTTTCGATTTAATCTTTTGTCAATACCCTATATTATTCTTGGTTATTTTTTGTTGATTTTTGGATGCCTATTTGTCGATGTATTTACGATTTCTCTAAATTTTTTTGCCTGCAAACTGCCCAAAAATATCGACAATGAGTGATCAAATTTTCTACTAAAGACTGAACTTGGCAGAATAAAGAGAGTGCTCCTCGAAATGAATAGGCACTTTGGAATGGATTATGTCACACGAGCGGTCGTTTAATGATTGCATAACGTCGTTTGGCGTAATCTATTCCAGTTCCCTAGTCATTTTGAAGAGCACTTTCTATTTTCGAATTTTCTGCCAAGTTCAGTCTCTATTAAATTTGATCATTGTTTTTCGATCTTTTTGGGCAGTCCGCAAGCAAAAATTTTTTGAGGAATCGCAAATATATCAAGAAGTAGGCATCCGAAAAATCAACATAAAATAACCAAGATTAATATATGATATTGACAAAAGATCAGATTAAGAATATTCGAAATTGGTCCAATGTATGATTTATCGTGGCCTGTCGAAAGTGGGAACTTTTTTCTGGCTCACCCGGTAGTAACACGGTGATTGGGCTTTATGGTATCTGCAAAAAAGTGGCCGATTTTCAGATCCGCTGTTCTCAAAGAAGACAGTAAATCTGCTGTTTGTTTACAATAAATTGCTGGATCCCCTGCTCTCCCCGTTCATGCAGACATCATAAATGTATGGCCAAACACTTTGTAGGAAGGTGAATATTCTAACCCGTCCCCATGATTTTGAATTTTGTCAGCAAAAAATGTTTCAGCTCTCCATCACAATTTCTACTGTCAATCGTTTTTTAGCTTGAGAAATATCATGCTCCATTATTTCGAGTCTTCTGTCGACGAAATGACATGAATGACCCCCCTGTGCCAGAAGATGGGACTGAAGAAAACGAATCTGAAGAAGAGACAACTGAACCAAAGGATAACTTGGAAGAGAGGTTCTACAAATACGGTGTCAAACCAGAATGGCTGCAGATAAATCGAGTTTTATGGCACAGGTATGTAAAATTTATAGTCTGACCCTAAATTCTTATCAGCGAATAGTTTTTGTGCAAATTTGCGCAGTGAAACAGCAAACACTACACATCTACCGGGTGTCCCAAAAAAATGTATACAGATTTGGTTGACTCTAGCAATGTGAATTTAGCTTGAATCAATGGCTAATCACTCTCAAAATGTTCCTCGATAGTTAATTTGAACATAGATACCTCGTTTGCTGGTATTGGTGCTTTGAGAGCAGACATGTTAATCTTGAAAGCTCAAATTTGCCTCCTCCTGCAAACCAGAGCTTTAGCCTTTTGGCCTAAGCAAATTCCTGAACCACGTCAAAATTAAGAACTGAAATTAATGAAAAATTAAGAAACTTCCCAATGGGTGACTGGGGGGTGAATTCTGGAAAACAGATTAACACAAGATCTAATATTGTTCAAATTTTATCAAGGTTCTCGTTGGTTTATACGCTGTGCCTTAAGAAATTGCTTAGGCCAAAAGGCTAAAGCTCTGGTTTGCAGGAAGATGCAAATTTGAGCTTTCAAGATTGATATTTCTGCTCTCAAAGAACCAACACCAAAAACCAAGGTATCTATGTTCAAGTTAACTATTGAGGAACATTCTGAGAGTGATTAGCCATTGATTAAAGCTAAATTCACAGCGCTAGTCAACCAAATCTGTGTCCAATTTTTTTGGGACACCCGGTATGTCTTGTCTTTAGATATCTAATATTTCAGTGACAAAATCTTCCTCATTGGAAATAACAACTCTTATTCATTCCTTAAACGCCAATTTGTTGGAAAAGTCTTCAGAACCTACTATAAATTGTTATTTATATACTTTTCACACAATTTATAAGGGTTCACAGACTCGATTAGGTCTTCTCTACTTGTATGATCCCAGCGCTCGACGCTAAAAGCTGCAACTTCGTTTCAATTTGCATGTTTTATTGCTTTCTTACATGCCTAGCAATTACACAAAGTTTTGAACTACTATCGAAAATGATCAGTTGATATTTTGAAGGTTGTATAGCGTGAAGTCATCAATGAAGAAAAACATACAGTTCAGTTCATTCATTTTAGATTCCACTACATACAAATACTCAAAACATTAAACAACTTACAACAATTTGAATAACTACAGGCTTGACATTAATAATTCAAGCATACAGAGTAAACATAAATAAAGCCAAAAATATATTACATGACTAGAGAATTTGTATGAAGAGGAATTCTTAAGGAGGACCTCTATCAGTAACTAAGCTAATTGAGGAGAGAGCACCCCTTTAGGAAATATGAATTTTTAAATATGATCAAGAAAATTATGGGTGAATAGTGTTGATGACTCTTTAATAATTGTTTTCAAAAGGGAAGGCTTTGAGTTTTTGACGAAAGACATTGACAGATGGTGATTGTTTTTGTCTACAGGAATGCCATACCTTTAGGTAGCTCTGTGGTTCAATAAATTAGGCCTAGAACTATGAAATTATTTTGGATCTTTCTCCTGATTGTTATCAATCTCCGGTAGGGAAAAACGAGGACGAAGTACATACCTAGTTCGTTGGAAAGAATTGCCTTACGATCAAAGCACATGGGAATCTCCAGATGATGATGCAAACTCGGAAATCAGGTATTTTATATTTTTATTCAGCTGTTCACTGAAGGGAGGCCATCTCCACATTTAGTGATAGGTGGACCAGCGGAAATTGCATTATGGCATCAAGTCCTTGATTCAGAAAACTGTTTCGTTGTAAGCTCCAATTCAAATCCTACATTGTATGTAAGCCTCGCATATAATCTTACTCTGTTTGCTTTTCTAGTGACTTCCAAGAGTATATCAAAAAGTACGAAGATCTGAGGTTGGTAGATACTTTGCTATGATTTTGGCTTCATGGAATGAACGATTTATGATAACTCAATTAGTTAGGACAGCCCATAATTTTTTTATATTCAATTGAAAATTTACAATACATGTTACAGACTACTTTACCTACAAACTACTTTACAATACTGCAAGGACGATGCCACGAGGAGTAAAAGTCTATGTCTACCCCATGGCATTGTTAAAAAAATGCTAAACTGCATACAATTTTACATAAATGCTGCAAACAATAAAGAAAGAAAAACGATGACTGTGGCCTGTCTAACATTAGATGTCTCCTGGGGCTGTAATAGTCCAAAAATGTAAATGTAAATGTACAGACCATAATCTTTCGATTTGTTAGAGTTTTAGATTTTTTGAAATGATTCATTGATTCGCACTCTTGATTGAGGAGAAGTGATCAGATAGATTGATAGAGAGATTGATTAATTGTTCATCGAATCGATTTCCACATTTATACCGTAAGACAACAATGGAAGGGAAAAGTGTGATGTTAAGGTGGCGCCATTTGTCAGGGCTACGTCGAGGGCATAGAGCCGGTCTGCGTTTGGGACATTTAGTCGCGTGGGCTAGACATTTACAGGTTACGTCACCACACCGATCTGGATATCCATGAACCACGCTTGCAAAAACGTGCGTGTCGTGATAGCTCAGTCGATAGAGCATCTGCCTTACGAACAAGAGGTCGCGGGTTCGAATCTCGCTCTTGACTCTCGTCACTTTTTCCATTTGTCGAAAATTTTCCAAAGTAATTTCCACATGAAATGATGATTGATATCCACAGACCTGTTCCGAATGTTTAACATGTGGAAGTGTATATCATGCACCACCAACTGATCATGTGGCAACTAGAATTCGATTAAGGATGAAATAAAGTTTTTGTTTTGGAAGTTTTTGCGACACGTTTTTTTTCTTATAAGAAACTTGGATTAGCACTTAGTACTAAAAGTTTCTTAATTTCGCATGAAAATTTCGGTGTTTTAGTAGTAAAAGTTTCTTAATTAGTTTCTTGTTTTTTGGGCCTAAATTGCGGTATTGTTCGAAGTTGAGTCTTCATCTCGACAAAGGGCTTCCATTTTGCATTGACATTGTCATCAAGAAGAAGCAATTCACATTAAGGCAAAAATTTACCAATTTTGCAGTTAAAAGTCAAGAAAAGATGAAGGTACCTTTGTTAGAGAGACATAGGATAAGAGAGACATACAGAAATAAGTTTTAGAGTTTCTTTACTGTTCTTGGGCGTAGTACTAGAGTTTCTCAAATTTTTGGTCATCGTAGTACTAGTTTCTTATAAACCAGTTTTTTATATAAAAAACGTGTATATTTCGATTTTCATTAAGTTCGTGTTCTAAAACAAGCAGTGTAAATAATAGAAACGTGTTTTTTGCGTGACCTTGTCAAAATATAAAAGTAGAATCGATCAGGGCCTTGCACTGTTTTGTACCTACAATCAGTATCAATTGTCTTCATTCTTTGATGCAGAGAAAGTTATGACCGAAAGTTGAAACAGAAGTCTTCAAAGAAGCAGAAAGCTAAGAAACAGAAACTCACAGGAAATGTAAGTTTTCATTGAAGGAGGTGTTCATATCTTCCAAAATAACATTGAATAAAATTGCTTTATAAAGCTGATGAGTTATTAATCTGCATTGTGAGGCTGAATTACTGCAAAATGATGAATTACTTTAATGGCATACTAACGGGTGTTCCAAAATGATGTATTATCGTTTGATTGCTTACAGGTCCATAACTAATGAACTGATTTTCAAAAACTTTACTTTATCCGATTGCCGAAAGGCTAAAGTGTATTCGAGGATGTTGGTTGTGGTTTTATGCCGATGTTTTCAGATGTTTTCATATCAAAAAGAAGATCGATAAACCTTCAAATTCGAGCCTTAGATGGCGCGAAAAGGAAACTGCCTACCTTTCCAGTCAACATTTTAGATGTGATACAAAAGGCTGAATTTATATGTCATTCAGGGAAAACTAATTCGATAAATACTGAATTCGGAGAATAATCTGAATACAAATACGAGTTCATCCTTTTGTATCATATCTAAAATGTTTACAGGAAAAATAGGCCGTTTTTTCTCATGCCATCTCAGGCTGGAATTTGATCAGGTTTATCAATATTCTTTTTGACATGAAAACATCGTTGTAAAACCACAACCAACATCTTCAAATACAATTTAGCCTTTTGGCAATCAAATAAAACAAAATTTTTTAAAATCGGTTCATTGGTTATGGATATGTAAGCAATCAAACAATAATACATCATTTTGGGACACCCGTTATACATATATGAGTCATTTATTAAGAAAAAATATAACGTTATGCTGTTACATGAAAAAGTACTTTCCCTAAAAGATACAGCATATAAGGCCTTGTTTTAAAATCGTATTTTTGCGTTGTTGATTGGCACTCTTGATTCAGAAAAGTGATCTAATAGATTGATCGATAGATTAATTGATTATTTTTTCATCGAATTAATTGAGTGACATCTTTCCACATGAAATGATGATTGATATCCACAGACCTGTTCCGAATGTTTAACATGTGGAAGTTTGTATCATGCACCACCAACTGATCATGTGGCAACTAGAATTCGATGAAGAATGAAATTGAATTTGTCGTTTAGGAATTTTTGCTGTGTTTCGATTTTCCTCAAGTTCGTGTTCTACAGCATCTATGATTTGAATTTTAATTCAAGAAGTTGTGAATCTTCTTTCGATTCTGAAATTGGTTTTAAAACTGTGCACACTGCACATCACAGCTTTCAAGTCTTATCAAGCAAGCTGTTCTGAATTTCTGTAATGATGTTTTCGAGGCTTCCATCTTTCCCTCTCATATTTATTTTAACGTTAAAGCATTATATTGTGAGATCCTGTATTTGTTCTTTTTAATTTTCCTCTTTCCTTTATTTCGCAGTGTGAAGAAAAATATGAGAAACAGCCACCTTGTCTTGATGTAAACGGTGGACAACTGCATCCATACCAACTTGAAGGCTTGAACTGGCTGAGATTCTCATGGGTACAAGGAACAAATACCATCCTTGCTGATGAAATGGGTTTGGGCAAAACTATTCAGACAATTGCATTTCTGTACTCACTCTTCAAAGAGGTAAATTAGCCTATATGCAGCTCTTGAGTTAGCTATTTGTCTCCGTCAACTAACTTTAAAGGTTTGACTTGTTTACATATTGCCATCTTTTGAAAAACTTGTTCATCGTTCCTTATGCCATTGCTCTTTGAAAAGGACCTTTTGAAATGGCCAAGTGAAAATCACTAAAATTCAGACTTACAAGCTATTTGAGAACTTTAAAGAAACAAACCCATCAGTCATTATTTTTAGTTGTTTCCCCAGGAACTCCGGATCACTGATTTGTTGATTGCCAATCGAAATGATGAATTGATATCCACAGACCTGTACTGAATTATCTTGATGATAAACCATCATGCACCACCATCTGATCATTGGTAATCATTGATTAAGTGATTCTAGCGATTTTATTGCATGGTACAAAAATGTTTCTGATTGAATATTTCACACAACACATCGTTGTGGTGTTCATTCCTTGTGCCGTTGCTCTAGGATAGTACTTCTATGCATATCTTGTTAAAAGAAGCTTTTGAATTAGTCCAAGGAAAATCACTAAAATTCAGATTTACAAAGCTATTTGAAAACTTAAAACAAACCTAGTATTAAGACCTTGAATTTTAGCTTTGCACCTTTCATTTTGTTTCAGGGACACAGTCAAGGTCCTTTCCTAATCTCTGCTCCTTTGTCAACAATTATTAACTGGGAAAGAGAATTTGAATTTTGGGCACCAGATATGTACGTTGTTACCTACATTGGAGATCGAGATCATTCGCTTGCATGCTTATGAGAAATGTCCTTTCCTAATCTCTGCTCCTTTGTCAACAATTATTAACTGGGAAAGAGAATTTGAATTTTGGGCACCAGATATGTACGTTGTTACCTACATTGGAGATCGAGATAACAGGGCTGTTATCAGGTAAGATATTTCCTTCATTTGCTTGCATGCTTATGAGAAATGTTTGTAGAATAACAGAGCTAACAATATTTACAGTAAATCCCCGCCTATAAGAACCCACAAAAATAAGAACCTCTAGGCTGTTTTTCCTAATGTATGCACCTTGTATTTAAGAACCTGTTTCAGTTTGATGAAAAATATGTTGTTATAGCAGAGGCAGCAAAAAGTTTGAATCTCCTCCTCTGCTGTTTATTAGCTTAGAATTGGTTATTAGGTACATAATAACTTTGCCAAAACAAATATTTAACAGAGCTGAACATCTTTGGTGATGATTCTAAAGGGCTTACGCAAGGCACTTCTCAAATAAGAACCTTTATACCTTGAAATTAGTGTTAGTACCTTTAAAATTAAAACCTAGTTTAGCCTGGCTGTCAAAAAAGTTGGTTCTTATTTGCGGGGATTTACTGTATCAATAGATTACTTGTTATCATGACAGTAATTATTGATCTATGTACTGGGTTTGCCAAACTATCTTGGTCTTTCTAACGGTGCTCTGAAATAGATGTCTATATTCCTACCCCTAGGTGTCCAACGAGCATTTTTTTTTGTCAAACTGTTTAGGTTTCATAAACTCATTTGAAAGTCACCTGTTTGTCACATGAAATGATGATTGATATCCACAGACCTGTTCCGAATGTATAACTTGTGGAAGATTGTATCATGCACCACCAACTGATCATGTGACGAGTACCATCATGAGAAAATATTGATTTTTTGTACCCTCCATTTTATGACGAGAGTTTGCTGTTATCATAAATGACACCGAGATAATTTATCTTGGTTTATACAGTGGAGATATTTTGGAGGAACCTATCGATTTATCTTTTTGGATTGCAGGAACTATGAATTCTCCTTTGACGAGGATGCTGTGAAGGCTGGAAAGAAACCATACAAAATGAAGGTACAGAAGTAATGAATGTTGGAATTTACGATTTTTAGAATTTTGTATCCAAATCAGTTAGTTTCAAACAGAATGTCCTACCAACGACTTATAATAGACCTTTTAGCTATTCTACAAAAGAGCCTGGATCGAGCGTTATTTTATACATTTTTATACACAAGGTTCGATCGAGTGGCGTTAGAGCTTCTATCCTATTGTGCACATTCGAAAATTCTACAAAATGTAGCAAAATATCGTTCGATTCTGATTCTTTTCAGAATAGCTAAAGGTCTATTGGCTTACCCATGAGATGATGAATTGATAACCACAGACCTGTACTGAACATGATTATGATGATATATTATCATGCACCACCAACTGATCATGGGCTAACATGTTTTAATGTTTTATAACAAGCCCCACGTTTAGTTATTTTATTCAAACGGGGTTCCGTCTCCAAAATTTTGTCAAAATGTTGATTTTGCAGTTTTTAAAGGCAACATCACACATACTTTTCATCTTGTTTTCAAAATGATGTCATTATATTCAAAAGAAATCTCTGTACTTTTTTTATCACAAATAAAAACAACAGAACTACAACGAAATATAAATATTCTGTGGCTGCCATAGCTGAAAAGGACATCATCAAGTCTGAACTACGGCAGCCACTTACATGAATGAAAAAATATACATTAAATTTAAGAAAAGAACAACTCAACTGGATGTCTCTATCACAAAATCCCTATTCACAAAATCAAATGACAAGGATACATATGATAGTAGTTCTTTTACACCATATTTTGCGGATTAAACATACAATTTTACGGGTCAAATACAGAAATTAGACACAGTCTTATCTCAAAACATATAAGAATTAACATACAAACTTATTTAGTTCAATAAATGGAAAATCTTTGGTAACCTTTGGAGTTTGATAAAAGTGGGGGGCTTAATAGAGAGGGGGGCTTATTTAAAATTTTTGCTCAGAGGGGAGGGGCTTATTAGAGAGGGGGGCTTAATAGAGAGGGGGCTCAATTGAGCTTTTACGGTATATATGTTTATTATTGCTGCAAAGAAGGGTCTTACCGGAACCCAGATTGCAGAACAGAAATTTAAATGCATAAAGAAACTGCAATTAAACCCTATCTGTTTCTTTTTTTCTGCAGAGAGACGCCCCAGTGAAGTTCCACGTATTGTTGACGTCATACGAATTGGTCTCGATTGACGCAAACACATTGCAGTCCATTGATTGGGCAGTTTTAGTGGTGGATGAAGCTCATCGGCTGAAAAACAACCAATCAAAATTCTTCAAAATTCTAAACGGATATCCGTTGGATTACAAACTGCTGCTAACTGGAACTCCATTGCAAAACAATCTTGAAGAGTTGTTTCATCTGCTGAATTTCTTATCCCCTGATGAATTTTATGACAAGAATTTCTTCCTGTCAGAATTCCTAGATATTGCAAAAGAGGATCAGATCAAGAAACTTCATGAAATCCTCGGACCCCACATGCTTCGGCGTCTGAAAAGTGACGTACTCAAGGGAATCCCCACGAAAAGCGAGTTTATCGTGCGAGTCGAACTCACCCCATTCCAGAAGAAATACTACAAATACATCCTCACAAAGAATTTTGAGGCTTTGAACATGAAAGGAGCTGTTCCTGTCTCATTGTTGAATATTATGATGGAGCTTAAGAAATGTTGCAATCATCCTTATTTATTCGCTACTGCAGCAGAAGAAGCTACACGTGTGCCTCCTCATAACGCATTTTCAGTTAAAGAGTTGACAGAAGCAAGTGGCAAGCTCGTTTTGCTTGAGAAAATGTTGCGTAATCTATTTGCTGAAGGACACAGGGTGCTCATATTTTCACAAATGACAAGAATGTTGGATTTATTGGAGGATTTCATGGAAGGCCATGGTTGGAAGTATGAGAGATTGGATGGCTCTATTACTGGTAGCGTACGACAAGCTAGTATAGACAGGTTTAATGGTAAGATATCTGTCCTATTTTCGAATTAAATTCCGTCTCAAATTAGATGTCACCTGAGATTTGCGAAATTCTTTTACAAAACACTTCTATTGTTGCTAATCGTGGGTAGTTACAGGTGACATCTAATCTCGGACGGACAATAGAATTTAAAAAAGACAGTAACTTATTCTTATTTTTCAATCTATGATCTTTATCCAGTAACTGTCTGAATCTTTATTGGCATCTTGACTTATAGTCGAACATTTACGAATGGTATTTGCAGAAAAAGAAATTTAGGCACATGCAGCGAGAGTCAAAAGTCAGTCGGAAAGTTTTAAAGCAAATCACATCAAACACTGAGGTAAACGATAGAGAACCGTTATTGTCAAGAGTCTTGCAGATTTCATAGTTTCCTAAGGACCAATTCATTTTTCCATCAATACAATGTTTATCAGTAATTCAAAACTGTTTCTGGCAATATAATAAATGTAAGTGTGAGCGTTTAAAATAAATCTCAAACAAACAAAAACACCATTATGAAATTGTTTCCGATGTTTGTTTAACCTGGTTGTCTAATTATTATAAAGTCTTTCGTCACGTTGTTGCGTTACTTCACCATCCCTTCCAAATTTCTTCTGAACCTAACCTAACTCAAGGATCCGGACAAAAGTAAATGACACAAATAGACCTTTTAGCTATTCCAAAATAATTTCCACATGAAATGATGATTGATATCCACAGACCTGTTCCGAATGTTTAACATGTGGAAGTGTATATCATGCACCACCAACTGATCATGTGGCAACTGGAATTCGATGAAGTGAAATCAAGTCGAATGATATTCATACATTGGCTCAATGCCACTCAGTCGAACCTCTCGTATCGAAATGTATAAAATCACCACTCGATCCAGGCTGTCTTTTAGAATAGCCAAAGGTCTATTGCTGCACTTTCGTGGCTTGAGGATAAATTTATGTAGCTTTTTTAAACAGCTACTGGTAGAACAATTCTGAATTTTTGTACCACGGGGAGATTTATCAAGGAATTTAATAACTGCTAAAATTAGTAAAAGTCCTGCTGCAATCTAACTTTCCTTTCTCTTAGAACCAACATCAGACACCGACGCCTTTTTGCTTTCAACTCGTGCTGGTGGTCTGGGTATCAATTTAGCCACAGCTGACACTGTCTTCATTTATGATTCTGATTGGAATCCGCATAATGACATCCAAGCTTTCAGCAGGGCTCATCGTATTGGACAAAGGAACAAGGTAAGATTACGTTTCTATCACAGATCAGTGACCACCTTCAACGTCATAACTTTTGCAGGATTTCGATAACAAACGAACCTTTTTTTATTCTAGGTTATTTATAAAAGGTATCTTGTGTTTTCACCCCCTTATTTTACCCTTTATCAGTTTTGAACATTGTACTCGTTTCGAGTACTTTTAAAGTTTAAATACTTGCTAATGGCGAGCTGAATGTCTAGAACTGGGTATATCTAATATTCTGAAATTACAGAGCGATGCTCGGCACGATTTACCGTTTTGCACGAGCGATGAAAAGATCCTGTGGTTAGGTTTGCACGAGTGCTGACGTTCGCGTGAAACGAAAAGGCCTGCTAACACAGCAAAATAAAGAAATTTTTTTAGCGGCTTGGCTATTGATCACAATTTCAGATATTTGAAAGTGATCTGATTTTAATCAGTATATCATAAATTAACCCTCATTTTCGGGATCATATTAACCATCAAATTTAGCTGTTTTGGTCCTCATGTGTTACATATTGTACAAAGTAAACATTTTTGGGCAGTCACTCGTTTATATTAAAATTTTTGCACTTAGCTCTCTTGTAGCTCTAGTATTTTCCATTTTCTTTTGTCTCATAATTATGATTTCATTCTGCAGGTTATGATATATCGTTTCGTAACAAGAGGATCTGTAGAAGAGAGAATCACACAAGTTGCGAAAAAGAAGATGATGTTGACCCATCTCGTCGTAAGACCTGGTATTGGCCAGAAATCTGCTGTTATGTCCAAAGGAGAACTTGATGATATTCTTAGATTTGGAACTGAAGATCTTTTTAAGGATGATGAAGTTGGTACGTTTTAAAAGCTTCAAAAGCTTTCATTTAATTGTTTTCCGTTTCATCAAAATTCAAGCTTGTAACTAATAAGATATCTACGATAGCTAAAAACATCAACACAATTTAACATACAAGTTTTTTGTACTACTTTCTACCGATTGAATAAAAAGTTAGTAGTGCTGGGCATGAGCTCTAATAAGCTTTCAGGTCAGGTGCGCGTTTCTGTTGTATAAGAAACGAGCACCTGGAAAAGAAACGGATTTGAACAAGACATTAGAAGCTAGACTTGCAAAAACAATCTTTATTACCCGGGTGAAGAGGCTGTATATATTTGCAAATTTCTGGGAAGATATATGTGACTATGCGCATACTAACCAGTTTTGTGTTGTACAGGAAAATATAAAGCCCGAGGTCTTAAAAGTACAGACCGAGCTTGCGAGGTCTGTGCAATAAGACCGAGGGCTTTATATTGTCCTGTACAACTACAAAACCGGTTAGTATGAGTTTTATTACCTGATAGCTTCTAATTTTGACTTATATCATTTAGTCAAACGCATTTCGTAACTGTTATGTCGCTTGAGTTTATTGTAAATCTCACAGGCCTAAATCAATTGCTGTGGTGACAAAAACGCGTCCTTGTATCGTATTATACAAGGCTACGGGAAAACCGCGGGAAATGTGCGATTAACCAATGAGATTGGCGGGATTCCTGTATTGCCTCGTTTTTGAAACGTCAGTCAGGTAATAATGAAGCATACACGTTGCATTTATTTTAGCTTCAAATGAAACTGGGCAAATCTTTTACGATATGAAAGCAGTTGATGAGTTGTTAGATCGATCAAATGAAGGAATCGAGCAGAAAGAAAGTGGAATGCAAGAATATCTATCATCGTTTAAGGTAAATTATTTATATTTTCTTCTTACCCACCCGTTTATCCTAGCCTTTTTACTTGATTTACAATAAGGTAGATATTCTTCAGAGGAAATCAGTTATTTTTCCCAATAAGTCATTTTCTTCTTTCTTTTTCTCTCCCTCTTGTGGTTCAGATATCCAAAAATTTGGATGTTTGGATATATGAAGCCAGAAGGTCGCTGTTGCTGGAAAATTATCTCAGTGTTTTTTTTATATTTGAAGTATATTGGAACTTTCTTTGATACAGTTTGAGTTTTCTTGATATATGTCAATAAATTGAAAACTTGTTAATCCCGTTGGCTGTCATAACTTCTGCAGATGTCCCTCTGACGTAAGATGGGTCATGCCTGACAATCTTTTTATCACTGTGCAACAGATTAATGTACTCACTGTTAACTAAGGCTTCTTTGCTGATAAAAATTACATATTTATCCAAAAAGCTTCTGGCTTCAAATATCCAAAAGGTCAATAAATTAATTTTCTTTGCCCAGTGAAATAATGTTGCATCCAGGATTGTGAATAGTCTACACCTTGTTTACGATCAGCTCCCCAAAATCGTACTCATACATCTGATAAGAATTGGAAGAAGTTGATTCATTACTCTATTAAGATAGAGTGCATATTCTTTGCAAGAGTAACATGCTACTTTTGCCTGCAAACCTGTTTCCTTGCCTTTTACTGGTGTTATCATGGAAATAGGTCAGACAAAATATATGCTATAGTAATACCTATTAGGTTGCGAGTTTACCAGGGTCTTTGCCCAAGAGTCATTGGGTTTCAGATAGTATGTGGCTTGCACATTTGTTTTTATTTTTGTCAATCTTTATAAGACGATATGTACTACTACCGTGCTAGGTATCCGGAAGATGTTGGTGTGGGGATGACTCAGTGGTAGCACACTTGACTACCAATCTGAAGGTTTGTGGTTCGAGTCCTCACCCTGCCGAACCTGCAACAAAGTGTGAGGAGAGTCGCCAACTCTCTGTAATTCCAGGCTAAAGGAATCACGAGGTGTAGTCACATCGAGAGGAAGGACCAGGAAGCTGCTTCGATAAGCTTAGCTTCTCAGCGTCCTAAAACTGTCTTCGGATGCTAGGTAGAAGTATAGAAAAAAAGACTTAGGTGTATGTAGATTATACTGAATTTTGAGCATCAAAGAAGAATCGAGATCCGGTTGTAGAGGGTGGAAACGCACACCGTCTTCCATAAAGTTGACCTGATGATGTGGCGTGATAAAGCTTAACGTATTGCTCATAATGTCTCATATTGCTAACGAATATTTTGTTTTGTTTTATCAATGCAGGTTGCAAGCTACGTTGTTAGAGACAAGGATGAAGTTGATGATGACGTCGAAGTTCTAAAGGTAAGCTTTTTGTCAATGTTTAAGTCTGCTTGTGTCTGTGAGTATCATGAAATGATCTCAGGCTTCTTCTCCTCCTCAATGTGAGGCCAATCAGAAGATTTTCTACAGAGCTAGGTCACATTGTATAGTGCCAGACCAAGAATTAGAAGGGCCTGGGAAAGAGGTTCCACAAATTTTAGGGGCTCTGAAAAGTTTGTGAAAGCTTTCAGCAGCAATGATTTTCCAAGATTGCTTTCGCTGTACTTTTTTCCAAGGCCTGTTAAATACTAGCTCACTTCCACTAAATATATATGCTGTTTTATTCTCGTGGTACTTAGCAGTCACTACATATACAGGGTATCTTTGACCTCTGCACGGACCCATAGTTTTCAGGTTAACTTTTGTAAAGAGATTCTACTTATGTGTTTTATTCTGTGAGTGATCTTGAGTAATTTTCATCTTTCAGCAAGAAGCAGAGAAGCCAGACCCTGCGTACTGGGAGAGACTATTACGTCATCATTATGAACAAGAACAAGAATACATTGCAAGCACTCTTGGTAAAGGGAAGAGAGCTCGGAAGCAGGTGAAAAATTGCTTAGTTAAAGCGGCAACTTGCCTGCTGTCTTTCCTTTTCCCATTTATATCTTATAAAGGGAAGAGAGCTTCTAAGCAGGTGAAAAATTGCTTAGTTAACGCGGCAACTTGCCTTCTATCCTTCCTTTTCCTATTTATATCTTATAAAGGGAAGAGAGCTCGTAAGCAGGTGAAAAATTGCTTAGTTAAAGCGGCAACTTGCCTGCTGTCCTTCCTTTTCCCATTTATATCTTATAAAGACCAAATAAAAGTGTTCAAGTATGCCCAATTACCAATAATTCACTCAAAATACTGGCTTTGATATTTATTTTCGGTGATCTTCCTGCAATAAAGAGACGCCAGAATAAACGCTCCTTTAGTATTTAGCCACCAAGTCGGTATTGTCTACTTTGTCCTTCCGAAAGGTAAGTTACTAACTTCCATAATTTGGATTCAATAAAACCTTCATGTTTATTGGAACTGAAACAATAGTCAATTTACTGTCCATATAAATTCATTCATTCCCATGCTCTTCGTTTTTTCAACTTCAGGTTAACTACGTCGATGGAACTATTATGGACCCAGGACCACGTAAGTTAACATTTTCTTTCAAATGATGTCTTCTGCTTTTGCTTTTTTGTGGTTCTCAAAACGATGTCCCAATCAATTTTACATATTCTTAAAGACATGGCATATTTTTATTTCTCCTGCATGGAGACTGCATGATATAATTATGATTTTTAATGAATTTTCATTAAGTTAAAGTATCGAAAGAGGGACTTTCTAACGATATCCAGTTTTGTGTTGGTAAGCATTTAATTCAGATTCCTAAAGATTTTTATTTGAATTCCCGGCAAAATGGAAAAATATCTTTTGGAAACTGTCAGACTTGTGTGTAAAGCAAAGTTTAGTGTCAAGCTACCCAATCAAACATTCTTGACAATTTAATGACAGAAGTTTGAATTTATCGTAAGGAAAAATTTGTGCGAACATGTATGTGAAGCATGGCCGATTTGACAATGTGGCAAGCAAATCTTGAAAAGGTCTGCCAGACGTGTTTGCATAGGGATGAGAATAGAACAGCGAAGCAGGATTTTTCCATGCACATACATTAAGTAAGCAAGTAAGTTTATTTATGGATTTGTCTATTGATAACAGTGGATGATGGTTCTGACTTCGAAGGTGATGATTATCATGATGACGATGAAGATGATGATGATGATGAAAACATTGGCATCAGAGAAGGTAAACTATTTTACCCCTCTCCTCATTTTATTATCCTTTTCATTGCTCGTACTTATCCTGTTCATTGACCCTGCTCATTGGTTTGGTCTGTATTGTAGTTTTGGCCGACCTTTCTTCAAACATTGACTTTTTTCAGACAACCCTGTAAAATGGTATCTTTAGCAGGTGCGTGAATTTAGTAAAAACACTCAACAGAATGAGACATCTTGCAAAAACTAGTTGATGCCCCTCCCCTCCCCCACTGCTGTAGATTCCTTTTACTGACTTTTAAAAGTTTACACTTTTGATATTTATGTTGTTCTAATACAGAGATTCTTAAGGCAACTTTAAAATACATAAATGCTACACAACGCTTTGAATAAAATGCTGCGACTAATGATTAGCTGCTGCTACCTGCAAAGGGGACGTAGTTTTATTGTAGAGTAGTTACGTGTATTGTCTGGTATTGTTTTTTGCTCCGTATTTATTAGTATTTTTTAACTTTATGTTATGGCCGCAGGGTAGACACAGTCTTTTGCTCCCTCTGGTATCGTTTTAGTGGTATAGTAGAGTAATATTGTAAGTAGTGTAACTAGTAATTATGTTATCGTAGCTTTTCATTGGATAATATAAAAAAATATATTTATGTTATTTATGTCATAATTTTAGGAAAAGGACGCAAGGGCAAACTGAAGAATGATTTACCACCATTGCTTTCAAGAGTTGGTGGACACATCGAGGTAAGACCGATTCCTTGTAATGAAAACTTACAGCTTTTGCATGAAGTGGGTTTCTAGGTAGTGGGTACTCGACGTTTGCAAATATAGTTTAAAAACCCTTTAAAGCCTCGGCACCCTGTGGCTTGTCGAAGGTGACTAGAGACTGCTGTTTGAACAAGCTTTAGTTATCTCCATAATAGATTGAATTAATGTGTAATGTCCTGTAGTCACATAAAGCTTTTCAGTAGAAAGTCTAAAACTGATTCATATCTTACAGAAGAAAGGTGGTCGAAAATAAACAATTTACCATTTATTTAGAATCAGGCTAAGCGATCTTGTAACTGGAGTATGGGTTCAAAGCATTGAAGTAATGTCCTGTTTAGCTTTAATTTATTGACCACGGTACATCAATCTTAGTGTGGCTTCTTTCTTGTTTAGGTCTATGGATTCAACCCAAGGCAGCGAAGGTCCTACCTCACAGCAGTGATGCGTTATGGTCTTCCACCAAAGGATTTCAAAGTTGCCAAGGCAAAATGGTATTTGATAATTATTGAGTACTCTTTCCACTCTTTTTATTCACTGGCTGTCAGTCGTTATTTGTGTAGTTGTTTCCCCAGGAAGTCCGGATCACTGATTCGTTGATTACCAATCGAAATGATGAATTGATATCCACAGACCTGTACTGAATTATCTTGATGATAAACCATCATGCACCACCATCTGATCATTGGTAATCATCGATTAAGCGATTCTAGCGATTTCATTGTACGGTACAAACATTTTTCTGATTGAATACTTCTTTTACATTTTCAGGTGTATCCATAACCTGCGAGGAAAATCAGAGAGGGCCTTCCAGTGAGTAGACTAATTATATGGCTGTAGTTATCGCTAAATTGAAGGGCTGCCGGACGCTCCTAACTATGAGCGGTCTCGATCCAGTATTAGCAGTCTCGGTTTGGTGTAATAGTCTCGTTTTGAATAGCGATTACTGGGACTTATCGTAGTAAGTCTCTCTAGTGAGTATAAACTGTTTGAGAATGTAAGATATTTCTCGTTGTGTGAAATAACCATTAACCAAGATCCTTTGTAACTTCAGTACCAAGAAACCACCAAATCCCTTAACTTAAATGATCCGTTTCTTTGTATGTTCTGTTTCACATTAGATGCCGGGCATAGTTTGTGACCTCAAACCAATGAAGAGCTGCGCTCGTGACTTTTTCAAATTTCATCACAAACCTGACCTGGCATCTGATGTTAGGCAGAATCTAATATAGTATCCATTAGGTTTTAATCGTTCGTAGTGTACCTAATTGTATGTAGTTTAACGTTGCGTGTCTTTTCTATTGGCCATGGGGTAGTCATTGTCCTTCGCTCCCCTTGGCATCGTCCCTGTAGTGTTGTACAGTATTAGGAAGGTATAGTAGAATGTAAGATTTATTGTAATATTTTATATGTATAAAAAAATAACCATTTAACGATCATTGAGAGACATTCCATGGGGCTCCGTCGCCAAATTGTAAACAAATCTGTGGACACCATTTTTTGAGGCATTTTTTATGGCTTCACCCAAGGATCGTCAAAAATCCAGTCGCATCCGAGCAATGGTAAGAAATATGAAATTTGGTTTGTTTCTCTGTAAAGTACAAAAATTTATCTTCGAAATAATACTTTCACTTTGAAGAAGAGATCATACTGCCTATGATAAATCTGTAAAATCATCGTTATGAATAAATTGGAGGCGGAGCCCCTTATAGAACAAACCATTGAGAAGCCCGTAACAAATCCTTAGGCCTTAATGAGCTGTAATTTTAGCTATGCTTTTGTTTCAGCCTACTTTGTAAATAAATTAATGATGATGATGATGATGATGATGATGATGATGATGATGATGATGATGATGATGATGATGATGATGATGATGATGATGATGATGATGATGATGATGATGATGATGATGATGAGGATGAGGATGAGGATGAGGATGAGGATGAGGATGAGGATGAGGATGAGGATGAGGATGAGGATGAGGATGAGGATGAGGATGAGGATGAGGATGATGATGATGATGATGATGAATCCTTGGTCTTGGGAGTATGTTCCTAGTGAATTGAAGTTATGTCCCTCATTGTGCAAAGTCTATGATTGTGTCGTTCCTTAAAGGGTTTGTGCAAGGTTAAAAGCTTGCATCTGCAAAGAGCAGAACATCTAAAAATATCCCATTCAAAGCGAAGTTGCACACAAATTCAACAAATGATAGCCTAAGAATAAGATTTATTTCTTGCTAAGAAACAATGTTATGTCTGAGTGATGTCTTTGTTCTAATTGTAGAGGAGCCTATTTACCACTGCACACTAGTTTTAAATTGCCTTCTTTATTTACAGGGCGTACACAGCAATGTTTTTACGTCATCTTTGTGAACCTGGTGCTGACAAAACTGACACATACAGTGATGGAGTACCAAGAGAAGGTGTAAACAGAATGCAAGTGCTTTCTAGGATTGGAATTATGAGCCTTATCCGGCGAAAGGTAACGCAGACTGTTTTTACACTATTTGATCTTTTTATTCTGATATTAGAGGGCTGCATCAATTTCACGAAGGTCTGTTTAAGTTTATTTGCCTAGAACCACTCTGAAAACTTATGCTGCAGAAGCCTAAATATGAGTGCCAAAACTGGAATTATGGTTTTATCAGGATCTCTTATTTTTGATGGTAGTTGGCATAGGTTGGTCTTCAATTCTAATGTTTCCAAGCAGTATGAAACGTATTTTGATTTCTCTATCTATTATGATATCTACCTTTAACATAGCAAATTTGATGGTCAATCAACTGGGCATTAAAACCTTAGCCAAAAAGAGTGGAATTTGTCTCTCTTTTGGAAAACTTTTTAAACCATTCTATAACGCTGCACAATATCTCCAAATGCAAAATTATCTTGTGATAAAATGACGATAAATCCTTCCTTGCGATATGATGTTGTCATGTTTTGTTTCCATGATGTTCTCTTGCATGCAATGTGCAATTTGTCAGTTCATTCAATCTTGCCTTGTCACGGCAAAGCAATCAGCAATGGATTCGATTGTCACGATGGAAAAAACGTTGGGACACAATTTATTCTGTACACCACTACCACAACAGAAAGCTGGGAGTCGTAAATACAAAACAGTTGAGTTATTTTTGGTCACTCGCAAACTAATTTGCATTTCCCAAATTGCAGGTTGATGAATTTTCTGCTGTGAACACATTCGTCCATGCAATCATCAATGAGACAGGAACAGTTTCTCCGATAACCATGACACCTAGTGCTACTCCAGTGGCAACCCCCGTCCCTACACCATCTGCAACTCCCGCTGCTTCCTCGACATCAACTTCTACATCGACAACGAGTGAGAAACCGAAGGAAGGGTCGCTAGATGAAGAACCTAAGGTGAGCATTCTCATATCGTGGTGCTGGAGTTTAGAGCCTCTTGGATACGAAAGTCAAGCAGGCATCCTCTTTCAAAGCATTTAAAGACGCTTTGAAATAATTTATTTTGCAACTTTTTTATCAATTATTAGAATAAGGTTTTACCTTATATTTAACTTAATTTGTAAGATTTTATGCATGGCCCCCTGAAAAGCAGTCTTTCTTGACTGACGGGGTAACCGTGGTTAAAGAATTTAAAATGAAAGAATTTAGAATGAATGAATGAATGAATGAATGAATGAATGAATTAATTAATGAATGAATGAATGAATGAATGAATGAATGAATGAATGAAATGAAACATATATTGGATCAAGAGTTGTAAGGGTTTACAATGCATAGTTTTGTTTTCGAAAATCTGACTTTGAGAGTCAGCCCATTTGCGATTTAGTAACGGTCTTTTGTCGTATTTTTCAGCAGGATGAGAAGGAAACAGCCACAACAGAAGCTACAACAGAAGAGAAAAGTGATGAAACTAAAGGTAAACGATGTCTTTTGATTCCTCTTGGCTTTTATTTGACCATGTGACTAAATAAATGAAAGAAGGGAGTTGATGATCATGGATCTTAGATGACAATGACAGTGACAGAGATGTCAGTGACCTTATTTCGGCCCGTTTCTGCCACCTCCCACCTTGACAGCTCATATTTGCTCATACGTAGATTGCCCTTTACCCTGCAACGATCTATTTCTACCAACGAAATACGACAGCATTTATTGCAGACAGAGGAAATCCTTTCATGTAATTTCTCTTTTTGGTCGGTTTAGGTGAGCAGAAAGAAAAGGAAAGCTCTTCCGAAGAAAAAGAAAAAGAAAGCACGGAAGCAAAACCTGACAGCGCAGAAGATGTAGAAATGAAGGAGGTCAAAGAAAATGGAACTGAAGATGTCGAAATGAAAGATGAGCAGGATTCCGAGAAAAAGAGCGATGAAACGAATTCCAAGAAAGAAAAGCCGGAAGACGAGAAAGAAAATGAGAAAGTGGAAGTGGAAGAGGAACCAAAGAAGGAGGAGAAAGTCGAAAAAGATAAGGAGCCCGAAGCTGAAAATAAAACAGAAGAAAAAACTGAAAAAACAGAAAGTGAAGCTAGCACTAAAAAAGATGAGCCAGAGGTATCTGCGACTCCAAAACCTGAGCCTCCAAAACCTGATCCTGTAGTCTCCACAGCCGAGAGCACATCAAGACCTTCGACCATCATGGGGGCTTCCTCATCTAGGGAGTTGCCCAAGTTTATGTTTAACATCGCCGATGGTGGGTTTACTGAACTGCATGTATTATGGGAGGCAGAGGAAAAGAGAAAATTTGATAATATTTGGTGGAGGTATCATGATTATTGGTTGCTGGTTGGCGCAGTTGTGTATCCTTTCTCGCATAAATTTGTAGAAAGTCCTTGTTTTATAGCTGATATTGGTAAAATTTGTTTACTTAAAGATAGATACTATAAGAGGCAGATGCAAAAAACGGAAACTTTTCTTAGCACACTGAGGCCTTTCAATCTTATGTTATCATCAGGATGATAACATAAGACTGATGATAACATAAGATTGAAAGGCCTCAGTGTGCTAAGAAAAGTTTCCGTTTTTTGCATCTGCCTCTTATAGTATCTGTTTTATAGCTGCATGTGTTATTTGTCCCTGAAATGAAAATGGTGGCTTTAACCCCCCCCCCCAGGTTATGACCCTGGATAGTTTATAAACAGCTTTTATGTCCTTTTGGCAACTTTCATAGCTACTGTATGGACGTGGCGAAGAACAAAAGCCAATTCAAGCAAATTGTGATGAAAATCCAGAATTTTAGATTATCGCATCATAGACTTTAAAGCACACCCAGAACCCGGCTTCCTTGTGAACTTGAGGCAGTTGTAGCATACCATACTCTCTTATTGTAACGTAATAGCTCTATTAAGCCCCCCTCTCTATTAAGCCCCCTCTAGAGCCTCGAAAATTAAATAAGCCCCCCCGGGGCTTAATAGAGCTTTTACGGTACTTGTCAAAGTTTGCACATATCGCATTCTGAATCAGTAATTCTTTCAAAGCAAAGTTAAATTCATTTAACCCTATTTTGGTGGGGGGGGAGGGGCAATTTCACCAATTTCGCCACGTTTCTTGACCATACAAAGAAAAATGGTGATGTAAGCATTATTGATGGCTAATCTTGAGTTGATTGTTATATTTTTAGAAATCAAATGCCTGGAGCTATTAGCACACCAAATCTGGTTGCTCTGCCTATTACGAGTCAAGAGTTAGGTAGGGGGCGTTTTTGCTCCCCCCCTCCCTCCCAATTCAATTCAATTCAATTCAATTCAATTCAATTTTATTCGCAGAATACAACAACCTAATACAATGTAATATAAAAAAAATAAATGTATTCTACACGACCCAAGAAAAGCGGAGCTTATCTAGCTTGGGCCGTAAATTAAAATTCAAAAGGATACGCGAAAAAGAAAAAATACGTCATAGTACAAAAGCTAGGAAAATTCAACAGTAAGATATATTTTTGTTAGTAAGGAATGTTATTGGTTTGTAAGTCTTATTGATCATGCAGATCTTTTATAGTTCATTTTGGTAAGCTAAGATGATGCTTTCTTTAAGTTTTTTACGGAAGTGTTTTTGTTTTGAGATTGACTTTAAGGAAGGAGGAAGGTTATTCCACATGCGAGCACCAATGTTTTGTATGGTGTAGTCACGCCACTTTTTATTAGATTTCACTATTTTATAATCTGATTTTTTTCTGGTCTCGTATCTATGAGAGTTCTCGTTGGTTTTGAAGTAATTTTGAAATACTTCGGGTAATTTATCTTTGCTGAAGTGCACTTGATGCATTAATTTCAAGATTTTCATGCGGTAAAGATCATAAATTTTAACTATGTTAAGTTCTTTATGGAGGCGATTTGTAGAATATTTACGATCTTTAAAGTGAATTATTTTCAGAATTCTATTTTGTAGGACTTGGAGTTCATTTAGTTTATTGGTCGCAGCTGTCCCATATGCTTCGAGCCCATAACCTATCTTAGAAGTTACAAGGGAGTCGTACAAGGTTAACAGGCATTGTTTAGGTATAGAATGTCTAATTTTAGCAAATATAGAAGAAAATTTGATTGTTTCACTTTTGACCTTATTGATATGTGAACTCCAAGATAGCTTTTCGTCTATCCTAACGCCAAGGTATTTAATCTCCTCGGCTCTACTAAGTTCATCCCCCATTGATATGGTGCTAGTTGATGTTGGACTGTTTTTGGAAGGTAAGAAAATGGAAAAATTTGTTTTGTCAGTATTTACTAATAGTTTGTTTGCTTTTAGCCATCCATTGAGCATCTTAAGTTCTTGATTTGTTGATGAGGATAATTTTGCAATATTTACATGAAAAGTAAAGATGCAAGTGTCATCGGCAAATAGTCTTGGTTTGGCAGAAGTTGCATTTGGCATATCATTAACATATAAAGTGAAAAGTATGGGCCCTAATACTGATCCTTGAGGCACCCCTTTATGGATTTGCTGATGGGTAGACTTTGTTCCGTTCACACAAGTATATTGTGTCCTGTTCTGGAGATAGCTGACAAACCAATCGTGAATTTTCCCTCTGAAGCCATAATGAAATAGTTTTTTAAGAAGTATATCATGATCTATGGTATCGAAAGCTTTTGAGAGATCCAGGAAGACACCGATGCAAGAGTTGTTATCATCCAGATTTTGATATATGTTGTCAAGGAGTTCCAAAAGGGCATGAACGGTTGAATGATGCTCTCTGAAGCCAAACTGTAGTTCATAGAGGATTTTGTTTTTCTTTAAGAATGAAATCATGCGTTTTGCTAATAGGCGTTCTAATATTTTTTCAAAACATGATAGCAAGGAAATGGGCCTGTAGTTATTTGGGTTATGTCTTTCACCCTTTTTGAAAATTGGGATTACCTTTGCGATTTTCCAAATGTCTGGCATTATTCCAGTCTCAAAAGAGGCATTGTAAATGTGTGTCAAGGGTTTGGCCAAGACAAGGCAAGATTTTTTTATTATCACAGGTTTTACACCATCATGGCCAGCGGCTTTTTTCGTCTTCAATTTATTTATCTCACTGATTACTTCGTTTATATTTGTCATTTCTAAAAAGAAGCTTTTGTCTCGTGGTGCTTTAAGGAAGGAGGAAAAGTGAAACTTTGTGTTTTGTACTTTTGAAGAAATTGTACTTCCAATGTTACAGAAATGGGAGTTTAATGCATTTGCTATTTTTGAATCATCTTTGTACGAAATTCCATCAGAAATTATTTCTTTAATAGAAGAGCATTGGGATTTCTTGTTTGGGTTTAGCATTTTACCAAGAACGGCCCACATTTTTGTAATTCTTGTAGATTTCTTATCAAACAATTCTTGAAAGTACATCTTTTTGGAGTGTCTGATGCAAGAAATCAAAATGTTGCGATATTGCGAATATCTTTTTTTGTTGTCAATGGTACGGTTTCGTGTGTATATATAAAAAAGACGGTTCTTTTTCGTAATACTTGTTTTCAGTGATGTAGAGATCCAAGGTTTGTCCTTAATTCTCTTACTGGAAATAGATTTCAAAGGGAAGGATTTTTTGTAAGCATGGCTAATTACATTATTGAAGAAATTTGCACAGGCATTGGGGTCAGCTTGTGAATATAATGGTTCCCATTGAGTGTGTTGCAAAGTTTCAACAAAGTTTGCAAGATTTTTGTTACCAAATATTCGAACTTTTTGTCTTTGTTGACGACCCGGAGGATTTGCATTTTGAACCAGGTAAAAATTTGCAAAATGGTCTGAGATATCGGTGAAAATATTACCTGAGTCTGACGTCTCAGCTGGATTTCTTTCTTTAACAAAGATATGGTCAATCAAAGTAGCTGAGTGATCCGTTATTCTTGAGGGTAATGTAATGCGCGGTAGGTATCCATGGGAAAGCATCATATCTAGGTAATCTTTTGTTCTTGCTTTACCAGGTTGATTGTATTTGATTAGGTCTATATTTATATCACCGATAATTATACATCTATCGGTTTTTAGTTTGTGGATTTCCTGAATTGTTCTTTCTAATTGATGGTTGAAATCTGCTATGTCCCCACTTGGGTGTCTGTAGATGATACCTACGATTGAATCTTTTCTATTTTTATTTAGGTTAATCCATATATTTTCGCACGGGTTTTTACATGTTAGATTTAGTTTATTTAGTATACTTAGTTTGATGTGCTGTTTTACGTAGATACCAACACCGCCTACATTACCATGTTCAGGAATTATAGGGTGGAAGACATAATCGTCTAAAAGAGTTTTGAACATGCTGATGTTAGTTTTATTTATCTCACTGAGACAAATGCAGTCGAAAGATATTTTAATTTCACTCAATAAATTTATAAGTTCTGCTGAATGTTTATTTAGACTACGTATATTTAAATGAAAGATTGATATATCAATATCATTATTGTTTAATTTGTTTATGGAATCAATTGTATAATATTCATTTTTATTCACTTCATTAACTGTATCAGAAATATAATTAGTTAAATTATGATTATCTATTAGATCATTAAGCTTCAATTTATCTGATTTAAAGAGTAAATTGATATCATTGTTTGCGATTGAATAAAACGGTAAGTTTGCTAGTCCTGAATTTATTTTGGATCTTTATTTTGGGTTAGTGGATATTTGTAGTATATTTGTTAGTATGCTTGTCCGTAAGTTCTTGGCCATTGTGGTCCAGGTCCCATTGTAAAGGGTGGGAATGAAGGAAAATATGAGAAATTATTGTTTCCATAGGGCCAAAAGAATCCACGATTTTGTTGATGAAAGTTAGGCAAAGGTAGGGCTCCATTTGGGAAAACGCCATTTTGATGAAATGGTTGAAGGTTTGTTGCATCGATGTTCTTCGCGTTGTTTGTTTGCGGCGCCTGTTCAGATTCTCTTCCATCAACTGGTTTTGTTTGTTGAAGGTTGTTGGGTCGTTGTGGTTGTTGTGGTTGTTGTGGTTGTTGTTTTCGCTGTGTGTTTGCCATTTGCTTACTTTGTCTTGGTGTTGAGGGCCAACACGTTGTTTTGATATTATTTATCAAAATCGAGGTTCCTTTGTAGGTGAGATGCAGGCCATCGTACCTGTAATTTGGGTCTCGTAAGTTGTTGTGACTTATGATATGTGCACCGTATTTCTTGACAAGGTTTTGTAGCGCTCTGTTTATGTATGTAATTTCAGAGTCATCCTTGTTTGGGCCATAGCTTTTTTCGCGATAAATGATTTCAGAAATTATTAACTTGGCAGACGGGAAATTCTTGTTGATCTGTTGAATTATGGTTTCAAATTTTTCAACGATCGTGGTACGGGAATCAGAGGACAGGTTGTTTGTTCCCACGTGGAGCACGATAGATTTGGGGTTGCAAGGCGAAAGTTTAGATATGTAAGAGGAAATATCTTCTATTTTGCCGCCTCTGATGGTTTGAATGAATGTTCTACCGCTGTTGTCAAATCGGGCTGTGTTTATCAATTTCAACATAGAATCGCCAATGATTAATGTACTTTTCTCATTTAGATTAATCTTGTTGATGACAGGCGCAGTGTTTTTGATGGTATCATCACTTGTTGATGCATCGCATGACTTCATAGCTGACGCTGCATAGGAATGCTGTGAAGATGCTGTTTCCCCTGTTGCATATCCGTTTTCGCAAAGCGGGGGTGCCTTTTCCAAGCTTACTTGTTCAGCGACAGGTTTTGAACGAACTGACATGGGTGTATCAGGGTTGATTTGGGGGCTTGGAACAGTTGCTGTTTTCACTAGCTGTGTAAAATGGTTGAGCTTATCGTTCATCTTGTTTTTAAGGGCATCGAAATTTGATTGAAGTTTTTGCACATCATCTTGCGCAACGAGCACATCCTGTTGTATTGAGCAGATTTTTTTCTGGGAAAGGCGTTCACCAGTTTTGTCGCAACAAATTCCATCATTATAGTTTTCCAAAAAATTTAAATATTGTTGATGCGATTCACTATGATCTTTATTTAGGTCGGTCACCGTTGATTTTAAATCACCAAACTTTTTCTCCAGCGATTTAATTTTGTTTTGAAGATTATTTGTATCCGTTTCACAGCAAGTAGGTTGGGAGATTTTATCTTTGGCTGATTTCAGTTCACTGATTGAATCGCGCAGTGCTTTGTTGTCATTTTTCAAAGTCAAGATTTCAATGACATTTTCGGATAAGTCTGATGTCAACTGCGAAATTGTGATTTTAAGATTGATATTATCATTTTCTAGGTTAACCAAACGATCAAGTATTTTATCTAGAGTGTGTTCTTGGGAGTACTTGTCTGATGGGTTTGCTTTCATGTTGTGATCGGTATCGATATTTAATTCGGATTCGGAATCAGAGTCATCTTTAGGCAGTGGAATGTTTTCTGGCAGAGGAATAATAGGGCTAACAATCTGCAGTCTTTCGATGAAATTTTCAAGAGAATCTTCTGGTTTTAAACTACCTTCCTTAACTTTGAAAACATTCTCCATTTCAAGTTCTTTCCAGATTGCCAATGACGTTTCTTGGGCCTGTGCCATGATAGTTCCCGTTGAATAAAGGGTCAAAGTGAGAACTGGCTTCTTTGATTTTTTTGCCGAATGATTAATGATGGAGAAAGAGGTCTTCTTACCATGATCATCTTTTTTTTCCACAGCAAAGCCATCAATTCGATTTAGGTGATTTCCATAACGATTGTCAAAGAGCGAAATCCACGAGGGGATTTCATTCACAGGCGACACTATCGTGATGCACGTTCTTCTTTCATTCAAAGTGTATTTACTCATTTCTGGTGTGCATTCGAATCCATTATGTGAAATGCAAGCGATAAATGTAAAAAAGCTTGGACAAATAATACTACTAAATATCCACAGTGAATATAACTTGTGTTAAAACATATCAATTTTGATAAAATTCAGAGCAAACTAAAAACACGTCTTCGAACCAAAATAGGACGTGTCAGATAGCCCGACCACTATAGGGTTAAAGCAATTTTGCTTGTTGTGTAAATTCCTTGACTTGATAAACAGCCATGGTTATGGAAGATGGCAAGATATCCAAAATGATGTTCGATTCGATACAATCAACAGACCATTTCAAAGAAGTATGTGATATTATAGACGTCAAGACGTCATGTTTACAGGGCCCGGTTGTTCAAAACTGGTGTTAGGCTAATGCTGGATTATGGCTATGTAACTGACTACAGAATTATGCTTTTAATCCAAGATTAATCCAAGCTAATCCAAGATTAATCCAAGCTAATCGTGGTTTGAACAACCCGGCCCAGGACTCTAGTGATAACAATACTGTTGGCACTGATGGATTATCCTGTATAAAAATTCGATTTAGTATTATTGTTATTATTTATTACGAAATGATTCTTTTTTATCATTCTGAAATTTAGAAAACGACAAAAAGTTAATGCAAGACACTGTGGCATATATAGCGAGGAAGGACACGTGGTCACCGGTTCATCACTACAAATGCCACTTACAATATTCTAAGAAATATCAACGATGAATTTATCTATAAAAATAAAAACAAAATGAATATACACACTGAAGCAAGACCAGGTAAATACTAAGACAGACTGAAGTGCATCCAAAGTTCGCCCACCAACCACAACCACGAGTGCACAGGCAGGGAGAACAGAGCAGAAAATGATTCTATATATCTGTTGAATCTTTAGTCGATAATAAATGTTCAACATGTTTTTTTTCTTTCTTTTGCAGTGTCCATTGATTACAAAAACAAATTCATCGCAAGACGTTTCAAGGTATGTTCAAGTTATTTCTGAGATTTTTTAGAACAACAGACTATCAGTTTTTTGTGTAGTTATGAACTTTAAACGTAAATAGTAAATTGTGTTGATCAAGTTTTTTAGATTTGCAATCTTGACATTGCTACTTGTGAATTGTTTTATGATAAGTGAGCCGTAGTTTTTCCAAACGCTCTTTCAAATTTCGTTCCAAGAAAAACCTGAAAACAATACCTTCTCAAATGGTTCACAAAACTCACAGTGAGTTTAGTTTTGAAAGTTAGGGCCCTCAGCTGAGAATGGATTAATTGAAATGCGATTGATAATTTCCTGGTTTTTTATTTCAGTTATTGGAGCAAGCATTGATTGTCGAGGAGCAATTACGAAGAGCTACTCTGATGAATGTACGACAAGACAATGGTCACCCAGGAATGGCTTTACAATCAAGGTAGGTCTTGGCTTGGCACCAGTGGTGGACACTTGGGGATTTCAGCCAGGGGGTGCGATTTACACCAGCCTTTTTAAAGATTTGGAACCCTCCAGCACCCAATGCTGGCTAGAGCAAAGATATTTTGTTTGAAAACAATAGAAATAAACAAGGCTTTTTAACTGAAACAATAGCTTCCCCCAATATTTGGCAAAGTGTGCGCCACTGCTTGGCACTAAAATCATTTGAATTTCTTAGATCATGTCGTCACAGAATCTTCTTATTTCAACAATTTTACGGTTTTTTATAGGCCATATCACACAGATTTTCCACTATTTTTCTCAAAATAAAAGCGTTATATTGAAGGTGAACATTTGAATTTCGTAGAGTAACAAACACAACATTCATATGTAGTATGATTACAGAGATATCGATGGATTTCCGAGAGTACCTTTATTGTGGATTCACCCCATCCACCCAACTTTGTGCAAAACATAATGGACACGTGCGGGAAACAATGTAGATCATAGAGATAACAGGTCTGTTTGCGGTTGCTTGAGCCAGCCCCTTTAAGTAAATCGGTTTCATTCTACATTTCAATAAAAGGAAGAAATAATTTGCTCCAGTCAAGATTTCATCGTATTTGATGCATCCTACTCAAGACCAACTCATCTGAACATTCTCAGGAGTTCATTCACTGCTTTCTTTCCAGGAAGCCTATAACTGAAAATGTTTCTGATATCGACAATAGATCTTTTAGCTGTTCTACAAAAGAGCCTGGATCGAGCGATATTTTCGTACATTTTTATACAGGAGGTTCGATTGAGTGGCGTTAAAGCTTCCATCACTATTGTGCACATTCGAAAATTCTTCAAAATGTATCAAAAATATCGTTATTGCATCTTTTGAAATCAAGCTGACTGTGTTTTTAATTTGGTTGTAGATTCGCCGAGCTTGAGTGCCTTGCTGAAAGCCATCAACACCTCTCTAAAGAATCACTACAAGGCAACAAACCAGCCAACGCTGTCTTACACAAAGTACTTAATCAACTCGAATCATTGCTCTCAGATATGAAGGGAGATGTTGCTAGGTTACCATCATCTCTCGCCAAGATGCCACCAATCACAAACAGATTAGGCATGTCAGAACGAGCAATCCTCAGTCGCTTGGCAACTGGCGGACAAATAACAACGACGGCAACAGCTTTGTTTACGGGAACTGCTCCCCATATTGTCGGGCAGCAGGCCGTCGGAGCTCGTATTGCGCCAGGCGTTTTAGCATCGTTGCCTCAAGCAGCTGTTGCATATGGTCTGCCGCCAGTTCTGTCACCGACAATTGGCGCAGGAACGAAAGTAATTGTGGCGCCACCATATCACGGCGAATTACCTCGCATTCTTCCCGTTGGAAAGACCGCCATTCATAGTCCATTGATGGCGAGACCAGATGACGGGAGTGACCGATCCCCGGCGGCTGGTAGTCCTGTTATCGGACAATCGTCCGGAAAATCGTCGCCACTTGCTGCTAAAATGTCGTCGCTTATCAGAGAGAAGGCGTCAGATCTAGGTTTACTTAAACGACCAGAGGATGGGAAGGAACCTTCTGGAAAAGCAAATTCACAAGATTCCTCCAAGTGATTTTAATTTAAAAACTATCCTCTGTAGATTGTATATCGATACAGAAGTATAAAGGAATAAAGACTTAGGAGTAAGTTGTATAAACTAGTGTCCTCTGAACAAAGGAACTGCAGGCTCTTAGTAATAGAATCCTCTGTGTTTGAAGAACAACCACGAAGAGTGCTGCTGTTAGCAGGAACTGCTTTCAGAGGCAACTCCGAGAGCCGTTCACGCATAGCCACTCAGTATTAACTGTGCTATTCCGAGTAGGTGTTGCAGATCACGCGGTCCATGGCTTCCTAATGAATCCCCCTAAAACTTATTCAAAAGAACGCGTTCCAAAGATGATAATCCCTGATTTTGTTAGAGCAGTAATTATAGCACAATTTCACTGAATAGACTTTGCTGTTGCCGAACTATGGAGCAAATAAGAGAACAACCTTGGCTTAATTTCTCATGGTAAGAGATCTAGAACCCATTTGCAATTTGTGTCAATAAAAGTTAGGAATCATTTTTACGAATTCAGACTGGCTCTGCACATCAACTTTTAGATATTTTCAAAAATCAGCAGAATTTTACTTGGAATTACAGCTTTAGTTTTCTCCTTGTGGTCTTAAATCAGAGAACGTCAAATAACTTACAGCAAACGAGACTTTGTGTTTAAAGGCAGTCTGTCACGTATCTGATTGGCTGCAACAAAGTCAGAGCTCATCACAACGGATTTATGCGTGAATTTGCGTATTGGAAACAAAGGAGGGCGTATCGTTCTCACTTACTAAGGTCGTAGAAAGTCAGTAGGATCAGCAACCATTCAAATTTCCTATTCTTCGTATTGTCATTATCACCCAATCAAAGGCATGACAGACTGCCTTTAGAATAACAAAGGACGTCTGGTGCTGCCTTCGTCGTCACGTTTTAGTATAATGTAAAACTACCCATTGTTAACCTGCAATGCGATGTTATCTGCATTGTAATGCATAAAGATCGGTTAACTTAAAATGTATTATTATTAACAGATTTGAGTTATGTAAATAGTAAGGTTAGTATATTGTTAATTGTTGTAAAGACACTTCTTGCTGCACTGCCACTGTTTTCATCTGCAGAGAAATAATCTCCTCAACCGTCTACAAGCAACTTCGCTATCACACGGTTTGTCGAACCTTCCCAATGCCGAATTAGTTTCGATAATCTTGTATGGTGATGTAAAGTTAACTTTTGAATCAAATAAAACAATCTCCCTCCCGTACAACTACTGTGCTATGAACACCCCAAAATCCTTCAGTTCATTTTGGTGTGGTTATGGAACGTAAAATGAATTTAGAAATGCTGTTTTGATCAGTTTTCAAACTTTTTCATGGTTGCATGTAACACAAAGGATGTACCTTACAGTGATATGCATAGCTGGAGAAATGGTTTGTGCCTGCGACCGAATTTGTCATGTCATGAAAATGTGCCGTCAGCATCGAATAAGACCGTTCTTTGAAAAGTTGAAGGGTTTGTGCATTTGTAGAGCAAGAGATCTAAAGACATCCCATTCAAATGGAAGTTGAACACGCGTCATGAGACATAAATAGCCAAAGACATAGAATAATCCAGTGTCTGGGTATTTTCTTCGTTTTTGGTTTTATTCATATCATAGACAAGCTTATTTACCGTTCAAGGTTCAACACTCTATGTAGCAAATGCTTTTGCTCCAATTTTATATCCAATAACAACAGCAATTTGATTTGTCGTACTGTTATTTGTGATGCTTCTTTCAGCTGCAAAATGTCACTTCAAATATTTCTTCGGCAACCAATAAAGAAACTGAAAGAACGTCAGTTGCAAGTTCCACTTTTGGTGACTTTTGAGGAACTGCAATTTATTATTGGCTCTTCTGTCTTGTTTTTATTAGCATAGGTTCCGAATATTGATTGAAAATCTTTATCTCGGCGTAAAAAGGTGGGTGTAAAATTCAATGACCTATTTCTTCTGATTGAATGGCTTGGAAGAAACTTTAGATATTTCTGCTTATCTATACAAATTCTACCGTTGGACTGATGTTGTTGTTTCAGAAATTTTGAATATTTTTCGAAATTGCGACAGCGTCTTTCCTACATTTCAACTCATTTGAGCGGGATGTGACGTCATCAAATTTCTAAATCATAAACCAGAAGAGTGACAGACTTTTGCTTGATGACCCAGGGATGGAAATAAGTCATATTGTAGGCATTCATAAACTATTGTTTTCTTAGAAATTATTTCATGTTACGTCAAACAGTTTAGAAATTACGGTGGTTTTAAGTTTTTTTGAAAATTTTTCTTGAATTCTTGAAAATACGAATTTTAAGGCAAAAACACTCTACTTTCTGAACCTATTCAAGATTTCAGAAAATTCCAACGGTAGAATTATAGAGACCCATCAACTAAAGTTTCTTTGAAGTCATTCAGTTCAAAGAAATAGGTCACTCAATTTTACAGGCCAACCTTTTTAAAGATTTGGAACCTATGCTGTTTTTATTGCTGAGTATTCCAAGTACAGCTGCTAGTTACGAAGGGAGATAGTTATTACGAATATTGATTTAAAGTACCTTAATTTTTTAGGCTGTAGTTGTAATTGGCAAATTAGCAACTGTTGCCCTGCTGTCCTGAAAGTTTCACTGGTAGATTTCTGGTAATTATCAATAGAATTAAAATTATACGAAAAGAGAAGAGTTGCAGTGTTCGTCTTAATTTCTCATTCTGCGCGCCTTGAACAGAATAACTGATGTTGTGGCAAACTCTTGCCTTGTGCAAGCGAAAGATGGTTTTTAAGAGACGTCACTTGCTTATATAATGATAGAAGAAGGGTATATCTACACATTTGCCAAGGGCATTTAATTTATTTGGTTCAAAAGTTAAAATGCGACTTTCTTGGGAAACGAATTGGCACAGGTCTTCCGAACCAATCCTTATAATTTATCTCAACGGAGATTTGCAGATCCATCGATAGCGGAGAAGCGGACTTGCTCCGATGTATTGCTCTTGATCAACAGATTTTTGGAATGCACAACGAGCGCGTTAGTTACTTGGGTTTCAGAGAGACTTCTGCGGCTTTGTATGTTTTGAATTACTGGTTGAGTGAATTTCCGTTGTCTGTGATCGCTAATCGCTTTGAATGGCGGTAAACGAACGGGAGGGGGAGACGAGGAAGAAGAAAAGGGGAAGGAGAGCGAAACTTTTCCTGTTCCCCTCCCGTTTGATTATTGACCAAGAATGAGACTTCGAGCAAGTCCAGCGGAGAAAATGTGCTACACTCATTTTTACAAGGAGCTGCTTATAAGAAACTCAGATCGCTAAAAAATTAAGACACTCCAGTGCTGGGAAAATTGCTAGGGAACTATTTATTTTAGTCAAAAAAATTCTCAGCATACAGTATCTGCTTTATTTTCACTTGTTTCATGTACCATATTACTTGGAAGGTGCTAAGTTTTAATACTGAAAAGGATTAAAAAAACTTCGTTTTGAATTGTTCGCCAGGGCACATGAAATAAATACGAAGGTCAATACAGAAATCGTAAGAAACTCACAAGAAACTTTGAGTACGCCGAACCTGATAATTTTAAGAAACTTTAGTACTGGCTCAAATTCTTTGTTTGCACGTATTTTTCTTTTATAAGAAACCGCAAGTAAGAAACGGTAGGCTCAATTGTTCGAAAGTTAAGAAACAACCTTACCTGAATTTAAAAAGCTAAGAAACTTTTGTAATTTGCAGTTTTAATTTTCCTATCGCACTCAAAAATGTTTTGACACTGTACAGTTATAGCAACTGTTTGGACATTATTTTTTTAGTGCGAATTATGTTATTTACTTGTTTTGAGATCTTACTAAGAATTTGGGAACCCATAGAAAACAAATTAACTACACTTCCAGCATTAAAACTATAAGAAACACGTAAGCAACTTTTGGTAGCAAAATGGCCAAAAAATTTAAGAAACTGCCTACCAGCCCCGGATCTTAGTTTCTTATAAAAAATATGTGTAAATACGAAGAACGTCACAGAAATCATAAGAAACTCACCAGAAACTTTGAGTACTCTGAACCTGATAATTTTAAGAAACTTCAGTACTGGCTCAAATTCTTTGCTTATTTTGACAGTGCTTCAAAAACTCATCAATTGGATCAATGCTATTTCTACAAAACTCACCCTTATTGTTTTTCGACAAATAGTCGTGCAAAGTAAGAGAAACAACATTACAAATTCAATGCCATTAATTTAATGATAAAATGACGATAAAATTTTCTTTACGACACTTTCTTAAATAAAGTTCTCTTTTGAGTTTTGTGCGACATCTTCGGCGTACCCATTTTCAAAGTTATTGTGTGCTATAAGCCCAGTTCCTGGAAAGAAGAAAGGAAATATTAAAGTCAACTTGATCCATGAGAAAAACACAAATTTCGATTATTTCATTGTCAAAAAGAAAAAAACTGTTGTAGATAAATTTGCAAAAATATCTTTGGAATGAAATTTGTTACGCCAAGTTACGAAATGGCGAAAGTGTTCAACCGAGAAAAATTAGCAATTGAGAAAATACTGAGCCTTAAAGTTGCACAGAATTATAAGGAATGAAAAGTAAAACTTTAAATTAATGCAATGTAAAATACCCAACCTTGAGGTAGAAATAATTTCAAAGCATTGTCCGTCGCATTTTGAATACTTTCATAACGCGTTTTGAACAACCTAGCGTGAACCAAGCTCTGTGAAGCAACACGCGTTGATTTCAACTTAGCCTGATTTCAACTTAGCCTGATTTCAACTTAGCCTTATTTCAAGTAGATTTCTAAAGCACAAACAATGGAATTATCCTCAAAGCGTTTCGAATCCACAACCTACTATTTTGCGTTCATAGTTTGGTTTATTGCCACTGGGTTTATTCCAGGACAACAACAAAACAAAATTTTCTCGTACCTTCTTTACGAATCTTGGCAACATGAATGCAGTTCTATGACAATCTTCATCATAATATCGTAAATTCAGTTTCGTTTTGTCTTCTTCACTAAAAACTGTCAGAGGTTCTTTGAAGTTCGTTGCTGGATTTTTACTACACAGCATGAAACCAATTTGACCACAGGGATAAGATGGAACTGACGTTGATCCGTAATTAGAGACTGGAAATAATTCCTTGCAGAATTTTGTCATTTCTTTTATCAGTTTTAAATGTATCCACATGCATTCTCCTGCTAAAAGAAATGAAAAATTTAGAAAATTGATTAATGACCATAGAAAACGGGGACAGATTTTGTAACACAAAAGCAACAGTTGCTTTTGTTGACACCTGAATCCGAAGCGATTAGATAGCGAGTGAAGACAAAGGAAATTCCCCCGGTCATTCAAAACAAACAAAGCCGCAAAAGTTTCTCTGAAACCCAGGTAGCTAGCTCACACGTGGTGCATTCCAGAAATCGAAAGAAGAAGGATATATGTACACATCTACCACGGGCATTTGATTTATTTGGTTCAGAAGCTAAGCAGTAAATGTTTTAATTACACCCAAAAATAAGAGAATTGAATCGCCTCCCAATCAGCTTTTGCACTGAATGAATAAAATGCCGAAGGTAAATGTGTAGATATATCCTCCTTCTTTTGATCTATGCTCATATTTGCTCTTAAAAGCTGAATAGAGACAGAGCTACTGTAACTGGAGTTTTTACTGTATTTCGTGTTTTGGCGACATCACCACTTGATACAACCTTCACCCTTTGACCTCAAAGAAAAATGGCTTAACCCTATCCAGACTGGGGGGGGGCTCATTCAGCCCCCCCATCTACTTAACTGAGCACTGCTCCAAATTGGTTCAACGAACCAGGAAATTATTTTTTGACTTTTAGTTTCTATCCTTTTGAAGTGTGAATTTGTGTGAAATTTTGAAAAAAAAATTTAGGGGGCCGGGGGGTGGCTGTTTTTTTCAGAGTGGTCGGGGCCAACTTTTAGGTAAGCTGTTTATGGGTGTAATTGCAGATCACCTCATAATCCTTTGATAATATCCATTTTCATTTGTGAACTTATAATTTGTAAGGTCTCTTTAATTTTTTCCAAGAACAATAGAACAATTATGTGTCACGTGACCTCATCAATGACGTCATCTTTAAGAAAATGGCAAAAATTAGTTCGCGGACTTTCTGCAAGGATATTTCGACCCCAAATGTTTTACAGCAGCAATAAATACATTAAAACTGATCAGCAGGGTTGTTTCCACCTAAGCTGTGTAATTTTGTTTGAATTTTGTGCATCATTGGCCGCAAACGGTATAAGATTCCCCGGGGGTATCCTCACATAGTACAACTAACGGTCAGTTTGTATGCATATCTTGAGAATCTGCTTTACAGTGAGACTTTTTTGACTTGAAAGTGTTTAGTTTGTCAAGATATTATCAAAATTCCACCAAATAACTATCCTCAATCCCCTTTTTCCCCCTTCCTTCTTCCTTACAACTCATTTGCTTACTACTGGGAAAAAATGCTGATGTCAGCATTTTTTGCAATGATCAAAACAAAAGTTTCAAAAGGAAAAATGAAGTGTGCAACGATCACTTATCATCGAAGTAGTTTTCATTGTAAACTATGGAGAAATTCTCTAATATGGCTGCATTTGTCATTTTTCAGAAAAACAAGATTTTTAATCTCTTTGTCCGCCATCTTGAATTTGCGAAAATCAAATTTTTCACTTGATAAGTATATTTTCACCTTCTAACAATGCTTTGATAGGCATAATTTGGTTTCATGAATCATTCTTAGAAAATTATAAAGATTTAAAAAAAAGTTGTTTTTTTCATTTTTTTCGTGGACACGTGCCAGTTGGTCCTGAATAATTATGACGTCATATCTATTTTTAGAAATCTTTTTACTAGAAATGATAGATCATAAGTACGGCTACCTGCATGGTGAGTTTCGTCTTCGTAAGTGAAGGAATGGCGATTTTAGAGAGGGGGGGCTGAATGAGCCCCCCCCCCCAGTCTTCTAGTAGCTCAAAAAGCCCAGTCTGGATAGGGTTAATTTCTGTTATTGGCTTGAACTATTACTCATGTTGTAACATGAACGGTGTATACTAAATGTTTTCAGGGATGTTTTTCACTACAAGAGAAATGTAGCACTAATGCAGCATGACAAACATCAAGCAAGAAATTGTTTACCTTGTGTACAAAGAAGTCCATCTTGCTTTAGCGCATTTTTCATCAATTTGTAAAATTCATCTGTAAAGAGACTTTCAGCTGGTCCTGTGCAATGTAAAATAATAATTATTAATTAATGTTGTAAATTAAACCACCATCTGGCATAAACAGAAAATAAAATATAAAAACACAAATGTTTATTTGAATACATTTCGATAAAAATCTTCTTCAGTTAAACTAAACCAGAGGACAGCCAAGTATTTATACATTTTGAAAATCTTGTTTACATAACAATATATTTACAAAACCTAAGCTAAAATCATACCAAATAATATTACAAACAATGAAATAGCATTTACCGCCACCATATTTCAAAGAAAGTTTTAAAGTTTTAGATGACTCCCAGTAAGCAACCATTTTGAGACATATGCGTGGTACCATAAATTAGTACACCTGGGACTGGAAACTCTTCTGTTATTGGAGCCAACAGACCTTTGAAGAAAGACACCCACTCAATAGCCCTCCATTAATTAATCATCAATTCTAAGAAATGGAGGAACTAAACAGAAAGTATTACCAACAAAAATTATGGAAAAATACAGTAGTTTTGGCAAAATATTTTTAGAACATTTTCCATGGAATTTCAAGACGTTTTTGGAGAATTTCCAATGACTATAAAATGCTTTCTATTTACAATTTACTTCTTTTCTGCTGAAAATATCAAGTTACTCTCAAGTACCGAACAAACAGGGGGGTGAGAATAATTAGGGGGTTGGAAATGGTTCCATAGAATAACAATTGGGGGAGAACAATCGGGGGGGGGGGGTTGGAAAAATTGAGAATGGTTGTTTTTCGTTTTCTTAGTTAAACACATAATTATCTTTTTTATATTAGGCATGTTACTGATACATAGTACTCATGAACTTTGCTTCTGTTGAATAAAGTTAATAAATACAGTCAGTGCATTTTGCCTAGCAGGAATTATTAAAAAGTTATATTCACTATCATTTCTATTTTTCAAGAATTAATAAAAGGGGAGTTGGACTAAAAATAAGAGGGTTGCAAAATTTTTCAAAAATTTATAAGTGGGGGGACGACTATTCGGTACTCGAGAGCACCTAAAAGCAAAACATGAATCAGAAGGGAAGAAATTTTTATCAAAAATTAAGTACCATCAGGATCACTTGTATCAGCAATGATCACATCAAATTCAGCTTCATGCTTTTTCATGAATGCAAATCCATCTCCAACGTGAAGTGTCAGCTTGGGGCTGTCAAATCCTACAGCCATATTTGGTAAATATTTTCTAGCAGCATTTATCACATCTTCATCAATTTCACATTGAACAACTGACTCTACGAGAGGGTGCTTGACAACTTCCCTTGCGACTCCACCATCTCCACCTCCAATGATCAAAACCTGATCAAATATAATTAATCAAATTGCGTTGATGGAAATATATGGTGATTACGTACATCTGACACCAAGAATCACCAGATAAGAACTAGAAAATAGACCCTTTTGAATTTTGAAAATACAACAATTCTGGTGCAAACATGTTGATACAAAATCTGTGTTTTTATAATCTTATGGGCTGATTTCCTGTGAGTTGCGCAGTTGGATGCAATAATTACAAAATGGTCAGTCCAATAAGATTTTCAAGGATGTACTATACAAAAAATGCCGATCTTCATTAAACAGTAGGGTGACTTAAGAATACTCAAAAATGTTTTTTTTTGCCAGCAGAACAATTTCAATGCAACAAAACAAACAAAAAAAGGTTACAAACAGCGACTTTTAAAAACCAGCAAAAGATAGAATCCTCTTCTCCAGTTGTAATCATTTGATTGATTAGGACTTTTGATTTGAAAGTGCGTGATAGTTGTTATGGAATATGTTCACAGGAGTAAGAAAATAGGGCAAGAACTCACTCGTTTTGGGTTTGGATGGGAGTTTAGAGGCAGAAAAGTGATCATTTCTTGATATGAACATTCATCTTTATCAGTGCATTGAATGACTCCATCCAAGACAAGAACATTGCCATATGTTTTACTAAATTAGACAAGATAAGAAAAATGTTTAGATTCTTATTAAACAAAGTAAGCAGTTTGCACTGCACAAAAAAATCTGGGTCTAATATGTGCCTTGAAAAACATGTCATACTCTTAATCTATTGGCAGAGATTTTAAGAAGATTAAACATGACAATGTACATTGCAAAAAGATGTTAGAACAATACATATGGTATTTGGTACAGCAGATCCTTCAAGGAACAAAGTAATGTCACATGAAAACAAGTTTAAGACCTTCTAGTAATTATTAAATTTTGGTAATTTTGGTTGGAATCAACATATCAAGCACACACCTTTTGAAAACCAAAACGTCTTGATAATGGGATTTGCCAGTGTAAAGAATTTCCTCTACTTCAAGACCAAATGCTTGTCCAGGCCACTGCTTGTTCTTTTCAAGAAACCAACCATTTTCAATCTTGTCCATATCTGAATGAAGAAAGAAGCAACTGAATCACATCAAGTATATGAACCATTTGGAAAACATGATACAGTACATCAAAGATCTTCAGCACAAGGGAGCTGGAGAAGTTGGTTTCTCTTTAGTTCTGGGAGAATTCTTTGATTAAAAATTGCTGTTCAGTTCTGTAATTGAAAATGCTTTTGGACTATCAAAATTGAGGAATTTTGAAGAACTTTTTGCTCTGCATCTTCTGGTCTTGTGTTTATTTTTAAGAAATTTTTTTCCTTGTCTTTTAGTCTTTAGATGGGGGGGGGGGCTCTCTCTCGATTAGTTTACCTATTAGAGAGCTCCTCCTTAGACAAATATATCTAAATACTTATGTTTTGTACTGTACCATGTCTCTTTTCATTTCTTTTGTGTTGGGTGTAAGTGTATCCTTGTAGTGTATCCTTGTGTACTAATATATTGTCATTTGTATATTGATTGTCTTATTTAATTTAGGTAAAAATTGTAATTTATTTGTAGTCTTTGATGTATTGATGTATTTAGATATATTTGTTGATAATGAAAACTGAAAACTCTGCCTCGCAACATGAAATATTGTGCAGCAACAGCTATAAGGGACATCTTCTGAATCAGTCTGGGCCATCCAGCACAAACAGATAGTATTTTTGATGACCAAGAACATACTGTACTTCTTCTAAGGTGTTATCTTTCTGCCTTGCAGGAAAGATGCAAATTTGTTCCTCCTGTATGGAAAGCATCCTCCCTAAGTTTATTCTAAGCAAGCATCCTCCTTACTTCATTGTAAATAGGTTTTAAGAAAGTGGCACTTGCACACCCAACAAAACAATAGGGTATTCAAAACAGACAAAGCAGACAATAGACAAACAATAGAGGATCTTTTTGCAAACCCGAGATCTTGGCCCATACAGTATTACTGACTGGGCCTTTTCTGCTACTTTTAGGCCTAAATAAGGCCTTGTGATGCTGATGCGAGATGATTTCAAGATTTCAAGATTTCATTTTCAAACAATAGCCTAGTACAAGTTAATACATGTATACTTTAACAGCTATTGAATGAATTAAAACAACAAGAACAAGAACAATAAATGCATTAGCAAAACAATAACTAACAAATTAGCTCATACGATATTATATACAGTAGGTAAGCGAATGATAATCAGTCAGAACAATAATCAACAACGTTATACATAGTTATGAACGGAACGTAAATGGTTATCAAATGGCTGATAAAAAAATTTAACACACAAGAAAATAATATTTGTCATCAAACCCTTTACTTATCACTGATTTCGTTTGACAAGGGAAAGAGTATATTTTGACAGTAAATATTTTATACCTTTGCTGAACTGAGTGCTGCCTGGATCGCGCACGCGAGAAAAGAATGTTTGTGACGAAATTTGTGTTTATCAATGAGTAGGTATTAGATTGATTACATGAGTCTCAATTTACCTTATTGAAGTGAATGATGGATTAAAAACGCTGAAGGTTTCTTTTTACGCGAGAAATACGCACGAAACACGCATAGGCATGAGCACGCGAAATCCATGCTGAAATGAGGCCTTCGATGCTGTTGTTGTTGTTTGATTGTGTTACATCATTTGTTCCATTGGCCAGGTGTTTTTAAATGTCATCGTTGTAGAGAGTTTTGTCATCTTTGGTCTTGGAAGCAAAATTTTGTGTGTGCTTGTTGCAACACGTATTTTTTCATAAGAAATCGCTTATAAGAAACTCAAGTTTCTTATAAAAAAGGTGTACTCGCAATTCGCAAGGTACTTGTAAATCCTAAACATCGGAGAGGCTTCAAAAACTCTGTTTTAATTCTTCAGGAATGGGACAGACAGGACCGTCGAGAGGGGGGTTGGAGGGGGTAAAAGGTCCGGGGCCCGGGCCTCGAAGGGGCCCGTAAAAATATCGTTCGGCAAAAATTAGTTATTGCTGTAAGGTATCTTTACAGCAACTTTTATGACAATTTACCTGCCTTAAAACATAGACATAAGAAAATAGTTTTCTTGTGTGGCCATGTTTAAAAGGTTTATGTCCGTTCTTTCAGAGTCACCTCGTAAAAGTGAATCTCTTCATTGTTTACCGTAAATACCGCTTCCTTGATAACTTTTTCATGGAATATCGAAACAATTTTTTCTAAACTAGCTTTCTTAAAAGGGGCGTATCCCCCATTCTCCGAGAGTCTGAGGGGTGTGGTCCCGGAAAATTGTTATATGGAACCGTTAAGAAACTCGTAAGAAATTCTGTTGCTCAAAATCCGACAATTTAAGAAACTTTCAGTACTGCATCCAATATCTTAGTTTGAAATAAACAATACTTATTTCGTCTTCGTACTTATTTCAATACTTATTTCGACAAATTTCGTCACAAACATAATTCACTGAATTGACCTTATCTGCTAAGGTTTGTGTTACCCATTTCAAGTCATGTGATCATATTCTTGGAAGTTTTCATGACACGAAATATGTAAAAGAAATCAAAAGATGATTTAACAGGAGAATGATCACTTACTTGGCTTGAAGTGGGTGTAAAAAAACCAGGGATGGCGCCAGGAATCTTCCGACGGAGGGGCTGGAGCTTCCGACAGGGGGGCTAAAATGGGTAGAAAATGCAGTTTTTATACGGCATTTTGCCAAATTTCCTCCGACAAGAACCCAAAATGTCCTCCGACGGGGGGGGGCTAGATGCTTCCGACGAGGGGGCTGTAGCCCCCCTAGCCCTCCCCTGGCGCCACCCCTGAAAAAAACCTCAGCCGATTTGGTCTATTTCCTCATTTCCAAAGAAATTTTGAAAAATTGTCCACTAGCAGCTGCAAATAGTAGCACCCTGAAAATAATGACATTTGATAACTTCCATATGTCGTAACTTGCTGCAGCTAAAGCGCCAGAAAACAGGCCTAAGTTTGGATGAAGCTTGCACCTTGAGCTGGAAATATTGCTGTGAAAGAAATATAAAAGCAACATGGCTTAGTATTAATGCATTAATCATTCAAGAAGATACCAAAGAAGCTAAAATGCCACAGCTGAACAAGATGTATCGCAAAACTAACTCAGTATCAAGCACAAGTCCTTTAATAGGCCTACAAGATCCAATGGCTATCTCACCACTACAAAGATTTGTACGAGCGAAGAAATTAATAAACCAGACATTTGATGAACTTACAAAGTATCTGAAAGAAGTCAGGGATTTTTTAATGGATTGCGAAGTATCAGATGAATTGGATCATGAAACCAGGAAGGATTTAGAGCAGGTGATATGTCTGCAAAAAAGCTATCTATTTGCATGCACTGACTGAATCATTAACAGCAGTTGCAAGGCTGCATGCAGCAAGAAGGGCAACAGGAAACCAACACCCAAATAAAAGTTTTTGTTAGATTGCACAAGGGAAGCTCTACAGCTCAAAGCATTAGATTCATGCAAAGATTAGAAATTTTACTGCATTCTACTGGGAACTTTAGAACTAAACATCATTCTGCGAAACCAGTTTCCACTCTTCACTCCAGTATGGAAAGTATGGCACTTGCACACCTAATAAAACATTAGGTTATTAAAATACAATAAATGAATAATGAGGAAGTCTTCTAGCGCATCTAGCGCACCCAAAATCTTTGTGAAAAACTGCCCTTCTTTCCATGCTAGTCCAGTCCGAAGACTGAGTCCAGAATGCATCTTTTATGGAGAAGTGTGCTGAACTATGCCATGAAAGCAATTGGCAGAACAAAAAGTCCTGTTGTTTTCTTGACGATTGCATGGATAATATGTTCCAGCTGTGAATAACAAATATGCAGTGATGGAGAATTGGCACTCTCCGTCAAGCCAAGGAGAACAATAAATTTTTGTTCAAATTAACAATAAAACAAGAAGGTTGACCATTGAAAACTGCCATGCTTTACAGATGAATTCACCATCTAAAAGTGGCAGTAGATAAAAAGAGTCTCCTAAAATCCAAAATAGCTCAAATCTAAATGCATTGGGAAATTTCTTGAAAAATCTAGGGGCAAGTTTTACTAAATTATTTGTAGTATTCATTGATTTCTTAGGCTTGTGGAATCAGCAGAAAATAGTGGAGCAGCCCTTAATTATGGTTTATATAACTCTAAAACTAGGGATGACAGCCAAGGACACTTTGAATTCCATCAGTTACGTCTAAGATTGACAAATCACTAAATTTGGCATCTTTTGTATAATTCCAGGTATCAAGCTATTTGGATCAAGTATCTGGCATCACAGCAGTATTATCAAGAGATCACATGAAAGTGGCATTTTTTGGTAGAACGAGCAATGGCAAAAGTACTGTTGTAAATGCAATGTTGACGGACAAGATTTTGCCTTCAGGGATTGGCCATACAACTAATTGTTTTGTAAGTGTGATGGGATGCACTGGAAATGAAGGATACATGAATACGCCTGACTCCAAAGAAAAGAGAAGCGTTGAGGTGAGTCAATGAAACTTTCTTGAAGAAACAGTTTTAAAGAAACTTTTGAAGAAATGAAAGAAACTTCTGAAGTAAACTACATTTTTATCTGTATTTTAAAGAATCAATGTATGTTCATACCATTTTACAAACTGTTTCCAACTGCCCTTTTAAGATCAAATCAAGTGGTGCAAAGCTCACTAAAAATGAGTAAAATTAGTGTATATATATGTGATAAAATGACTTTATATAGTGAAATGAAAACAAAGGCAAGATATATATATTGTAGCTCTTAGAAGGTAAGTAAATGGAAAATCATTCAAATTTGCACAACAATATGACCATGCTGAAAGGCTTACAAGTTAATCGTTGAAATAATGCTTCCTTGAGGAAGGGATGGCAGAATTGGCTTTACTGTCATCATTGATTTATTGTTAACTGTTCATTCCTCTAATTTTTGCAGTCACTTCAGCAACTTGCCCATGCACTAGGAGATGATAAAATTGACAGCAGTAGTCTGATACAAGTGTTTTGGCCAAAAGACCAGTGAGTTTTGATGTTGAACATATGAAATATATACTTCCATTAGAAATATTCTTTGTGATATCTTATTTTAATCCAGTTGAAGATCTTTGATGATATCGTCCAAAAGAAAAGACAGATAAATCGGAAAAAAATAAAACAAATTGTACGTAGGTAAAATTTACTGTTTGTAGCAGTTTCTTTGAAGTGTGTTATGTGGTATCCTATGAAGTTTCAATTTCTTTGTGAATTGATAATAAAAGAAGACTTTTAAGTATGAAACTGAACTGAACTTTATCAATTTTACAGGTGTGCATTACTGAGAGATGATGTGGTATTTGTTGACAGGTAAGTAAAGTTTCTGCAATTATATACAGTTATGTTTTCACTGGTAAATTTCTCAACTGCAGCTTGCCTTGCATGGAGACATTGAAACTTTAATTGCTGCCACTTGTTCCAAAATGTTGTATTTTTTACTGGATAAACTGTGCCCAGAGTCATTTTGTTGCTTCAAGTGGAAATAGTTCCTTTACTCAAGGCAGGTTTAATTTTGCACTGATCAATAGTATCTTTTATTTGAAGTATCTGCTTGTTCCTACAATAAATGTTCCTTAACATCAAAAGAATTCGCTGTTTATATTGTTTCCAACACCTTCTTGTTTTCAGATGTGTGAGTGATTTTTGATAATTTTTTGTAGCCCAGGGATTGATGTAACACCAGATCTGGATAGCTGGATTGATAAACATTGTTTAGATGCCGATGTATTTGTTTTGGTTGTCAATTCAGAATCAACCCTCAACCAAACGGTATGTTTTGTCTTAAAATTAATAGATTAAGTTATTCCTTGTTGATGATGACTTTATATGAGATCTGTGAGAGAAAAATTGCACCAGACAACTTGCGATCGTAGCAGATAATTGTTCTCAAAGTTGTTCACTGTTTTCAAAATGTGCTGGCATCGTGTGAACGCAGTCTCAATTGCAGATGTTTTCATAAGACTGAATATTTTATTTTTGCAGGAGAAAAGCTTCTTCCACAAAGTCAACACACGTTTATCAAAACCAAATGTATTTATTCTTAATAACAGATGGGATGCATCTTCTGATGGAGACCCAGCTATGATGGCAAAGGTGATTTAATGATTTGTGTTTCATCTTTACAAACCATTGCTGAATTAAATGCTTTTCTGTCCAAAATACCGGGTGTCCCAACAAAAGTAATCTTGTTCCAAGAATCACAAAAAATCAGTTATAAAACCTGTGATAAAATTGTCTCTTTGATTTGTTTTGTCAATAACCTAAAAATATTCACAGATGCCAAAATCTTTGCTTTTTGTACTGCAAGGTAAAGAATTGCACCTTGAAAAACCTTCTTTTTTGATGTACTTTCTAGTCAAAATAGTCAATTTTGCCTAAGAGTCAGAATTTTCAGGTTTTTTATTATCTTTAAATTCTCAACTGATAGTGCACAGTTCTGTCTGTCGGTGATGACCAAACTAAAAGCCTAAAATGCACGAAAAATTGATCTGGCAATCATCATTACCTTTTGCAGTATGATTCAAAACCAGGCAGCCCCAGAGAGAGCTAAATTTGCTAATTTTTTAACTAATTGCAATATCAGCTATGTAGCGAAAAATAATTTGGTCCTTGATCTATGTGGCCAAAAAAAAATTGAAGATCGGCCATGTAATCATATTTTGGTGATATTTCAAACGGGAGTAATTTCTTTTGGGACACCCAGTGGCAAAATCATAAGATATCTTTGGAAAAAGAAGGTAAGAGACTGAACAAATATTCACTCTCTGAAACCAAGCCAGCTAACGAAGTACCATTTCAAGTAGAAATAGTACAAAATTTTTTGTTTTAAACTTCTTCTTGCTCGTGGTTGTCATGATATATAAAATCTTTTTAACAGGTGAAGCAGCAACATCTAGAGAGAACTACGAATTTTCTGGTTGAAGAATTGAGATGTGTTAGCAAAAGAGAAGCAACTGATCGAGTTTTCTTTGTATCAGCACTAGAGGTAAATTATTTCTCTTCAATCTATTCCCCCAAAAAGGAATACATCAAGAAAGTTTCGATCATAAATTGTGCATTAAAATTTTGCCTGTAGTGTGATCCTTGTTGTGATGTATCAGAATTTTGGATCTTTCCTAAATCTTCTAAAGTAACAGATGCCCCCAAAAAGAATTAAAAATTGAAAAATCATCAAAATGAGCTTGGAAATCGAATGGTCGTTCTAATTTGGTCGAAATGTCAGAAATGGATGCACTTTATCATTTGAGATTGGAATGTCGACTCCAGTTTGAATTTGAATGAAAACTCGTAACATTGTTGCCCAAGGCAAGAATTATGTCAGTCTCTCATGATTAGGTTCAAAACCAGGTTTTTAAAATCGTATCTCATATGCTTTTTTCGCTGATAAGTATTTTATGATTGTGAGAAGATCCTAAACACAAATAGAATTCAATAATCTAGATAGCTGAATGTTGTTGATTTGTTCAAAATTGTAACAAGTTGCTTTTCAAGGACACCAGATAATAAGTTGAATTATTGTTAAATCTTCCACATCTCAAGTTCATTTTACCAAGTGTATACATGAGAATATCTATTGGTCTGAGTTTAAAGGGGCTGGATAAGAAATACATAAACAAATCCATGGTTTGTGCATCAAATATCGCATATTGAAAGGAGAATTCCTTTGTAATTAGCTAAATTCAAAAGGAAAGATCCTTATCTAGATACGGGCTGATCTTTGGGTGAAAGATCAACGGAAATACTTGTTGGAAATCCATTTATATCACAGCAATCCCAAAACATATGGAGATCTAATTTATATCAGAAGAAAGTGCAAAGGCGAATCTCCAAGATGATACACTTATTTTGAATTTTCATTGAATAGTCACGATAAATTAGCTCATCAGAAAACAGCCAAATCAAAGATTTTCCCAACAGTTTCTTATCCAGCCCCTTTAAGACTAATGTGTTATTCAATTACAGACATTGCGACACAGAATGAAGCAGAATCGAATACATGGACAACAGACAGCATCTCATTTGCAAAGAAGTGAAAGTATTGAAACTGATCTGAACGGTTTGTTTATTTATGTTTTATTTCACAATCCTCGTAAACAGTTTCCGACTGGCAAATTTATCAGCTAATGGGCTGTCTGAAAAAATAAAAAAATGAAATGAAACATGTCTCTGATGTACATCTTTTCTCTTTCGGTCACAGCAAATGATTCGCTGGGATCAGAGTCAGAAGAAGTATACAGGCAATGGTTCCGTTATCTATATTGAGGATTCATTTTTTCTCTATAGTGTACGAGTGAAGAAGATGCAACAACATAAGAAAACAGGCATCAAATTGATCTTTTGCGCATTTATTTTTCTTCCAGTGCTTACTAGTTTCGCCCACTAGGACATCTTCAGAGCAACTGATTAATTTCAAAGATCAACCTCTATTTATAGCAAAAGCTAAGTCCTTATGCAGTTAAACTGTATCGTTTTTGTCTTTATTTTAGGATTGATTTATCTGTTTATCTGTTTATCCGTTATTGTTCGGGCACAATGAAATCTCTTTAATAGGAACAAGTTGTTGAAAAACTGCCAATAAAACGGCTTAGGCCTAGTTTAAACATCGTTTTTTTTTGTCATGTCGAATCGAATTGTGTTAAAAACGGTAGAATCTGCCGTGTCTAAAAATCTGATTTAAACATCGTTTTCTTTCCGTGTCGGATTGAAATTAAAATGGTTAAAATGGCCACTTTCCAAAATAAACAAGCGCAGTGGCTGATCACACGTAGAAACCGCGGACCATGGCCTAGAATTGATTAATTAAACGTGACAGAAATACGATGTTTAAATCAAGTCGTTTTTCTGCCGTTTGATACGATAGAGCTGGTGAGCTCCTGCCGTTTTATCTATCCAAAATGGCAGGTGATTTAAACATCGTTTTGATGTCGAATTTAATTGACACATGGAAGTTTTTAGCAGTATCTATTATTTTGCTGACTTTTATGCCAAAAATATGAAATGCAGAATATTTTTATTATAAAGATCGGATCTTTTTATCCCATATTCGTCTGCTCCTCGCTGAACAACTGAATTCGTTTCGTAAATAACTGATTTCCAAAACTGCAACAGCCAGATGCTTATATTGTAGATGAAATTTGGTAGAATTCAGCTGAAAAACAACCAATCAATGTGGACAATCCCCTTATTAACTCTGGAATATTTCTTTCGCATCAGGCAACGGTGGTGAACACAGAGCAAGACTGATTGAATTTGAAAATTTTGAAATCAAATTTCAGGTATGGTTTCTTTGCATTATAGTCTGTGTAACAAGGACATGTTTGGTAAGACAATAGCATGAATTTGGTTTTGATTGACACCTCAATTCAAAGCGATAAGCGACTGAACACAAAGGAAATTCTCCACAACCAAAACAAAGCTGCAAAAAGTTTTCTGAAACCTAAGTAGCTTGCGCCCTCGTTGTGCATTCCAGAAATTGTTTTTAGAGCAAACATGAGCATAGATCGAAAGGAGAAGGATACATCTAAACATCTGCCTCGGGCCTTTTATTTGTTTGCTGCAGAAGCCCATTGGAACTTTTGGTATCCATTCAAACTTTCAAATATTCGGCGTTGAACTAATTACAGAAATCCTCCACCAAAGCTTCGATTACAGAGATTGTCGCAGGTACTTTGGATTACTATTCTCTGTGTGAAATGGTCATTGGCTGTGTTGTGTTTAGCCTAAACACAATCGATGATTTGACACGCAGAGCCACGCAGTGCCACGCAGTGCCACGCAGAGAGGACGGGTTGTACAGCCCCTTTAACTTCTTTTGACTATTGATGTTTATTATTTTATTCTTTTATTTCGTTCTTATTTCCAGGAATGCATATCGAAATCAGCAATCACTACGAAATTTGAAAGCCATGCTTCGAGAGGAAAAGGAATAACGACAAAATTACGATCAACGATGGAGCAAGTTGTAGGAAGAGCGTATTCTCAAAGGTATGATTTTGAAATTCAGAGTTCTCAGATTTCCACAAGATGTATAAAAAATTGTTGGATCAAAACTCTCTGTATGATAGCTAAAGGGTTTATTTGACACTTAGGCCCCGTTCACACTGCTCTGTTTTTGTTATGATCCGTTTTTGATGCATCGAAGCTGCCCGTTCACATTGCTCCGTTTTATACAAAAACGAAGCGGGAAACGTCCGTTTTTGTTCGTTCACGTTGATCCACATGAATGCAAATATGAAGCCAAAGATATCCGTTTTTGTGCGTTCACATTGTTGTAGTTTTGTGAAACTCATTGTTGAATATTGGAGCATTTTCAAAAACCTCCGTTTTTGTGCGTTCGCACTGATCAAGTGCGTTTTCAAAAGCCTCCGTTTTTGTGGATATTCACTTTTGATAGCGTTTTCGAAAACCTCTGTTTTTGTGCCATTTGTGCGTTGATCAGAGTGAACACTGTCCAAAAACGGAGGTTTTTCTCTCCGTTTTTGTACAAAACGGAGCAGTGTTAACGGGGCCTTAGATTAATCTCCTTGATGCTTTAATTTGCATGTGGTGATGTTTTTCGTAATCTTTCATGTTTTTGGGCATCTTTTTTTCATTCAATAATCAGTGCTTAAGGGTCAGTGATTATTAATTAAAATACATTTGCAGCGTAGTATTTGCAATAATTAATATCTTCTGTTACGAACAGGAGGAGATGCGAGGCTCAAAAACTGGACTTAGAAGAGAGGCTTGATTACATGACAACGCAGTTTGAGACGTTAATGAAAGAAATAAAAAATAAGATACAGAAATTTTCAGAAGAAGTTGAACAACAGGTGAAGATACTTTGATATTCATTCAAGATACTTTGGTACTCCCTTGAACTATCAATTAATATACTGTATATCAATCTATCTTAGCAGCTTAAGGTGGGACAGTTTCAAGGTTATAAGGTTAGAAATTATTGAAAACGCAGTTGATTGCTGCAGTGATGTTTTGCCCCTTCCAGCCTTTTGTGTGTCGAAAATTCCTTATGAAATTGTAAACATAATTCCTCTTAAATCTGATCAGGTTAATTTTATGTTTCTCTAGAAAAGCATTCATGGTTTGTAGAAACTTTGGCTCACCTGGGCAATCTTGCAGTTACTCGTAAATTGCTTCGATCATAGTCAAATCTCATATTATTTTCCTCTGTAAAAAGCAACCTTCAAACTACTAATTCATACATTTCTTTATTAGGTTGCAAAGGCGATGTCAGATGAAATCAAACGATTAGGTTATTTAGTCGGTGACTTCGATTACCCCTTTCATCCTCATCATGGATTTCTAAAAACATATAAAGCAGTGAGTATAGATATTCGATATTTTTCCAATATGCCTAGATTTTCATCAGGCAAATATTTCCATGGGTAAAGATATTGCCAATACATCACAATAAATCGTACACTGGACCGATTTTGAAGATTCATGACTTAATCTTTAGCAAAAAGCCTGAATTAGATTCTCGGATTTATTTTTGCAAATCTTTCTGCTTTCAGTTCTTAGAGCAAGACGCGAGTTTCTCAAAAGTTTCGTTTTCAAAGACACTGAAAACGATAAAAAAACGTCGATCAAATTTTCTAAAGAATCGACATAGAGAAAACTTGTTCGTGGCTATTTGGGATTTAGAAATCGATATACAATTAGTCGATACAATTAATCAGTTTCTAAATCCCAAATCATTACGAAAAAGTCTTCTCTTTGTCCATTCATGTCGATTCTTTAGAAAATTTGATAGACGTTTTTTGATCGTTTTCAATTTTTTTGAAAACGGGCATTTTAAGAAACTCGCGTCTAGCTCTGAAAACTGAGAGCAGAAAAATTTGTGAAAAATCCTAGAATCTAATTTAGGCTTTTTGCTAAAGATTAAGTCATGAATCTTCATATAATCTCTAAATTTATACTTATTTGCCGTTGTTTTTCGTTGTATTGTGGTGTCTCTACCTACAAATCTCTGAGAATATTTTCCAGACATTTTGGTTTGTAGATTGAATTTCTCCAATATGATTTTCTCATCGCAGGAACTGTATTCACATATCGAAAAAGGTCTTGGCAAGAATTTAAAAGCCAGGTGTTCAGCTCTGTTATTGGATTCGATCGAAGAATACAAAACGGAGATGAGAGGTAAAAAATACTTGTTTTCTCGAACTACGAATGCATAGAACTATAAAACCTTCCGCCTTGCTCTTCCTGACGATCGAGGACCCAAAAAAGAGCTTAGAATTACAGCATCCTATTTAAATTTAGCCGTTCGTGCAGACTCTACTGATTTATTTTCAGAGAGGTTCTCTTCCAGTAGAGGCACGCAGGTTAATCTACATTAGGTGTGGAAATGAAATTAGGAAAAAATAGTTTTGCAGGCAGTTCTTTTGTAGGATTCAACATTTTGAGAATCCTATTGTTCGTACTGTCGTTTACTGGGTTATTGCTTATTTTGGTGATGATATTACACTTTTTTATCTATTTTTCATTTTATGATTTCTGCACTGTGTGAGTATTAAACTGATCTACGTGGTTCATTTACAAACATATTTGCATGGAACAAATGAGAATTAACCCTGAATGTCTTTTTTCAGATGAAATACATTCGTTAATTCCACCTGGTGCTGATAGCTGTAATGTTCAGTTAACACCAAGGTAGGTGTCTGCTATATTTGGTTTATGATTGTAAGCTTAGGACCTTGAGCATCCTGCTCGATTATTTGGGTTTCGCAGTGTGTCTGATGTTTCATCAAAAGTGTACTGAGGGATGGCTATCTTCAGTCTAGATTGTTGATTTTAGAGGGAATCGACATGGTTAAAAGCTGGCCCGGGCCAAGTTAAAAATATAATCTATTGTATTCAACAACTTTGACGCCTGCCGTTTCATTGTGTGGCGAAGGAAACAATGGGTTTATGGGCGTTTCTTCAGCCTATTTATAGAAGCTTCTCGATATAACTATGTCTATTCTCTTTAATTTCAGCGTTTACAAAAAGCTCTTTATTTTATATTTCAAACAAAAAAATTATACCTAGCTGTCTTTCATGGAATAGACCATAAACTACTATTCAACTGAAAGGGCTGTGTCCAAACCTTTTATTTCTTTATTGTTTCAGGCACGTGTTCATTGTGTTCTGCACGAATTTTTGTGGATGGGGTGAATCCACAATAAAATTAGTTTTGAAAATCCAACGATATCTTTGTAATCGTACAACATATCAATGTTTCGTTTGTTTCTCTGTAAAATTCAAGATTCCGTGTTCAAAATAACACTTTCATGTTTAGAAAAATAGTCGAAAATCTGTCTGATATTGCCTACCAAAAAACCTTTTAAAGCAAAATACGATCTATTGTTTATTTGTGAAAAGATCGCTGCTGTTAAATTAAATATAATTACCTCCAATTCCTTTTTTTTTCTAGGCGTGACTTTGAAGTGAGTTATGAATTAGATGTCCATTCTCTTTGTACCGACTTCCAAGAAGATATTTCCTTCCATTTCTCACTCGGCTGGACAAACCTGGTCAAGAAGTTTCTAGCACCAAGGAACGCAAGGCTGGCTATCTTGTTAGGAGCAAATGTAAGTTGTTTCATTTACAGAATACTTATATTTACGTTCGTTTTTCAACAATGCAGAATGAAGTAAATATGGCTAGAATAGACCTTTTAGCTAGTCTAGAAAAGAGCCTGGATCGAGCGTTATTTTTAGACGCAACGTTCGATCGAGTGGCGTTAGAGCTTCGATCACTATTGTCCTCATTCGAAAATTCTACAAAATGTAGCAAAATTTTGTTCGATTCTGATTTTGTTCAGAATAGCTAAAAGGTCTATTGAAGTTACAGCTCTTTCTTAAGTAGCTACGAAAGCGTGAAAAATTCTTTTTTTTTAATCTGACTCGCTCCCTTCCCAGATCAGCAAAACAAAACCAATAGCTGCCATAGCAACTGCAGCAAAACAAGCGAGGGAGCAACTTCAAAGCGAGACTGAAGAAGAGAAAGCCATAGCAACAAGGCGGAAAGACGAGATGTTAGAATATCCTGGTCGTTATGATGAAAATGAGTTGACCGTTGCGGTGGTGCATGCTCTAGCCTCGGTTACATCTACGACATCATGTGCTATTCTCGTTGTTGCTGGCTTGGTAGGTGTTTGTCTTTTTACTATTGCTGGTTTAGTTTGTTTTGGTTTGTTGAAAATTAGCTAATTAATAATAAAGAATTATTCAATTCAGAATTAAATTGTTAGTATATTTCTATTTATTTGAAAATTATTAAAGGAATTCGGATGCAAAGAGACAAGATAAGGTCTTAGGTTCGGAATGACCTAGATAGTGGTGTCAAAGCGTCCTTGTCCCTCTACATATTTCGTAGAATATATCAAGCCGAACTATGACTCAGGCCGTTTTTCTTTCTTTCTTTTTTGTCAAAGATTATTGTAAATAGGATTATATTATATATTTAGTTTTTTTCAAACTTTATTTTAGCATGGCTCCCTGTAAAACAGTATGTAAATATTGAGTCGATTACCATGGATAAAGAAATTAAAATTAAAATGAAAAAAAGATACTGAGGCCATTCTGACTTGTGTCTCATCAGAATGTGACTTACAAAACTAAACTAGATTACCGTAAAAGCTCTATTAAGCCTCCCTCTCTATTAAGCCCCCTCTCTAATAAGCCCCCTCTCTAATAGGCCCCTTCGCTCTGAGCCAACATTTTAAATAAGCCCCCCTCTCTGTTAAGCCCCCCACCCCACTTACTAATATCAAATTCCAGAGGTTACCAAAGATTTTCCATTTGTAAAGCTAAATAAGTTTGCATGTTAATTTTGATATGGTTTGGGATAAAACTGTGTCGAATTTATGTATTTGACTCGTGAAATTGTGTGTTTAATCCGCAAAAAGTGTAAAAGAACTAAAAGCTATCATACATATCCTTGAAATTTGACTTTGTGAAAAAGCCCCCCCCCTCTCTAATAAACCCCCTCTGTTTTAATCCCCCCTCTCTGGAGTGTCCAAAATTTAATAAGCCCCCGGAGCTTAACAGAGCTTTTACGGTAGTTTAGTTCCTAAAAAACATACCTGAACAGATTTCATCTTGACTGCTTTCATGTGTAAAATAAGAGAGCACAAATCATATCTTGTATATATGTAGACTTTGCTTAACTGGTCAATTGCTGTAGCATTGGCCACGAGCCTCTTTCCTTGACACCCAATTTTTTAACTAAACCTGACAATTTTGTAGGTCTGGCGAACCCTTGGTTGGAAACTCATTATTGGCATCACTGGTGGTTATGGTACATTATATGTATTTGAGAGAGCACGATGGACGAATTCTGCCAGGGAAAATACTTTCAAGAAACAGGTAAGTCTAAATCAATAAATCAATCGAGGTTAAACGAAGTGACTGGCTACTGGCTGCTTTGAAAAATACGGACAGATATAGTGCTATGGTAGACGTGTGCCTTTTCGTCCCTTGTTTTCTTGCGTTCTTTGATTTGGTGATATCACTTGGTCAATAGGGACTCATAACATTACTCTTAAAAAGTGGCCCCCTTTTTCAAAATGGCCTAAACTAGCGGGAGTTCTCTTATACTCAACAAAATCGCTTCAAAGTCTGGTGTAAAAAGCTTAAACATTGAAAAGCAAACTTTTGGTGCAAAAATGATGTTTTCCTAACCTACTAATCGCAAAATATATACCTTTCAAGCAGTAATCTTCCTCTGTAGAAACAAAATAGATCCATCGCAGCTACGAGAACTTTAGGTCGTATCAACCGTTTATTGTATGCAACAACAATTGTCTAAATAGCGCCTCCTTATTGATTGAAAACTAAATTATAGCAATTTGATTGATGAATACGGAACCACTCTACGCGGGCCTAAAAGGGGCCCGCTTTTTAAGAGTGATTGACCAAGAGATACAGCAAATCAAAGAATGCAGGGAAAGAAGGGACGAAAAGTCATAAGTTTAATGTGATGATGGTTGTGCAAAATATAGTGCAATGTTGCGTTAAATCAATACTAGATATTGAATATTAGATATTGTTTCCTTCCTTTTTCAGTTCGTAAGTTATGCTTCCGAGAAACTACAACTGGTTGTTAGCTTCACAAGCAAAAGTTGCAGTCATCAAGTCGAACAGTAAGTTATTTCTGCTTGTTTTCATGGATATTCAATTTGATCTTACAAGGGTATCTTTCAAGATGACCATTCTTACTAGCAAATGAGCTTATACATTAACCTAGCTGTTGTCTTAATTTAAGTTAATTTTGGAGTCTGAAATTAGACTATTGACGCAAGAACGGTTTATGCTTCTCCAATTGCTTATAGATCGTTGTCTTGCGCCAGTTTCATTTCTGAAGCTGTAAATTGTTCACACGTTTCAGACAGAGATTTTTGAAGTCGTATTTCAAAACGCTAATTGTTCTGAAATGCAAGCTTCCACCGTAGGTCAATGCAGTACATCATTTTTTCCGTTTTATTACTGCATAATTGTGTTTATCAAAGTGCTTATAAACAGAGTGCAGAAAATGGTCAAACCTTCCTCCAGAATCCATTTTCGTTAGTTAAAACATTCCCATTTTATCGATTCCAAATAACCAGATTCTTTCGAGGTTCTCGCTTTCTTTATAACCGTAAAATTTATGAACCAGTTGCCGTTGGCAAGAACCCTTAATTTCCCAATCTTTCTTCTAAGAATAAGTATACTTTTCTAAACCTGATATCCACAGGCAAAACCAAAAGCAGTGACTTTTCTGGACTCTACTTTTGAATGTTTACATTCCAACTTTCATTCCATTGCAGAGAATTAAGCTCAGCATTTATCCAGCTAGAATCAGAAATCGATCATTCCAAAAAGAAATTAAAAGCAGAAATCGAGGAATTAGGAAAAGAAATGAAACGATTAGAAGAAATTGAAGCAAAGTCTAAAGTTTTTAGGTGAGTTTATTTCTATTTTCTGGGCTCCTGTAGGGACTATGGAACCATGGACTACAGAACTACGGAACCTAGGGCTATAGAAGTAGAAACCGATGGAGGAGAGTAGGGTTCCTGTAACATTTCTCTGGACATCAATTCAATCAAATTTCCAAGGCTGCGAAATTTTTGCTGTGAAGACGCTTGAAATTAGGTTCTCGCCGCCAGGTAAACTTGTTGTGTCTCAGTGGTCCCTAGTGTATTATTGACCTTTTTATGCTATCCAAGCCATTTTCAGCCTGGGGTGTTTATAGACTACATTTTTAGCTTTTGCCTGTAAATTTCATATAAATTTCTAGCCCTTTGACAAAACTGAAAGGACTTTTGAAAAGCTCCAAAATAAATCTGCAAATCTGCAGGGTAACAAACAAAAACAAGAAGACATTATAGTTTTACTTACATTAACTGCTGTGTCTCTGTTGGTACCACTGTCCTCAGTTAATGATAATGAACGAAACTGGTTGACTACTGGTCCCTACTCTGAAACTTCGCTTCTAATTTCAAATGTCAGATAAAACTCTTGGGAATACTCAGTGAGGAGGGGGGGGGGGAGATTTTAGGCTTGCGAAATGCTTTATGATCAACGGATCTTTTCCAGGAAAACAAGCAATTCTATACAATATTATACCAGAAATAAGGTAACATTGAACGGGATGTGAACTAATCTTCCTGTTTTAGCTCTTTTACGTTTTGTGACAACGGTCACAAAGAATCTCTTTCCTTCAACTTTTCCTTTTTCCAGAGATTTCCAGTGAAAAAGTATAGCTTTGTGGGAACGCTGCATGCTCCAACATCATGCTAGACGTTCATCCCTCTGCCAGAAAGAGCTGGGTGTTATTCGTTTTGTCAGTGAGGTTGTTTAAAGTTTGTATGCTGATTCAACCAGTCAACGTGGTATTATCTAATAGACTACCGGGTGACCCAGAAAAAAATGACTCAACGCAATCTGTTACAGAAAATTAATTAAGTGGCCGATTGAAATGCTGCAAACGTTGTTCTGTCGCTAAAAAACTAGCCTACGCTATGAATATTTTTCGCAATTTTTTTGGGCACGGTAAATTTCCAAAATTAAGGATTTCGAGGAAAAAAGCATGCCTGAAATCCTCAAAAAGTCGTTAAAAACAGGGGATCGATTTACAGCCATTTCAAATCTTCAAAACAACGAGGAGCGTGTTTCATTTCAACCTGGAAATAGGCAACCCAGTCGGAAGTTTTCAGAGCAAATTTATAGTCCCTAGGTACTTAAAGATATTCTCAGGCAAAATGAAACACGCTCCTCGTTGTTTTGAAGATCTGCAATGGCTTTAAATTGATCCCCTGTTTTTGACGACTTTTTGAGGATTTCAAGTCTGCTCTTTTCCTCAAAGTACTTAACTTGGGAACTTTACCGTGCCCAAAAAATTTACTAAAAATACTCATAATGTAGGCTAGTCTTTTAGCGACAGAACAACGTTTGAAATATTTCAATCGGCCACTTACTTTTTTTTCTATAACAGATTGCATTGGGTCACTTTTTTCTGGGTCACCCGGTATTTTCCCAAAATCACCACTGTCACTTGCCAAAATTGATTTGATAATCGGATGTTTTCAAAATGTTATTTTGTTTTTCTTCCAGAAATAAAGCATCCTGGCTTGAGAGTGAATTGAATGGTTTCATCAAAGAGTTTGGACTTTCTAAAAGCAGGATTTGAACAAAGTTGTAAATTATGTGTGAGTATACTAATTCTGATGGCATTTGCGTTTCATTGCATTGAATAGCGTCCGATACGATCTTGGCAAATACCAAAAACGTATTCAGTCAGAAGCGTCTGATCGTTAGAAGCAAATTAGTTGCAAATATAGTGGTAGATCTGGCACTCATGGCTCTGTGGCTAAAGGAGTGAGTCTCATATGCATGCAAATGAAACATGGAGGATACTAGACAGGAAACATATGCTGATGTATCCAATAGTGTGCTCCATTTGTTGAGATTTTAATGTTGAGATACATACATAGACAATCCAAGAATCACATTCCATGATATTACCCCTACGCACACACACCCCCGGCTCCTGAAGGACATCTATAGAACTGTAAAGGATCTGGGGCCTTATCTAGTTGTCCCAGTATAACTAGATTTTATCCAGGGGGTGTACTCAAAAATAATGCCGACAGGGAGACTTAGGATGGCCTTTTCGGGTCTGAAAGTTTATTTTCTAATTTTGTCGGTCTCCACTCCTTTTTTGGGTTGTAGATTATAAAATTTCTTTTTGGATGGGGAGGGGTTTGAAAGTTTCATCCGCCTATCTTCATCTATTTTCATGGACTATTAAACGCCTGCATTAAGCCAGTAAGGCTAGCTTCCGATTCTTGAAAACGTTTAAAAAGCTGCCAGACTCTCGAACTTGGAAACAAACATAACAGACTAAAAATTTTATACAGACTGTGCAAAGTACTTATTTGCAGGGGCTGTGTTTTGAATGATCTATTTTTTTAGGGCATCATACTCAAAAATTCTCGGTCGGACTCCTAGTCACGCCTATGCTTGGGTGCACCCCCTAGGACATTTCATAGTTGTGATAAATTGTCGTCGTTTACATTGATTTCTAGATGTGTGTTTAAATTAGAGTTTATGATTTGCTATATTTTTGAAAGGCATGTGAAATTGTATTTACCATTATGGTGTCATTATTTAAAACGTTGTGAGGTCTCTGTGTCCTCAAGAAACTCTTTGCAAACTTTGAATTTCGTGTATGCCCGAAACGTCATACAAAACACACTCTGTTCAAAATTGAATTAATATACTGCATTAAAACAAATTGTGATGCTTATTTAGTCCTGGAAAGCCTGTACTGCATGTTTTCAAACTCTGCGTGCTTAAATTTGATGAGGGAACAGTGGCGGACATTTTGCCAAATATTGGGGGCGAAGCTATTGTTTCAGTTAAAAAAGCATTGTTTATTTATATTGTGTTTGAACAAAAGATCTTTGTTTTAGCCAACATTGGGAGCGGGGGCGATCGCACCCCCTCGCTCCATAGTGTCCGCCACAAGAAGGGAACACAAATATCTCATCTTTCAAGGCAAGAGTTTCTTGTAAGGCCCAAGACTCGTCTGTTTAATGTATCTTAGATTAAACTCAAAATTGCCCTGTGCATAGGACGCAAAATAGCTGTTTAACACAATCAAACGGTAACCTTTATTTTTAACTTCTCCCACCCCATTTGATAATGAGTCAACGCTGGAAAAGTTGTTGATAGGAGTAAATACTACAGGCGGTGGTGTTTGAGTTAGACCCCATTTACACTATTCCGGTCCAATTTTGGATCCGTAATAGAGGTGTAACAGATCAGCCTCCCGCTTACATTTTTAGCGGATCAAAACTGAACCGGTCCAGTGTAAAAATAATCTTAGTCCGACTTCACTTCTGTAAAATGACAAGAAAGTGATAAGATAAAGGATGAAAATAGAAACATCCTTGAGAGTTCTTTTCTCGTTTCTTTCACTGCGGCGAGGGTAGAGCAGAGGGGACAAATTTTTACCAGGAGATGTTTCAAGAGGTATTGAACAAAATATGATCACTTCTACCGGGTGAGTCAAAAAAGGGTCCGGTGGCCCTGAATATATAAGCAACGATATTTTGCAATATCTGATTAAATAGCCAACATGTTCAATTATTTTTTGAATCTTTCCTGCCTGAAATCGTTCACTCCGTTCAGATTTTACAAGGGATTTTCTAAAAAAAGGCCCTTCGAGAAACCTTACAAAACGTGCTAAAATCGTGAGCAATTTTACCTAACGTGTTTACCTTACAGCAATGACTTAAGCACGCTTTAGCACATGCTATCCTTTTGGGGGAATGAAAATGTCTTCCCCCTAGTACGACTAACTTATTCAAGAGGATTCCATTCTCCCAAGAAGACAAACCACATGAATGCACGGAAGTGTCATCATTAATAGGGAGGAAAAGAAAGAGAAATTTCGCTCGTTGTTTTCGTTCGTTTTTGCAGGTTTCCGAAAGGGGCTTCCTGTAGAAAATCTCCCATGATCGAGAGAGATGATGTCGAGTCTTCTCAGGTCTTGCCGCTTGAGGAGAGCTATAGCTCTATCTCCCCTCCTGGCGCCACTCACATGCTGAGTTAGCTGGAGCTGTGGACTGCTCTCCTGGACTGTTCATATTGCTGTCCTTGAAATCTCATTTTACTTAAGTTTTACATCAGAGACGTAGGAACCGGGGGGCACTAGGGGCATGTGCCCCCCCCCAAGATTTTACAATAAACAAAGAAGTGCCCTTTTAATTTCCAGGAAGTGCCCCTTTAGCTTAATGGAAAAAGTGCCCTAGAAGTGTCGTGCCCCCTCAAGTTGGAGATGCTTCCTACGTCCCTGTTTTACATTCATTCATGCAGGGCAAGCTCACATAGATATTTCAGTCGTTTGAGCTTCACAACTTTTTCAAATCCAACTAGACTACAGTAGTGTCCCGCATATAAGAAACACAAATTTAAGAAACACAGACCCTGATTTTCAAAATAATACCCCATTTTATAAGAAACTTGTTCAGGTCTGAAAAAAGCTTGTTTCTGTTTAAAAACTGCGAACTGAAACTTTGGAATTTTTCAGCTTTCCAGTTGAAGTGAACTTTACCTATATAAATTAAAACGAGAATTTTGTATGCAAACTGAGCAAAAAGCACCTTTCTGGAATAATTTTAGCACTTACTGAAAGTGAAAATTTACAAATACAATTCAAAATATAATTTTTTGTATCACAATCATAGAGCTAATGTCTGAGTAATTGATCTATAGTACATGATTTTTGTAATAAGAAACTTGACCCTGATTTGTAAGTTTATCTCATTCTATAAGAAACACATCAGACCTGAAATTGAAAAAGTTGTTTCTTATATGCGGGACACTACTGTATTACAAACAGATTCTTGTAAAATAGATGCGTGTTGTTGTCATGTACGTTCTTTTTGTGAATGCGTAAGAAACTTATCAACAAAAATTGCCTCGACTGTTTACGACACTCCTTTCCCATTTTCAATCAAATTACAAAGTTTCTCAATTCGTTCTAGATTAAAAACTGTCATTTTATTCCTTACATAATAATCCACAATTTTCTTGACATTATCATAATGTTTCCTCTGTTCCTCCATACATCTTCTGTCCCAAAACCATTGAAAATACTCGAACGAATATAAATGAAAATGAACTCGGTTTCTGTCATAATCTTTGCATTCTTTCGGACAAAAATCGAAACCTGCAGAATAACACAATCCAGCTCGTATGAACTCCTCCACATCTTTGGAAGGTGGTGGGCGGCCTATTAGCCCGACTCCATTTGTTTTAGTGTATCGTAAATGAATTGATGTTCGTGGTATTGGGATTTTCATTCCAGGTTTTACAACAGTACGTAAATACTTTACAGGAACCTGACTTTCTATGCGTCTTTTGCCACTCCAATCGCCGTTGGGGTTCATTTGTAAATGCCAGGAGTATTCTTCTCTATGATAATACCAAACGTAATTACACATGAAGCTGAATTGACAAATGCATTTATGGTCCCCATCCACCGGCGAATCTCGGTATATTTCTTCAAATGTTTTATTCTGTTCTTTAGAAAGAACCTCTCTCATTTCTTTCAAATGTTCTGTTTTAATCATGACTGGGAAATATGTCATGCACTGCATAACTTCTTTTCGGCCTAAAAATTTCTCGGTCGTGGTTGCCCAACATCTAAAATAAGTTGGTTCGCCGATTACTCCCACTATCACAGGCTTTCCATCCTCAAACAACAAACTTGGAGTGACAAAAGTACTGAAAAAAGTATCTGTATCAACAAAGCCAACATAAGGGACATTGGTACATTTATCAGGATGCAACATGTCCCAATACATTCTTGATTTTCCGACATTATGGTACACTGCAGGTTTGCCTGGGTCCATATAGCATATTTGTGGGTAAGGCCATTCTGTTTTCAGTTTATCCCCTAGTACATGGTCTTGTTTCTTTTCCCCGTCTAAAACAACCAATAATTTAGCACGCTCTGCAGGAAAGAATAATTTCATCGTCCTCACTAAAACATTTTTGTACTCACTATCCCAACGAAAGCCTGATGTCAAGCGCACGTACAATATGAATTCTGGAGTACCGTCCCAAGGGCTGGCCTCTGGTGGTTTCTTGCTAATTATTGGAACGTATTTGGAGGTAATTCCATGAACTGGCTTGTCGATATTTCCAGGAAACTGCTGGTTGTGATTTCCAACAAATGGCTTGTTATTTGTGTGGCTTTGAATTGAATGCAGATGGTCCACATTTTGAAGTTGGCTCTCAGATGGAATTTCTTCCTCCTTGGGAGGTTGTATTTTTGGATGGCGTAATTCTACTTGGTACAGATTCATCACCATTGTGTATATATACATCAAAGCCACAATCTCAATAAGCCCAAAAATTACAAGGAATTTATTCATGTTGTTGTTGTTTGTCTCACCTAGGGATGAATAAAGATATCAGATTTGGAAACAAATTATCTTTCATTTTTAACAATTTCAACCAAGCTTAGTTTATTTTGAGAGCATGTTGTGAAGCTGCAGTACTGGAAAAAATTCATCCACAGGCGCCTACCTTGTAGGAACTGTGTTTATTCCCAGTACTGTTTTCGTGACATGGTACACAGAGTAATTGCTGTCCTGTTAATTCGTGTATTTCAAATGTTGACGTCTGTTAGCGTTGACCAATCAAAAATCACGCTGTCTGGTTCCCTGTAGTCATCTCGCATGACAGTTGAAGAAACCACAGGATCCACCTTTTCAAGGTAAGAGGCGCGAATGCGGAAGTATTTTGATGTTTGAGATTTTGCATTTTTGAGACTAAAATCTTATTGTGCGTACAAAGTTTAGTCTTGAGACAAATTTTCACATTCATACCTGTCTTTATTTAGAAATATCATGATATAAAGAATTTGAATTCATAAGGGCTTTGACCGTCGAATTTGGAGTTTGGACAAAAATTTGTCCAAACTTTGATTTGACCACTTTAAATTCTTAAAATTGTCATAATTTTGAAATGAAGACATATATGATGAATGTGAAAATTTGCTACTTTGCTAAATTTTGTACGCAGAACAAGATTTTGACCTCAAAGATGCAATGTCTCAAATAACAAAAAATTTCCGCTTTCGCGCCTCTTACCTTGAAAAGGTGGATTATTCTTACATCATCTTGATAGGACAACATTATCACTATGTAGGCCTATGTCACGAAAACAGTACAGGGTATAAACACAGTTATGAAAAAATACGTGTACCGTCAAACACGTTTACTTACCCTCATCTATCAGACGGCTACGTACTCACGTCCCTGCCCTTATTTTGTCTCCCGTTTGGCTCTATCTGAACTTGCATGCAGACTCAAATTGATTTTCCAGAGTGGAGAAACTTCCTTGGCTAGAAATCAGTAGAGTCTGCACGCAGGCTGTTTCTACCAAGCAAGAACCAGAGCAGCGAAGAGACACCCATAGGTCAAAGGCGTCCACCACAGCTAACTGTGGCTGGAATTAATTGGGTATTAGATCTGTCAGGAATGAAGAAGATAAGTAGGAATTATAGGTAGTATGGGTTGGGGCCTTTTATTTCAACTATGATAAAATAATAATGATATACAAACAATAAAAAACTAATTACTAAAGTCAATATTTTCCCGGTCAACATTACTGTGCACGCTTTGCCTTCAACTGCAAGATCATGATGCTCAGTGACTTACTTAGGCCGCCAATGAACGCCACCGGAGTTTCATCGAATGATATGATCAGAAACTTACCTCCTTGCACGTCATGTGACACATTGAGTAAAGTTTGCTGTTGATAGTATTCATAAATGCAGAAACTTTAAATAACTAACGCATGAAGAAGGGAAACTGCGATGAAACAATCCTTCGTCTGTTCTGTGTTTCGTGCTCTGAGATTAGGCCGCTTGCTGCAGTCTCTGCCGTTAGGAAATGAATTGAAATAACTCAATCAAATAGGGAAGAATTTAAAGATTTATAAGACAAAGAGAAGAAAGCCAAGCCTAATTCCAATTCTTTCATTTCTATTCAGTATTGTTTCTATTGAAATGGTTGGGTCCCCGACATTATGATGCAATCGCAAATGCAATCGATTCCAATCGCAATGCAAATACAAGCGCAATGCAACCTCTTTGATGATAAACTCCAAAATAGGGTAGGTAAGACGTTGCGGGCGTGCATCCTAAATCCTCAAATTCTGCTGTTTTGCTTTGGAATTTTTCCTATACAAAAATACAAGGCTTAACTTGGCCTTGTACAGTACAGGCCAAGTTTTAGCCTTGTTGCTGGGATTATGACCTTGTTATGACCTTGTACTAAACTTTGAAAAAAATTACAAAGGCTATCAGAAAGATATCTCTTTTATTCTACGGTATGTCTCTCTAACAAAGGTAGCGTCATCTTTTTTAACTTTTAACTACAAAAATTGGTAATTTTTTGCCTGAATGTGCATGACTTATTCGTGATGACAATGCCAATGTAAAATGGAAGCCCTTTGTCGAGAAGAAGCCTCAAATTTGAGCAATATCGCAATTTTAGGCCCAAAAAATAAGAAACAAATTAAGAAACTTTTACTACTAAAACACCGAAATTTCCATGCGAAATTAAGAAACTTTTAATACTAAGTGCTGATCCAAGTTTCTCATAAAAAAACGTGTATTTTTTCAAATTTGATCTGTTTTCATGTTTTGAACATCGCAAAAAAACAGGCAAAAATGAGACACAAATAGTCATGTACTTGATCTAACAGCGCCTGTGATTGGTTGATCTTGCTAGAGGGGGATTTCTAGGGTCTCGGAAGTAACTTGAATTCTGATTGGCTCTTGAGGGGAATCACGAAAGGTTTGGCCAATCATTGGTAATAGAGAGGTTTGTAACTTTTCAGCTGTTGTGACACTAGTAATGAATGAAATTGATCTTATTTTGTTGATAGAACTTCGTTGTCCCAGGTTGCAAAGCCACTTATTGTTTATGAAACCATAATTCACCGATCTTTGTGTGCCTTACTTCTTTACCTTCTTTAGTTGCGGTGTTTCTGCCTTTAAATTCTTACTTCTTTAGTTTGGCCTAGGACAGTACACCTCAAGGCCTAGTTAGGCCTAGGACCCTCGCAACAACAAACAAGAAGACACAAAAGCATCTGCATCGTAAATTATTTAAATACTCAACAATTTGTGAACGTTTCATATCATACAGTACATCATTATTATCGATGTACTGTGGAGGCTATTATAAGCCTTTGACAGTTCAATTCAATTTGTTTTGTACAATAATACTTTCACTAAACACTTCACAATCATCCAATCCAATGGCAATCACAGGGTATTTTTTAACGTACTGACTGGTGGAACAATGTCCCTGTCTGTGGGCCCTTTTCATTTTCCCTTGTGAACAAAACAGTGTGCTTCTTTAGCTTATCATGTTGTGTGTGTATATATATATATCAAAAACATTATTTAAACAATGCAGTTTGAAGCTTTGTGCCTTTTTTGGATTTTAATATATTTTGGGTGAGTGACTTTGTGACTGATGATGCGCATTGACTTATGCCTTTGTTGTAAATTTGTACCGTAAAAAATTGGAGGCCCTTTTATCTTAGAGATTTCTAATATGGTACGCTATCACAAAAGGCTGTATGTGTCTTTACTGGTTAAAACAGTGCTCAATGCCATGTAGGCTAATATGGTACGCTATAACTTATATGATATGATGCCCATGAAAGGTGCACATCTGGCTATTGTTTAAGAAACTATTATTCTATTGTTCTTCCTTTGTCATCATCTGTGCTCAGAACATCAAAAGCAGTCTTTCCTCATAGAACATTCCAAAAAAGTATAAACCAAACCAAATGTAATATTTAACAAGCATGGGTTGTTTTATTCTGACCTTAGAAAAGGGGTCATCACATTCATCAAATCCAGTAAAGTCACGCTTTTCTAAAAACTTTGGACATCACATACTCTTGTGCACTATATAGTCAACAATTTTACCGCAGTGTATATGATGACTTCCTTCTTGAAGTTTCAAGGTGTAGCATGTAAGACATAACTTCAGATGCAGCAAGGAAAAATAGGTCAGCAAGGTTTTTCAAGATAAAAAGGCTGAAACAATGACTGGCTCCTGAATGAATTTATTATGTATGGGTTTCTTGTTGAAAATTAGTTATATTTGTGGGTACTACTAAATATAACTATTTGAGTACTACTAACAATCTGTCTGAACACCCCTTGTGACATCCCTGGGTTTGCACCAACGTGGTCTTAGAGTTCTAAAGAGAATAACATTTGGGCCCAGAGCTTAAAAATGGAAGTTATCAACATGAAAACTCTGTTACAATGCCTGATTAACAATGCTTCAACAAGTAAATTCTCCGTCAGTCAAACGCATTCAGCATTGCATCCAACATTTGAAACAAAATTTGTTTTTGATCTCCATCAAACTTCATGCAAGATCAATTTGCAAATGTTATCCAACATGGTTGGTCAAACGCATCCAACATATAATTAAACAAAGGTCTCCAGCATGTTGGATGAAATATTGGATGCCTTTGACCTGGGGTTAAGACAACTTCTAAGCATACCAGTGGTTTAAACACCAGTGATATTGTTTTTTTCAGCTTGCAACTGCATATCATATGTCAATGACAAAAGCCCAAAGATTGTCTGGTTTTCTGCCACTCTTGAGGAAGTTCACAGATCTCTGATTTGAAGAAAAGATTTGAAAGAACAAACTTTGACAAAGACATTTTTAAAATGAGAGGCATATGAGCTGTTGGGACTTTAAGTTTACAGGATGTGTAATTTTGGCTGATGCAATTTGAATGAGTTGGATGGAATAAATTACTTTGTTAGATATGGTTGATTTTCTCAAATTTACGTTGTTTATTTTTACTTAGATTTTCTCTTTGAATGAGTGAATGGCATTTTCCTTTCATTGTGACTGAATTGAAAAGCCCTGCAATTTGTCAAATTGTATGTTTTGTCAGGTTGCTGAACCCTTTCTTGTTTATGCTTAGCAGGGGTCCAATCAGCAGGGGCACAACTACGGTGGGGGTCCTGGGGGTCCACACCCCTGCCCTTTTTGGAAAAGGGCAAATAAGTGCCCTTTTTAGGGAGAAAATTATGTTAATTTGACACGTTACTGACCAGTACTTTTAAGGGTTCTTGGGATGAAGTATCAATATTTGTTGAATGCTTTCTTGAATTGCTAAGATCTTGAACATAGTTTAAGAATTCACTATGCTTGAATTGGATTTATCGTTCCGAAATTATCAGCAATTTTCTAAACATTGAGGCTCAAAAACTTGCAAATTCGGCTGAAAATTTCAACAGATTTCTGCAACTCCTTTATGTCTTATATGGCACATGTGAAAAGCACTTACAAATTAGATGCTCAAAGACAAGACTCATTTTGTTATAAGAAGCAGTTGCAAGAAAATTTTACGACCAGGTGAGCAAAAACAATCCCATTTGAAAGACCAGTGCTGTCTGGATATGAAGGCAAAGATATTGTTCATGTTCAAATTAATTTTACATTTGCCTAATGAAATCGGCAACTTCATCTCAAAATTTTCTCAAAAAACAAAGCCCATTCAAAAATCTTCAAAGTAGGCCGAAAATTTTGACCAAATTTTCTTCCTCGCAGCAATATGGCTTTTACCAGCTTTTAGCACATGTTATCCCTTTGGAATTATGAATGTGTCATTTCTCGCCCTGGGAGCATAACAGCATAATTCCAGGTGACTTTGTCCTCCCAAGAGTATAACACAACACTTGCCAATGCTTGTTGAAGTCATCACTGTGAAGCAGGGATATCAGGAAAATTTGGTCGTCATTTTGGGCCGGTTTTAAAGGTTTCCTGAAATGGCTTTTTCCAGAAAATCCCTTACCATTTTAGAGTGGAGTGGCCGACCTCATTCAGGTAAATTCGTAAAAGGATTTGAACATGTCCACTATTGAATGATATATTTGCCAATATTTTTGTTCTCTTATCCAAGGAGCAGTGGCCTTTCAAATAGGGATTGCTTTTTTTTTTCTCACCCTGTAAAAGAATTGGCCCAAAGTTGCAAAACCAAACAACAAACTTCAGAGCACAGTTTCTCATAAAAAACGTGTACGAGCAGTCTTTTCAGTGTTACTTGTCTCTCCTAGGCGGGTGTCTTTCATTCTCTTCTTGTGTTGACCTCTTTCTAAGACAGGCATTCTCTCACTATCTAGAGAGCGTGATTTTAAAAATTTTCAGAGCAAGCCCCCGAATCCCCTCCCAGCTCCCTTTGTCCTGGGAACAAAAATAAACCAACGTGCTTTTCAGGGTCCAGAAAAAAGTCAAACCTTAAGATAAAAATCTGATGAGTTAAACCTTCCTCGTTTCATCAAGTCAAAATAACCCTATTCTAGCGTTGAATAGAACCTTATAATTCATATTGCCAAAATATTCCAAAATTTTCTCAAATTTCTAAAAAGATGACTAAACCTTCCTCAAATATGTCATTAGCAAGCAAAACCTTCCTCCGGCTCACAGCCGTGGAGCCGTGACCTTTTCTGGACTCTGGTGCTTTTGATGGGGTTCACGAAAGATACCATAGAGAAGGCCAAGTTTGTGTTATTCTTGAAGTATTCTTATTTTTTTCAAATAGAAGCCACGCCCTCTTCGTCTATCACGATTTACATGCTCTCGCTATTGCTAATGTAAGTCGAAAAGAATTCATATCAAAATGGCCAAAATTGATGATGCTATCAAAAATGACATAGAACAAGAAGACCCTTTTGCATATTTAAAGTGCCTATGACACCAACTACAATTTAAAGGACGTATACAAAAAAATGACGGATACGAATAGAAACAAGAAAATAAGTGCATTTATTGCTATTCTATTTTAGAAAATTATATGCTAGAAGGGACTTTAGGTATAGAGGTGGAACAAATATTTTCCTTTCTGGGAACCTTAGGTTTATAGCTGAAAAATGTCTGCAAAATTTTATCAGAATTTAATCAAAAAATGAGTAAAACACGACAGGAGATCACAAGCTCTGTCGCATGAGAGGGACAAACAAGACTTGACAACCACCGTATTTATGCAGCATTTAATTCATCAATTCTAGGCTATCATCTGCGGTTTTTTTTTCAACATCTGATCAGTCGTTGCACCCTTGCTATTTCATTTTCAATCCGACTCGGCAAGAGACGATGTTTAACTCAGGTTCTTAAGCACGGCAGATTCCCCCATCTTCAAACCAGTTTGATTCGACAACGGCAAGAATACTATAGGATGTACAGCTGACAGGGAGCTGACAATAGTTAAACCCTTTTCCTTTGAAAACAAATGAAAGCACCGATATCCAGGAGCATTAGCGCACGGGGAGATGAAATTTGATGGGGGGGGGGGGGGGAGGCTGCCTGATAGAAAATCTAATGTTTACGAAAATTTTTGCCCAATTATATAGCTAATTGTTCCAACATGAGGATGGCTGTAGCCCCCACTCCTAGCCCCTGTCTCCAACGCCTATGCTGCCAGGCTCGACTATGTGTTCCTGTAGACTTTGTCCCAATTTCTAACTCTTTGTTGGTGTACATGTAGGTATCTATCTATATGAGACCCAGGAGACCCATTTTCTGACTCTGTGTTGGTGTGCATGTAGGTATCTATGTGACCCTCGAGACCCAGGAGACCCACTTTTTAACTCTCTGTTGCTGTGCATGTAGGTATCTATCTGTATGAGACCCTCGAGACCCACTTTTAACTCTGTGTTGGTGTGCATGTAGGTATCTATCTATATGTGACCCTCGAGACCCATGAGACCCACTTTCTGACTCTCTGTTGGTGTGTATGTAGGTATCTATCTATGTATATATGAGACACTCGAGACCCAGGAGACCCATATTCCGACTCTCTGTTGGTGTGCGCATGTAGGTATCTATCTATGTACATATGTGACACTCGAGACCCAAGAGACCCACTTTTAACTCTGTGTTGGTGTGCATGTAGGTATCTATCTATGTATATATATGACACTCGAGACCCAAGAGACCCACTTTTAACTCTGTGTTGGTGTGCATGTAGGTATCTATCTATGTATATATGTGACACTCGAGACCCAAGAGACCCACTTTTAACTCTGTGTTGGTGTGCATGTAGGTATCTATCTATGTATATATGTGACACTCGAGACCCAAGAGACCCACTTTTAACTCTGTGTTGGTGTGAATGTAGGTATCTATCTATGTATATATGAGACACTCGAGACCCAAGAGACCCACTTTTAACTCTGTGTTGGTGTGCATGTAGGTATCTATCTATATGTGACCCTCGAGACCCAGGAGACCCACTTTCTGACTCTCTGTTGGTGTGCATGTAGGTATCTATCTGTATGAGACCCTCGAGACCCACTTTTAACTCTGTGTTGGTGTGCATGTAGGTATCTATCTATATGTGACCCTCGAGACCCATGAGACCCACTTTCTGACTCTCTGTTGGTGTGGATGTAGGTATCTATCTATGTATATATGAGACACTCGAGACCCAGGAGACCCACTTTCTGACTCTCTGTTGGTGTGGATGTAGGTATCTATCTATGTATATATGTGACCCTCGAGACCCAGGAGACCCACTTTCTGACTCTCTGTTGGTGTGGATGTAGGTATCTATCTATGTATATATGTGACCCTCGAGACCCAGGAGACCCACTTTCTGACTCTCTGTTGGTGTGGATGTAGGTATCTATCTATGTATATATGTGACCCTCGAGACCCAGGAGACCCATATTCCGACTCTCTGTTGGTGTGCGCATGTAGGTATCTATATATGTATATATGTGACACTCGAGACCCAAGAGACCCACTTTTAACTCTGTGTTGGTGTGCATGTAGGTATCTATCTATGTATATATGAGACACTCGAGACCCAAGAGACCCACTTTTAACTCTGTGTTGGTGTGCATGTAGGTATCTATCTATATGTGACCCTCGAGACCCAGGAGACCCACTTTCTGACTCTCTGTTGGTGTGCATGTAGGTATCTATCTGTATGAGACCCTCGAGACCCACTTTTAACTCTGTGTTGGTGTGCATGTAGGTATCTATCTATATGTGACCCTCGAGACCCAGGAGACCCATTTTCCGACTCTCTGTTGGTGTGCATGTAGGTATCTATCTATATGTGACCCTCGAGACCCAGGAGACCCATTTTCCGACTCTCTGTTGGTGTGCATGTAGGTATCTATCTATATGCGACCCTCAAGACCTAAGAGACCCACTTTTTAACTCTGTGCTGGTGTGCATCTTGGTATCTATCTATATGTGACCCTCGAGACCCAGGAGACCCACTTTCTGACTCTCTGTTGGTGTGGATGTAGGTATCTATCTATGTATATATGTGACCCTCGAGACCCAGGAGACCCATTTTCCGACTCTCTGTTGGTGTGCATGTAGGTATCTATCTATATGCGACCCTCAAGACCTAAGAGACCCACTTTTTAACTCTGTGTTGGTGTGCATGTAGGTATCTATCTATGTATATATGTGACCCTCGAGACCCAGGAGACCCATTTTCCGACTCTCTGTTGGTGTGCGCATGTAGGTATCTAGTATGTGTCCATATGTCTATGCATCTGGTATGTGTCTATATGTCTGTGTCTGTATACATCTATTATGTGTCCATATGTCTGTGTCTGTATGCATCTAGTATGTGTCCATACGTCTATGCATCTGGTATGTGTCTATATGTCTGTCTGTCTGTGTGCATCTATTATGTGTCCATATGTCTGTGTCTGTATGCATCTAGTATGTGTCCATATGTCTATCAGGCCCGTAGCACCTATTGGGGCCGGTCGGGCCCGGGCCCCCCCCAATAATTTCCAGAAGTTGAATTTTTTATTCTTCATAATAACATAGAAAACTGATCATCAGTGACAGGCCCTTGGCACTGAAGCGAGTCAAGACCTATCTAAGTTCAACAACAGCAAACTACCGCCTCAACCACCTGATGGTGAAACATGTGCACAACGACAGAGTTGATAGATTCAACCTTGTCAGCATCGTAAACGAATTTGTCATTGATTCAAACGGAAGGAAATTTAACTTTGGAAAGCTCCACTCTTTTCAAATCAGAAGCACTTCTTCAAGAGAGGCGAAAAGTATCCAGACTTCAAGAATCAATAATCATATCTAAACTAACGAGCAGTGGCGTGGTCCTCGAGATCCTCGAAAACCGAAGAGAAAAAAGCTGGGTATAGCTGGAAAAGAATTTTCCAAGAAATGTCAAATCTTCCATTTTAGCATTGGCAAATATGGAATCAGGGGATGCATTCTAAGCCAAAGTAAAGGATGTTTCTTCAAAAATTTTCCTCATGCTTCAACTCATAAGAGAACTCGCTATCAAAGGTTCCTTGTCGCTAAAGGCAAGCATGATATAGGGAGATGCATTCTAAGCCAAAGTAAAAGGCGTGGCCCCAAAAATTTTCCTGGGGGCTTCCCCCAGACCCCCTCATTTCAATTCCGTCCATTTAATTTACTCTGGCCATGCCATGGCTTTCGTAGGACGCCATGAAAATTGTGTGATGACTTGTAAATAAAATATCAAGTAAATCTTACGCAATGCTCTCGACAAAGTATTCTTATCCTATCGTAGTTTGATGAAATATATTTGGATTCGTAAATTTCCTATTTTTCTTCAGGAACTTCGATCATAAAATGCCCTTTCAGCAATGCACAGAAGGGCGTTGCCAAATGAAAAGAGGGTATTGACCGAGCAATTCTTCCGGGGGGTTCGCCCCCGGACCCCCGGAAGCTTTATCCCTTCGGTGTGAATTAGGGCCTCCCCAATCTGAAAAACGCTCCTACGGGCCTGTGTCTATGCATCTGGTATGTGCCCATATGTCTGTGTCTGTCTGTGTGCATTCGTTTTGTGTCCATATGTCTGTGCCTGTATGCATCTAGTATGTTTCCATATGTCTGTATGGATCTATGCGTATCTATGTGTTCATATGTCTCTGTCTCTGTCTGTGCATTCTTTTTCTGTCGTTATGTCTGCGTCTGTGTTCTATTGTATGTATATCTAAAATCTAAAAGATTTTTAATCTTTTCTATTGTATGCAAATGAGAAAATTCAAATTGGCCAATAGGAGGGCCTGTTAGATTCTAGTACATGATGCCCCTGAAATTAGGCCGCTTGCTGTTGTTTCTGCCGTTTGGAAATGAATTGAAATAACTCAAATAGGGAAGAATTAATAGATTTATAAGACAAAGAGAGGAAAGCCAAGCCTAATTCCAATTCTTTCATTTCTATTCAGTATTGTTTCTATTGAAATGGTTGGGTCCCCGACATTATGATGCAATCGCAAATGCAATCGATTGCAATCGCAATGCAAACACAAGCGCAATGCAGCCTCTTTGATGATAAACTCCAAAATAGGGTAGGTTGTAGGTAAGACGTTGCGGGCGTGCATCCTAAATCCTCAAATTCTGCTGTTTTGCTTTGGAATTTTTCCTATACAAAAATACAAGGCTTAACTTGGCCTTGTACAGTACAGGCCAAGTTTTAGCCTTGTTGCAAGATTCAAAGTTACAACCAGTCTAACAGTAACAAGACAATGCTTCTTCCATCTATTAGATCAGTGGTTTCCACCAGGCTAAATAGCATTTTTGGAGCCATTTAAAAGGTTACAACAAGGCCTTTCTCGGCTAGTACAAGGTTAGGGTTGTACATTGGTATCACAAGGCCTTGAAAATAAAAAGAATATTTGCCAAAGGTGAACGAGATTTTTTGGGAGTAAAATGCTCCTGGACTACATCTGTGTACACTTTCTTTTCCCGTAACACTCTTTTTCTTATAAGAATACTATAAATTTTGTCTGGCCTCAATATTCTTAAGAAATTTTGGTTTTGAGCTTGAATATATTCTTAAAGAATTCTTACACGTTTTTTTTATAAGAAACTGGTTTATAAGAAACTAGTACTACGATGACCAAAAATTTAAGAAACTCTAGTACTACGCTCAAGAATAGCTAAGAAACTCTTAACATTCAAATTCTGCATATCTCTTTTATTCTACGGTATGTCTCTCTAACAAAGGTACCGTCATCTTTTTTAGCTTTTAACTACAAAAATTGGTAATTTTTTGCCTGAATGTGCATGACTTATTCGTGATGACAATGCCAATGTAAAATGGAAGCCCTTTGTCGAGAAGAAGCCTCAAATTTGAGCAATATCGCAATTTTAGGCCCAAAAAATAAGAAACAAATTAAGAAACTTTTACTACTAAAACACCGAAATTTCCATGCGAAATTAAGAAACTTTTAGTACTAAGTGCTGATCCAAGTTTCTCATAAAAAAAACGTGTATTTTTTCAAATTTGATCTGTTTTCATGTTATGAACATCGCAAAAAAACAGGCAAAAATGAGACACAAATATGCTCAAATATGCGAGCTGAGGCTGATCAATATTCTTATAATATTCTTAAGAATTGGATGATTCTAAGCTTGAAAATTCTTATAAAAATTATTCTTTTAAAAAGAAAAGAGTGTACTGCATGAGAGAGGCACATTTGCCTCGAAAGAAGTCGCATTTTTCCATTTTTGGTAAATGTCTTGAATTTATTCGCTATTCGCTAAAGTAAGGAATAGAATGTCTTGTCAGCAAAACGTCCATTGAAATTCAGCCGATTGTTGAATTCTTAGAAAGGTAAAAAATTCTACAAAATTTTGAGAGCGAAGACGAAGTACATTTATTAATTATTCCCTATCAACTTTGATTTTCTTTTTAATTTCGGATTTTTACAATATGAAAAATTGTTATCAAAGCAATATGAAGTTTAGGTCTCAGAAACAAAATAAAGAATATGAAGGCGAACTTTTAGACTTTTTGGTACTTTTTCACGAGATTTTATTTCTTTGGTTTAGTCCAATAATATAGAAGATCTCCTAAAAATAGCAGGATAAAGAATTTCGAGAAAAGGGTAAATTCAGATGTGAAGAACTGCAAAAGAAAAATTATGCCTCAGAGAAATGTACTGATGACTACAAAAGGTTACCATGATCTTCGAAATTCAAGCCGTAAGGATTTTTACGATATATTTGTCGATATTTTGGTTTTAGGATCATAAAAGATAGGCACGGACGAGGATCGAACCCGCGATCTTCGGTTTACGAGACCGACGCCTTACCACTTGGCCACCGCGCCGTGCGTGACACAGAGTGTAATAAAGGAATGTATCATCGGTTAAAAGAATTCGACTAATCTTTCTATTATTTTCCTATTATTTCAGTTTTAATACATTTTGCTTATGTAAGATACTAGTAATACGATGGCCGAAGTGTTAAGAAACTCTAGTACCAAGTTCGGAAAGATTATAAGACAATTTAAAAGCTAAATTCTATGTAAGTCGTTAGCTGAAAATTGAAATAATTGAAAATTCGTTAATTGAAAATTGTTCTATTCTTGAACTACACTCTTTTTTTTATAAGAATACTATAAATTTTGTCCAGCCTCAATATTCTTAAGAAATTTTCGTTTTGAGCCTTAAAATATTCTTAAAGTATTCTTATTTTTTCAAATCTGATATGGTTTCAGGGGAAATATTTAAAAGAAATGTCATGACATTACGAGGAAATGGTCGAACGAGAGGAAAATTTAAGCAATTATAACAATAAGAATGTTCTTAACAATCATAAAGTTTTAAACATACTTTTTGAAAAAACGAGATACGTCAGTCATGCGATTCTCTGTTATGAAAAAACAGGCAACTGCTGAAAAATGAGACACAAATATGCGAGCTGAGGCTGACCAATATTCTTATAATAATCTTAGAATTTGGATGAATCTGAGCCTGAATATTCTTATAAACAATATTCTTATAAAAAAAAGAATGTATTATTCTTGAGTAAAATTTTAAGTCCCAATCAAAAGTTTTGATTATTCCAACAATGTGATGTTTTATATGTCAAGAAACATATCTGTAGCAGTGTTGGAAACTAAGTACTTCATAATTCATGTCAAAGACAGGAAAAAATGAGAAAGTTTTGGTGCTAAAAAGCTGACAATTTCACTTGGGGGAAATGAGCTCATTTTCATAAAAGAATATACATACATTCAACATAGTGTCCCAATCGCGACAATCAAACTCAAGAAACATTGTTGAAAGCTATCGAAATGTCCTAAAATTCTATCTCGTATTTTGCATAGAAGCCTAAATACACTCTTTTTTTATAAGAATACTACAGATTTTGTCCAGCCTAGATATTCTCGAGAAATTTTCGTTTTGAGCTGAGCCTGAATTTATTCTTAAAGCATTCTTATTTTTTTTTTCAAATCTGGCATGGTTTCATCGCAAAACAGGCAACTGCTGAAAATGAGACACAAATATGCGAGCTGAGGCTGAGCGATACTCTTAAAAATTGGATGATTCTGAGCCTAAAAGTAATATTCTTATAAACACTCTTCTTATAAAAAAAGAGTGTAGTGCATTAAAATGTTTCATTTACGGTTTTCGACGAAATGGCAAACTCTTGAAGAACGGTCCATTCCAATTCTTTAGCCTTTCAAAATATGATGGCATTTCAACTAAACTCCACCATATTTTAAGTCTTTGGACATATGAAGGTCTTTTCCAGATACCTTTTCCCTTTCGATCAGCCCTCATTTCCGCTGCAAGCAAACGCTGAGATAGTTTCAAGTATGCGTTCGATTTACTCAGTTCAGTGTCATGTTGAACGATGGCGAGACCTCGTAGAACAAGATCTTCATTTATGCAAATTGAACGACGAAAGAATCCCTGAAATCAGAAAATCGGCTTTTAGTTTTTTCTATCTCAAGTACGAACATAATTTTATCAAGGAAAATTTGTGAAGAATATGAAAAAGCTAGAGAAAGAAAGGTACCTATTTTTTGTTGAGATGTTGAAGTTATTGTTGACAACGTCAAAATGTGTAATGCTATGTTAAAGAAAGTAATCGGTGGTCAAATTCTTCCACAAAATTAGGGACAACTTAACAGAGTAATGTGGACGAGTTAAATCAAAGCTAAACTTTTTTGCATGATAAAATTTCGGCAAATAAACTTTCTTTCTGCAAATAATTTCAGAAATAATATCAGGTCAAAGTTATAACGAGAGTGAGACAATAAGAAGGCTACAATGTTTTTGTTTCTCGGAGTTTCATGCTACACAGCGATCATCAGACAACTGAATTTTTTACACACAATTATTTGCTCAAGAAACACTGTGATGTTGGAAATATTTCAATATTGCATTTATGACTCAAAGTTTACTTATTTCCTGCGTGTGGTGCTATTTCAAGTTTATTAAGTAATATTATCACCTCAAAGTTACTGTAAAGTTTTTTGTCAAGACGTTTCATCGAAAAAAATTTCAAAAATTTTCAGTCATTATTTTTGATGGGTAGAAGTCTGACTGACCTTCTTCAAGTAAACAATTGATTCCAAGGCATTTTCAGAAATTCCCAGTGGTATCACTTTGAGGTATCTATCTTGTATATTTGATTGGAGATGTTCAAGACAGCCTGAACATGGCTTGATGCCAGCAATAGCAACTTTAAAAGGAGCAGTTTTCTGTCCTAAAAAAATGAGAAAAGCAAAAAATTACAGTTGTTTCAAAAATCATCATCAAATATCATATACAGGTTGGTACATACAGCAAATAGAACTTGAAGCACGAAAATAATAAAAACAAAATGGCTCTGTTATTTAAATCTTTTTTCAAAGGTTTCTTCATTCGTAGACAACCTTGATTTCTTGCTAGGCAAAGTAACTTGTGAAAAAAATTACAAATGCCTTCCGTGTCAGTCTCTGGTACTGTATCACTTCTTGAAAGCTACATTTATCTTTTGAGAAAATCTAAACATTCAACCTGGATGTGGCTGTACACTCTTTTTTTTATAAGAATACTATAAATTTTGTCCAGCCTCAATATTCTTAAGAAATTTTCGCTTGCAGCCTTAACATATTCTTAAAGTATTCTAATTTTTTCAAATCTGATATGGTTTCAGGGGAACAAAGTTAAAAGAAATTTCATGTCATTACAAGGAACTGGTCGAAAGAAAGAAAAATTTAATCAATTATAACAATAAGAATGTTCTTAACAATCATAAAGTTTTAAACATGCTTTTTTGAAAAAATGAGATACATCAGTCATGAGATTCTCTGTTATGAACATCGCAAAACAGGCAACTGCTGAAAAATGAGACACAAATAAGGCGAGCAGAGCCTGAGCAATATTCTTGTGATATTCTTAAAATTTGCATGATTCTGAACCTGAATATTCTTCTAAACAATATTCTTATAAAAAAAGAGTGTTTTAGTACTCCAAATGCATTAAACACATCATGGTAACATCTTTGCAAATGGTGAACTGCTTCCATACCAAAGTATCTTTTTCTGCTTTCCGTGTCTCTGTAGAATATTGGCAAATGCTGCAGATTTATCAACCTATCATCAACAATTTCTTGAGCAGTTCCTCTCAGAGTTGAATTTCTTTCAATAATATTCTTTGGTATCTCATGAATGCTATTAAAGACAGAGAACTGAAAGACAAATTCAAATATTAGAATTCGAAAAAATACTTTATATTATGACATGAAATAATTGCATGAACTATTGCATGTTAATTATTTTAGTCAATCATGTCACCTGCTTTCCTTAGTTTTCAAAATCAAATCGGTTTTTAATGAAATCAGCTGATCTATCTTGGTCACAGCCAACTATCAGAAACCCTGGTACATGAAGGGAAAATAACGGGAAATCCCCAGAACCTTTTTTCCTTGAAGGAGTCATTTGTTGGGGCAGGTTGTGTGCAATAACAATAGATAGAATCAAGCAAGAATCGACTTACTGCATATGTTTTTCTGAGAATGACCACAACACCTGTGACTGCAACCACTGAAACAGTGTACTAAATTAGAATAAAGACACACAATTATGATCAATGATATTGTTTTTGCAAGAGGTAGCTAACTGGTAGATCGAACTGGTCTGGAATGATCAAACAGCAAATAATCACTTTGAGGTCTTTGAACAAAAAAGGGCAAATATCACAGTAGGCCTTGCATTCTTTCTGGTTCTTTTGGCATATCCATTTACTGTACACTTTTTAAAGATTCCCCCAAAAAAGCTTTATTCAAAAAATCTAAATACGCTTTTACTAAAGAGTGATACAACAAGATTCCTTACCCTGACAATACGGATATTGTGGTCCAAAAATTCTGCAACTTTGTTGATAATTTCCATCACCAAATCATGGCTTCTTCCTTCTCTCTCTCCTTGGGTGTGTGCAAAACTCACAGTTAAAGAACAGCAAATATCTTTGCTTTAAATGATTTATCACAACCAACATTACATCGTAACAAGCCTCCTTTTTGAGTAAATTTATTCCATTCCGTCTCCGTCTTCTTCCACAGCTACCAACTTAGGCCGCCCTCCATTTTGTATTTTGAGTGTTGATGTGAAAAAGAACGACGAATTGCATTAATGTGGTTGTCGCTTCTCGTTCAGATCAGGGGGTACGCGGTGCTAACCATCTATGTGCTAACAGAGGCGCTCCCTGGTCGGAATTTTTTCTACAAACAAGAACCAAAATATGAAATGAGAATTTATGTACCCAGGAAAAAATATTTTTTGAAATTAGCCAGCCAGGGAATATACTGAGCTTCCGTTTCATGCCAATTTGAGAATCAAAAGTCTGCATGAACTTACTTCAAATTATCATTTCATGATTTCAGGATATTTCTGATCAGGTTTACGTAATAAGAAAAGCTGGCATGAGACGCATTTTTTTTGAGAAACTAGCAATTTGGGCAAGTACCGAAAAATTCTTAAAATCATTAGATTTTGAATATTCAGAGTTTCTTACGAATTTCTTACGAATTCCATTTACTTCAAGATATAGGAACCGAAGTGATTCCTCTACGGCCCTGGGTTACTTGCTGTGCCCTTGTGAATGTCAGAATAAATTTCGTTTGAAGCCTTCCATTGTTCAGACTTCAACAAGTATCTTCCTTGTAAAAAGATACAAGAAACAAGGGAGAATGAAGTAAAACTAACAAAGGCCCACTGAAGGGATTTTTGGGGATTTCCTTTATTGAAAAAGGTTTCATTTTTCCCCACTTCCCAGTACTTTGTAAGTACTAGAGTTTCTTAATTTTTTGGCAATTGAGAATTGAGCTCCATATAAGCATGGTGATGAGCGGTTTTTCGTAAAAGACAACACGAAAAAAGCAATGAAATGTTGTAAAGATTACTCCAAAATGTTGAACCATTACCATTTGTACATTTTTCTGGCATTCTTGAACAATACGTTAACCGTTGTTGCCCCCCTCGTTGCACAGATTTCCTGTTCATAAGTGCGCAAAGGATCATGGATGTACGTAAACGAACGTTCCTCGTTTTGCAACAATACGAAATGGCGGCCATTGAAGCAGCGAAAAAGGAATTTGACTACGGAAACGTTCATATTTCACTTGAAAATTGCATCCTACCTGATGAAAAACTTAGCGAGACAGCTTCTATGAAAGATGGACTTGATAAAGAAACAGAAACTGATCTCAGAGTACTTGGATGTGAGTTTATTCAGACGGCTGGAATTCTGCTCAAGCTGCCACAGGTTCGTTGGGCCTAAATGACTTTGCTTTGTATTGCTTTCGCTTTCAAATGTTTTTTTGTACGATGTTTCATGTATTTTCTTCATTCTAACCCGTAGGTTGCGATGGCCACGGGGCAAATTTTGCTTCAAAGGTTTTATTATTCCAAATCTTTGGTAAAACATGACGTTGAGGTGAGTTCGATTTTGAATTTTTTATTGTCGATATTGATTCGCTCTCCCTCCTTCTCCACATTGAAGAACTTGTTGTTGCATGTTTTGTGTGAGCCAAAAGTGGCCAATAAAGGGAACCTTGATGGTTATTTTGAACAGCATCACAACAGCTATGAAAGGCTATTGTAAATTTTGTCAAAAGATAATAAGACAGATGAAGAAAAGTATGCAGACCAGACTTGCTTGGATCAGCGTATATGTTAGGCCACATATCTGTGGCAGGCAGACTCACTCTAAACATTAATAGAAGAAAAGAAATTGGTGTACTTCCGTGGCATATGGCGTACACAGATTCCAAAAGGGTATGTGGGCCCAAGCAGGCAGGTATGCAGAGCATGATGGCACTTGCATACTGGAAATTTCAATAGATGGGCTATTTTTATTTCTGTGATACCCAACAGGGTAAATATGGCGGCAAATTTTATTTAGGGAGATCTTAGGAAGCTCAGAGAAACATTTTCTTCATTTAAGGCCCTCTTATTTATACATCATTTGGCTTTAAGACGGAAACATTTGCATCATATTGCAAATATAGAAATTAATATTTCAAATGATTTGATTTGATGCAACGAGTATTTCAGGTATATGTGTGTAAATTTATAGATATGTGCCATGGCATGCATCTTCTTAGCTGCTAAAATTGAGGAAAGTCCAAGAAGATTGCGAGATGTCATAAATGTATTTCATCACATCAAACAGAAAAGAAGCAAACGGTATGTACTCTTGATTTCATATTTGTTTATGTATTCTGTATCACATCAAACCGTTCTTTTGACAAAAATCAATACAGAGCACTGTTGATGCTGGAGAGTTTTTTCAACATGCCAAAATTTTTGACACCAATATGTACCGTAAAGCTCTTTTCAGCCCCGCTCTCCATTAAGCCACATCTCTAATAAGCCCCTGATTTTTAAGCCAACATTTAAGATAAGCCCCCGCCCCCCATTTTTATCAAATGCCAGATCTACCAAAGATTTCCCATTTTTTTAGCTAAGAAACTTTGCATGCAAATTTTGATGTTAATTGTCAAACTACTGGGTATCAAACTTGACGATGGATTAGATTTTGACCCACCATTTCTGATTTGTGTAAGAAAGCAGCAATTTAATTAAACATCCTGAAAAGATTGAAATCCTTCATTGGTTTAAAAGAAGAAAGAAAAACTCTTGTAAAAAGTTCTAGATATTCAAATTTCAATTATTGTCCTTTGGTTTGGCATTTTTTGTGAGATAAATCAAAGCGAAAAGTTGAAAAAATACAGGAGAGAACATTGACATTTTTTTACAAAAACAATGATAGTTTCTATGGAGATCTTCTTCGTTAGGTAGGCAAGAACTATATGCATATCTCTCGTCTACAAAGTTTGTACATTGAAATTCACAAGGCTATGAAAAATCTTCTTTTATGCAGGAGATTTTTCATGTCAAATTAGCGTCCAATCCAGTTCAGTTCAGTTTAATTTTAAAATTCCACTACATACAAAAAATCTTTCTATAATACATACAATTAAGTACAATAACAAATTACAACAGATGACAAAAATAAATGACAAATTTTACAATAAGAGTACATAGAATTTCCTATGGAGAGGAATTTGTTAAGGAGAAGCTCCCTTTGTAGGTAGACTAATCGAGGAGAGAGCACCCCCTAAGCTAAAAACTTATCATTCAAATTAAGAAATCTTTGAGTGTTTAGATTAATCAATGTCAGGAAAAGTTGTCTTCTCAAGGTATTCAGGACTGGTACTTGTTGAGACCAGATTTAATTTCAGATCACAACGGAAAATCTTACTGAAGCAAACTGTTTGATATTGGATGGAATGTCGTTCCAGGATTTAGCGCCTGCATATCTAATAAATCATAAGCCACACTGTAAAGTATTCTTAAGCGTTGAATCGTTCTTCGAGAAATCCCCATGATGTACATCACTATAGACCTAATCAAGTAACATTAGTACAAACTGTCTTAGATCTTTGGGTCCCAGGGTGTGGAATAGTTTACCAAATGAGATCAAATCCTCCGAAACTGTTAACATATTCAAATGATTGATAAAGCAATGATCTGGCATTCTGTGCAATTGTAATGTGTGTTGATATGAAGAGCCTTGAAACATATTGAAAAAGAATCATGATCATCCAGCGAAAAGTCAGTTCTGTCTGCGTCCTTGAATTGGGAGGGGGGATGAGTTTTTTTTTACATGAATCACATAATTTTCATCAATTTGCAATCAGTAAAAATTTGTTATTCTTTTGTTTTTCGAATCAGTTTGATTTCTTTTATATTTGTAATTTGAAATTAGAAATTATTTTGTTTCAAATTAAATTAAAATAGTATCTCACAAATCAGCAACCACTTGTCAGATAGAACAAGGTCTCAAGCTCTCAGTTAAAGCCTGACCTATGCAGCTGAATGAAAACTGAGGGACTCGATGCTACAGTTCCTTCACAGCGGCCATGCAAACAAGGCACAATTTTTGTTGGACACCCTGTAAATTTCTGAGATTATCAACCATAAAGTTAAGTATTTTCAAGGGCTTTCAAATTGCTGCTCCGATTTTGTTGACCACAAAGGATTAAGGTAAAAATGCAAATGGTGAAAAAGACAGTCAGGTAATTACTTAGATGCATTTCGATGACATTCCTAGATCAGTTAAATTCAGAATTTGAATATGCTTTGGGATTTTGAAGTTTATCAACAATGCATGGCCCCATCAGGATGAGAAGATGAACGAGATTTGGGCAAAGCCAGTGAAATTTATATTGCACAGTAATAGTTTTGATGAATCCAAATTAACAATGACAATTCCATATTTCATAATTCCAGTAATTTTGATCTGATTCAAACAGATAGACTTTCATAGTTGCATTTCTCCAAGATTGTAAAATGTTCCAAAATGGCACAATGGCCTGTTTTGTTTACTTTGTTCACTAATGGCTTGGCCTAAGGTTGAGGGTACTTGGTGAAATATTTAACAGGGATTGGGGCCAATTCTACCCAGAAAATAGTATGAAGATTTACAGATCCAAAAGTTGCATGTCAGTTTTCCAGACCCAAAAAACAACAATTTTCTCAGGCCCCCAAAAATAGCTGCTACAGTAATTTGTTAAAACCCAACAATTATTGCCAAATTTCCAACATCTGCTTTTAGGTGACAAGTACAGTATCACAGAGGCCGACAAATTTTTTCTTTCGTGGAAAGGCAAACATTTCATCCAAACTTTGTACGAAAATGTTTTTGATTTTTACTTTCATTTAGTGGATCGTACAGCATAATTTGTGCAAGTAGAATATAATTCAAAAAGCTACTTTGTGAAATTGAACTCATTCGCAACCAAAAACTTAAGGTTTAAGCTCAACATAACTTAAAGCAAATAGTTATATTGCATACAAGTTTAAGAATGATTGCTAAGTAGGTATGTCAAAATAGGCACGGTAACTGAAGGTGAGGTGCATAAAGACACATGACTTTTGTCATGAAGATGAGCCACCTAAATGCACATACACATTCCGGTTGCCATTTTTCATTTCTTGAAATGAACAGCACAACCCAGTCGCAAAAAGCAACTGAACAGCTCAATGATAGTGTTGACTTGCACAAAATCTACTACTTAGAACAACCAATATTTTCAAATTCTGGATACAAGCCTCTTGGTTAATATTCTGCTAAATTAACGTTACTGCAGTAATTCAATTTTGTTTTCTAGATAAAAATTATGACAGATTCAAGTTCTACTGTGTTTTGAAGGCAACATAGAATTCAGCTTCTTTTCAAAGAATGTCCTGCAGCCTAAAAGTCTTGCAAAAATTTTCGGGGAGTAGCTTTCCCTTGTTCCTACACTTTGTCGGCCTCTGCAGTATCATATTGTTGAATAGTATAATAATGATATGATAATAATGATAATAATATAGTTGAATAGATGTAGATGTAGAATAGTTATTCTGTAGGACAGCAGAATATAACGATTTTAGTTAGCCTGTTGGCAAAGTAATAATAGTTTGTAATATTGCATATTTCAGTCATTGGAAAAGAGGAAGAGAGAGAAATGACATGACATTGCCATGCATATGCCAAGCTGATATTGTGCCAATTGCAGTGCTGGCGTCATGTGGGTGTTGAGCGATTTGGTATGGTGGTACTGTACATCAGAGGTTTCATTCACTTCAATTCACTTGATTTTGAAAAACAGATGAACAAATCTGGAAAAGGCTTGATTTTCACTTATTTTCATCTTTCTATATTTCCTCCTTGATTCCCTTTTGTATTTTGTTTCATGCTCTGCTGCCAAGCTCTTATGATAGTTTGTAACAATTATTGAAATATATTCAAGCAGGACATTAGGTATCTCTGATAAATTTAAGGTTCTAGGTTGTGATCTCTAGACACAGGTCATTTTGAACTAGTTTTGATAGTCTTGCTTGTAAACTTTGATAGCGTCAGAGAAATATAGCATTAAAAATGCACTGTGCTGTTTGTAAGATTCATAATTACAGTGACATAAGGTCATGTTAGAATTTTTATGTAGATAACATTTTATTTCAAGTATAGTAGAAATTGAAGTGTTGGCAGGGAACCTTAGTTTCACCAAAAATTGAAGAACCAACATTGCGACAATTACAATTATCATTTTAAATTTCTTTTTTAGTCCTTCCCAATCATCAGAAGTATCTAATGAATTTTGTTTCAGGTTGCAATGGAACCATAATTTTTGCCATTGCTAACATTACCTTGATGATAAGGCCAGGTGGCAGGAGTGTGTCGCTTGTATTCTTTATGTATTTAACTTATCACAAGTTGTCAGACTTCATTTTCCAGCGAAAATTTTGTAGAATTTCATGCTCGAGGTTTAGAAAGCGCGCTTTGCGTGAATAGATGTATTCAGTAGGAAGCAGACATCCACAAACAAAGCCCGTAGCTTATATCCTCATTAGAGACTCGAGTAGCTAAGTATTATACAGTTACAGATACTATTTGGTCCCTTTGCATTTTTTGAATTATTGAGAATGTTTTAGGGTCTTCAAGCAATATAGCCAAGCAAGATAGAAAGTAGCTTTGACATACGTTACATGTTATTTGTCCATGCATTGCTGATATCAATTTACTTTATGAACAGTAAGGAGTACCCTGCATTGCAGATGCACATACACTGGTTAGACAACAGTTTTCAGAAATTTACAATCAACATAACCAAACAGTTCATTTCAAACGATGCAGAATATCACTACCCAGCCAAACACATTATGAAATATCCTCTCTAAAGATATTGAGACGTTGTTTAAAAAAATGGAACTCCAAACGGTTTTCCAGAGACAGTAAGCAACATGAGCAAACAAACTGAAGAGAAAGCAACTTTTTGGGGGCACCTGATCAAGTCTTGATTTTGCCGGCACTCAGGGGTATACATTTTTGGCAACACTGCTGTAAAACTAGTAACATTTGCTGATTTGTCCAAGACTTCAACTGAAACAGGGGGTAGGAGAGGAGAACGCTAGAAAGGGATTTTTGTGTGAAAACAATTGATTCATGTGAAGAATACATACCCCAGCCCTCACTGGCTAAATTCTGTTTTCATATGACTAATAAAGAGCACTTGGCCTGATGATCCGTTGTTTACAGAAAGGGGAATAGGCAGGGTTTGCTGTTTCTCGGGTTTACAAGCAATATTGCTGATCTATTGGAAGAAATTGTTTTGGTGTGAGCATTAAAAAGTACACAACATTGTTTGCAAAACAGGATTTTGAATGGCCTGCAGCTTACAGGAGGTAGGAAGAAAAAAGCTGACAAAAAAGGGTTTGTTGGCTAAGGTCTGTCCCCTCCAATACAGGTATATAAAGTTGAGAAGGAAGTAGGTTGTGTTGTCTGTTTTGCGTAATTTAATAATTTAACCCTCAAGGAGATTGAATGTGTCTTTGAAGCTTCAGCTTCAGCTTGGAAGCACCATTGAATAAAGTGTGGATCATCAGATAGCACGAGAAAGAAATTGGTGAGAGCCATCGTTGTTCAGATTTGCTGAAGATGTCATGGCAAATCAAATGGTGAAATAATATTTCAACAAAATCTTGGAGATGAAATTATGTTAGTTACATTAATTTTCCAGTCACTAATAAAGAAAAATGACAGAAAGCGCGAGGAGAATGTTTAAGTGTTTTGAATGCAATGTTAGTAGGGGATTGTCTGATCTGCTTTAGGAGAGTGATAAAAACAGAAGCTGTAATGGTGCTTTAAAGATGGAGGAGCACTAGATATGTTCACAGTAAAGAATTAATGAGCTACAGATTCCAAAGATACGTTATTGTGTTTCATTTGTTGATTAACCGAAATGAAATGTTATTGGAGGTGAAAGAGACCCGTGGATTGCTAGGAGATTGAGGCATACTTGTCGATATTTATAAGAATTGTATGTTGGAAGTGGTCTTGGCCAAATCCAAAGCTATGACTTTCAGCGAAGTAGAAATATTCACTAGCGGGAATGGCTCAGTGGTAGCACGCTTGACTATCAATCTGAAGGCTGGTGGTTAGAGTCCTCGCCCTGCCGAAACTGCTACAAAGTGTGAGGAGAGTTGCCAACTCTCTGTAATTCAAGGCTAAAGGAATCACGAGGTGTGGTCACATCGAGAGGAAGGACCAGGACACTGCTTCCATAAGCTCAGCTTCTCGTCGTCCTAAAACTATCTTCTGATGCTAGGTAGAAATGTATACTGACATGCACGAGCCAACATGTAATATTTATGTATGTATGTATATATAATTTTGCCATCAAACTAAATATAACTAGTTATAAAAGAAAAGAAATCTAATTACAATATCTATAAATTTATAATAATTACAGGCAAAAAGTACATATCTAATTTCATAATCTGATTTAAAAACACCCCATGGTTAAAGATGGCAGGGATAGCATTAAAAGGTCAATGGGACCTTGTTTCCATAATGGTCCCTCAATATATTTACATTTATATGTAACAGATAGTGCATCAGTGGTAAATGGTGCAGCTTCCAACGCATAGATGATAGGGGATAGAGTTCCTCAAGGATCTGTCTTAGGTCCCCTGCTCTTTATGCTGTGTATGTGCAGTTGTAAAGTTTATATTGGCCTGTAGAACTTTACCTTTGGCTCCAAGGATAACTCTTTTGAGTATTGCTGTTCTGACCACAGAATGATGAGGCTTGTGATCTGCATTTGACAAGTGTCGAAGCAGAAATCTCGGAGTTTGAGGTTTTGATGCACAATGGCTTATCCCTGGAGTTGGTTATGGCTCTTCGTTTGTAGTTTAGATGAAGGGAGTCCAATAGTGTGGTGGCTTGGTGACCCCGGGTGCTGTGGCTCGTGTGCAGGGTTAGATTCGGACTTTTGAATCATAATTTAAACAAATAGAGGTGCCATGCTTGGCACACACTGTTCGCATGGAGGGCCCCTTGAAAACCAGCTTCTACTGAAGGGCAACCCTCCTTAAAAGAATTAAAAAGAATTAAATACACCACATAACCATTACATTTGATTTCTTTTTATGAAAAAGTAAACATAAATCGATCAAGACTTCTTATGTGAAAGTTTAAGGGTTTATCAGCTAGGAATTATTTTATCATGCAGTGAAACTTTATCGTTCATTCGAGTTTCCTTCCTTCTTTATTCTCCAGCTACATAGTAGGGAGAGACAGCTCTAAGAAACCATCACATATCTAAAAAGAATTGTTATATGTCAGTCAAATTTTGAAGTAGTTCCAGCTACGATATCTTCTTATCAAGGCATCTGTTGGATATATGTATTATTTACTACTTTACTTGTTTTGTTATTAAAAAGGATGATTAACTAATTTTGAATTTTCGTAGGAACACGGTCGCCCGCAGGTTTAATTATTTTTGATGAGGGCAGTATCGTGTTAAATTAGGATTTTGTTTTCCCAAAGTGTTTTACATCACAATCCTTCAACAATCTTTCATTTTTAGATTAAAGCTAAGATTCGAAGAGGTTTAAATTGTTCAGAAGGATCCTGGGGTTTTATTAACATTTAAACCATTTATGAAATGACGCCTGTTAGATTTTCTAAATATCAAAAAGAAAGGCCACTATACCAACATCGCTTGTCGGATCTGAGCATGCTAGCGATGAAATGGGGATAAACTAGTTTGTAAGCAGGAGCGTCGCAACGCCACGAAAAGCAACCACGAATATATATGGATTTCATGTAAGATCTGATATATTAGATTTTGCTTGTCAGGTTTCATGTGTACAAAAATACTTACACGTGATATTAGTAAATGAAGCAAAGAGCCCCTCAACGATGCTACAAATTGACTAAAGGTTTTTATTTGCAACTTAGTATGCTACATAATTGACTTGTCGGTGACTTGGAGCCTCACCACAATGATCTCATCACGGTGATCTCACCCCTGTTAGAGACACGTTATTTTCAATTTATATTAGCTTGCTGCTGAAAACCGGGGAAGTAGACCAGAGAACGAATTGAAAACCATTAAAAAACAATGTTAAAAGCTTGATGATCTCCTGTCGTATCTCGTGTGGGTGGTTCAAGACACGCAAGAAGAGTCCAGCATATTCTGCTGTGTCAAGAATTAATGATACTGCTGCAATCATTCATCTGGGAGGCAGAGCAGGTGTCCAAAAATCCTACAAAACTTTGGTGTTTCTTTCAAAAAAGGGAGCAGTGATGTTTTTCATGGTGTTGCAGATAATAACAGTTACAGCCTGTTCCGAACCGATTCAAGTTCGTGTCAAGAAACAAGATGTAGTGGAGCAATGGTGTAAACCTCTGACTTTGCAGCCAGGACTGTCAGGCAGACAGGGCTCACTCCCAGGTAGAGCCCCACCACTTGAGCATCATGGAAAGGGGTTGCGGACTCGATTAGGTCTTCTCCACTTCTGCGATCCCTGCGCTTGCGACCCATAGATACCGCTCAAAATTAACTTGTGCAAAGATCCTGCAGTTAGCTTTAGGTTTTGTTGTTTAAATGGCAGGAACCCTCATTGAAATTTTCCGAATGTCTGACCTGGCATCTATTTTGGGACAAACTTTTGAGTTAATTTCAAATGGCCGCAGGGTTGCTGCAAAATTCCATGCTCCCTGTGGCATCGTTGTGTAGTCATATGTGATTGTGTGTAGGTTGTATTTGTAGTTTAGATATATTGTAAATCTTATGAGCATGTAGAAGAAACCCTCAACGATTGCAAATCTTGTTAGTATTATAACACTTTTAAACTAGGAAGATGCTGATCTTCTATTGCCATGTTGCTTGGTGAAACTGGCGGAAGAAATATCTGTTTTCCTACATTTTTGAAAAGACAGTTATCTTTTGTAATCACCAGACCATGCATTAGATATAGCACGAAAGACTTTAAGCATGAAGGGATGCTTTGAACCAATCGATCTTGTTGCATATGATATTGTGGAACCATTAGTATATGTCACCCATCAGAGGTAACTAGAACGCTTCAATCCTCCCTAATGGTAGAGACAGGCCTAAAAAAACGAAATAGCGTGGTAGCGGCGCTACTAGGAAGGTAGCTGAAATCCTTAGATTTCCCAGGAAGGAAAAAGGGTAAAAGGAAAAAGAAATGGAAAGAAAGGGAAAAGAAAGGAAAGAAATGAAGGAAATGAAGGAAGGAACGGGACAGAAAGGAGAAGAAAAAGGAAAAGAGATAGCATTGGGCGGCATGCAGGGAAAGAAGGAGAAAATGTGTAAGAAGAAACAAAGGTGCTTTGCTTGCTACTAGGAAGGAAAATATTTTTTTGAGCCCTGGGTAGAGAAGAAAAAATTGTCTTTGATACAAAAACGAATATTTAAAGGGGCTCCGTCGCCAAACTGTAAACAAATCTGAGATTTTGAGAAGGATAATTTTGCGTGAGACCTGAGGGATATTTAGGAAAGATTCTATCTTAGAGCTTGGCAGCAACGTATGTTTTTATCCTGCTATAATTCCTTTTTTATTTCTATCCATCTTTTTGAAAATTGACAGAGACACCTCCTTAGTCATCTGACACATCCTTTTTCGTTTGTTGAACTATCTTAGCAAGTCGAAAGAGACTTTTATGAATACCCTTCTCTGATTTTTGACTTCATGTTTCTTCTTCGAAACACTTGAAAATCCACCGAAGTACAGATCTAGCCTTTTCGACATACCCTCTCTTTCCAATGACTGATTTGATGTTTTTTCAGGTTTTCGTTTACTTCGCGCTCGTTTATTTTCTCTTCACTTCCCATCAACTGGAGTATGCTCTTTCAAAACAGGCCTATTGTACCCATGGATTACTTCAGCAATGCTTACTTCAGTTTGAAGAATAATATCATTAAAGCAGAGAGAAGAGTTCTCAAGGTAGGTTTGAATTGTTTCTTTCTGTTCTTGCCATTTTGGAATCTGAACAGGCTCTTTCAACATTTTTAGAGATAGTAGCAAGACCTCGGTTCTTAGGCCCTGTTTAAACATTGTTGGTTTTGCCATGTCGAATTTAATTGATAGTGCTAAAAACTTCTAAGGGTCAATTAAATTCGACATAAAATAGATGTACCTGCCGCTTTCAATAGATAAAACGGCAGGAGTTCACCTGCTCTGTCGTATCAAACGAACGGCAGAAAGGCAACTTGATTTAAACATTGTATTTCTGCCGCGTTTTATTTTAATCAATTGTAAGCCATCGTCTGTGGTTTCTGCATATGATCAGCCACTGCGCGTGTGCGTTTTGAAAAATGGCCATTTTAACCATTTTAATTTCAATCCGACACGGCAAAAAAAGCGATGTTTAAATCAGATTTTTAGACACCGCAAATTCTGCCGTTTTTGATACAGTTCGATTCGACACAGCAAAAAACGATGTTTAAACTAGGCCTTACAGATATATGATGTGTCTAATGTAAACAGACATATTTTCTGTGCCTACATTAAAGAGTCTGTACGCATCATCTCTTTGTTCGCGCCATTTTTATGGCCCTTTTTTTATGGCCCATGAAAATGGCGTCAACAAAGGCCAATCAAGAGGTGGCACTTGTAAGGCATGCTGACGTTTCTGATAATGAAAGTTTCTGACAAAATTTTGTCCAAATTTTAGGTCAGAATTTCCTTGAAAGCTCCCTAGAATATTTTTGACTATGATTTTTGTAAATATTATCATAATCATATCATGTATCTTTAAATGTTTTACTTCTATTTGAATTACTCAGTTCCGATCATTGATGGAAATCAGATTTAGTTCCATGAAGATATGACCCATTGCAAGCCAATAAGCTGTAGAAAAGGAATTTTTCCAATCCTTCAAAAAATGTCTTTTTGAAACGTTTTTCCAAAGTTTGTTGTTGAATTTTTTCCATCCGAAACATCTTGTTGTTAATGAAGATTAAAACTAAAGCTGAATTCAGGCTAAAAGAATTGTTCTTGATGCTTGCCAATTACTGCTTTTGTTTTATGCTTAAGTATGAGTATCCATTATTTTATTGAGTGTTTCCTCTCGCTTTCAGGAGCTTGGATTCTGTGTTCATGTAAAGCATCCTCACAAGGTTAGTGCGATACTTCTTCGTATTTATTTTCTGCTGGAATGAATGATTGCGCTAAAGATGGTGGCGAGGAACTTTTTACCAAGATGCATTGCGTTCTTTAATCAAATTAACGTAATGCATCTCGGTAAAAAAATTCCTTGCCGCCATCTTTAGCGCAATCGTCTATAGAAAGATGAAGCCATGGAAATTCCCCATTTTTTAATTCGATGATTTATATAGGCACGCATATATCTTGTTTCTAGTTTTGCCCTTAAAAGCTGTACATACCGCAAAAGCAGGGACCCTAGCCGAGAGATCAACAACGACAACTACTGCTCTCATTGGTCCCTGTAAAGATTCTCAACCGTTCAAGATCATCAGCCTATGCTACCAGGTCTTTTCCATAAGATGGGTGATCCAAAGATTCTATCTCAGAATGGATGGATTTTATGTTGCACACCCCCAGCCACTGCCCCCCACCCGTTGACAGCCGTATCCAAATCAAGTTATAGGCAACAGTAAAAAAAGTTAGAAATTTTCTTTGAAAATTCAAAACAATTCGCAGGTGTTTTATCATTGATTTTTCGTCCACAGGTCATCATTACTTATTTGCAAATCCTTGATCACGAAAAGAACGCACCGTTGGCTCAGCGAGCTTGGTGAGTAATCATTTCATACGTACGTTAAAAAGACAAACATTTCGGACGTTAATATTTTCGGACATTTCATACGTCCGAAAATGTTGATGTCCGAAATTTTTTGTAATTTGAAATATTTAGTGTCCGAGTTTCTTTGCAGCATAGAAAATTCACAGTGGTAAGTGAAACACGTTCACTGTTTGAAAACGTAATGTCTCGCTGAAGAACCGCTTTACATTGAAAAGGAATGCGGCGAGAGCGTTAATTAGTGAAAAATATTATATTTTCTTGAACTAAATCCATCTTAGCAATGGCTATCATCGTTCTCAACGTGAATCATTTGTGGAAATTTCTTATCAAGAACCCCTAAAATGAAGCACGATCTATAGATGTAACACATTTGTAGCTTGAAATAAGCAACAATAAACTGATAATGTGTAGTATTTTAGTCGTCTGAAATTTCTGTAAAACATTCAAAATTCACGGGAAAAACGTACCAATTTTTTTTCTCTGAAAATATTTTTTCCAAAATGTTTGGCTTTTAATGTATATGAAGTCATTATAACAGAGCTTTCATTCATTTCTGTAGAGTTTGGTTTTTTGTAAAGAGTTCTTATATAGATATGATATGATTTTGTCTTTCAGGAATTATATGAATGACAGTTTACGAACAGACGTGTTCTTGAAATATGCACCAGAAAAAATTGGCTGTGCTTGTATATTTCTTGCTGCTAGACATTTGAAGGTAATTTATACAGAGCACGAAGTTTCCAGCATAGCCCGTTATCAAGCAAAGAAATATTAGTAGAACCGACTGGCAGATCTGCCGTTCTTTTAGCTTGATTAGTGTCGGTTCTACTAATATTTCTTTGTTTTTTAAAATTGTCAGATTTTGAGTATTCACAGTTTCTGACGAAAGTTCATCAGCAATGTTCATGTTTACTTTATGTGCCATATTTAACATTTCTAAACAAAGTTTATTGATGCCTCTCCATCATTAGATGCTTCTGAAGTACCTCGCAAGCAATATGATACAGGAAACAAGTGAAAATAGACTAAGAATGTGGCAGGATTTCCTTTATTTTAATAGATGGTTTTTCAAGTTATATTTTCCTAGTACTGTAATTTCTCATTATTTGGCGGTCTGATAGTTGAGTTTCTTATGAGCAGTTTCTTATAAAAAATTTGTATATTTGCTTCGTTCACGTTCCCAGTCTTAGTATATTTTGATTTCCATTGTAGGTTGTTCTACCACAGAGGCCTCCCTGGTGGGAACTTTTTGATGCTGATCTTGACGATATTGAGGACATTTCATTGACAATATTAAAGCTTTATGCTAGGCCAAAGGTAGCTACAATGATTTTATCACAGGGATGAATGTCCTTCGTTTCATTTTAATTCATTTAGGGAGGGTTGCCCTTCAGCTAAGGCTGATTTCAAGGGGCCCTCTAATTGAGTCTGGAAAATCGTGAGTAGAACTGAGTAAGAAATTTATTAGTTGGCGAGGAGGATGGAAGTAGGAGAATTGTGATAGGAAGAGCGAAAACAGAAAGAAGAGAGGGAAATGTTGATATTTAAACAACAAAATGAATACCAATATGAATTGTGACTAATCTGGAACCCAGCACATTAAAGATGATCATAGAGTATATCGTTGCAGGAAACATTTTGCCCTGTCTAAATGCATTCAAAGACATGGTTAAAGCTTTAAGTATATTAACTGAGCCTGTATTATCATGCAACTGAGAGATAACTTTTCATTGACTTCTGATGTTTTCATTCTCAGGTCAGAATGAGTAAATTAGATGAGGCCATTGAAAATGCAAAGAAATTATTGCAGGTGCGGTATTTAATTGCTTTGAGGTATTTTTCACTGCAAATTAATCATGATTCCGATCATCAATGCTGGTATGTAGCAAGTTTTCACCTGTGCTGTGATGGCTTGGTTGCACAGTCTAGAAAATTGACCTCTTAGCCATTCTAAAAAGTCTGAATCCAGCGATATTTTTACCCAGTTCTTAGAATTTTCAAGTGTGCATGAAGTAATAGAAGCCTTGGTGTCATTTGATAGAATCTTTCTCATAAGAATGTACAAAAATATTGCTCATTAAAGGCTCTGTTGTGTTTTCAAAGAGTTTTTAAAGTGACGAATCAGAATTGATAATTGATCTGTTTCTTTCTCTCCAGGAAAAGAAAGATGTTACAAAAGAAAATGGTTCTTCGGCAACTTCCGGATCTTTCACGCCCGCGCACGTTTCTCCTAATGTCACATCTGCTGGTGGGAATACTCTGAGTACTAAAACAAGTAGCAAAACAGGTGAGTTGTTTTCTTCATTCAATATGCTTTGTTACCAGATGACACGAACATATTTTTATATTTTTCCTCGCCTTGTTTTGTTTTGGGGCAGCTGGCAGACGAAGGGTGCAGACAGGGTGTTTGGAGAGAGTTGTTAGGAGGAAGAGTTGAAAGTGGTACTGCACAAGAAAGAATACATTTGTACAAAGTGACTTTGCTTTGACATTTAAGGGGTGTGCCATTAAAATGTAAACAAACATAGGGTCAAACAGCCAATATCGACATTTGCATAAAGACAAAAGACGCTGTGATCTTCAAGCTCAGTTTTGGTCTCTGGGTGAAAGACCTTTCTAAACCACTCTTCGAAATCGGTCAGTATCCCAGCAATCTTTAGCAAAATTGAATATTTAAATATATATTCAAGATTTGTGATTGTTATTCTACTAGAATATGTTATTATTTTCCAAGAACGTTGCAGAATAGCTTCAGGAAAAGAGTTTTGGTACACCCCATTTTGCATGAATTTCCATGAAATGGCAGCACATCCCCTTTAATCTGCTGGAGTGTATTTTCCACGAATGTTGTAGAATAGCTTCAGGAAAACAATCTTAATAAACCTCATATGAAACGACGGCACAGCCTCTTTGTGAAATTTAGTAGGTTTCGCAGTTGATTGACTCAGTTTTTTTCTTTCAGTGTCACCTGCGAAAATATCTCCAGCAGGCAGAAGCAATGAGAGCTCAAAGAAATCTTCTCGGGACTCGGAGGATCCAAAAAGGTTAGTTTAATCTTGAAAGTTTTCTATATATTCCATTAAAATTGAAGTCCGTCTCAGATTAGATATAACCTGCAAATGCCTGCAAGTGTCCGCGAATAACAACAATAGAAGTGTTTTGCAAAGGAATTCTGCGTTATCCCAAATCTCAGGTGATATCTAATTTGAGACGGACTTTAGATGTCATCTGCAAATGCCCGCGAATAACAACAATAGAAATGTTTTGCAAAGGAATTCTGCGTTATCCCAAATCTCACGTGACATCTAATTTGAGACGGACTTTACGTACAAACTACTTTAGGCTGATACTAAGATGACAACACGCATAGCAAAACCCCACCCCCAGGCCATCATATGGAAATACACCAAACCAACGAATTAACATGAAAGCCTGAGAGGAGAGAAACTAAGTTAGTAGCTGCAATGAATCTCAACGTTGATATCTAATTTTTTGAGACTGAAACTTGAAAGGAGAGAAAATAAGTCATCTGCAAAAGCAATGTTGAATAACAATTTTCTTGAAACCCTGAATAACAACAACCCTGAAAGAAGAGACAATAAGTTAATAGCTAGAAATGAAAGAAGAGTTAATAGCTGCAATGAAGAGCAATGTTGAATAACAATTTTCTTGAATTTTGCAATAAAGAGCAATGTTATCCCAATAAAGAGCAAAATCTCAGCAATAAAGAGCAATGTTGAATAACAATTTTCTTGATATCCTGAAAGAAGAGACAATAAGTTAATAGCTTAAAGAGCAATGTTGAATCAATTTTCTTGATATCCAAATGTTGAATCCAATAAGTTAATAGCTGCAATAAAGCAATGTTGAATAACAACTGAAAGAAGAGACAATAAGTTAAACAGTAGACAATTGTTTTGCAAAGGCATTCTGCGTTATCCCAAATCTCAGCAATGTGATAACAATCTAATTTGAGACGGACTTTACTTACAAACTACTTTAGGAAAATAAGTTATACTAGGATGACAATCCACGCAATAGTCAAAACCCACCCCCCAGAATAACCATCATATGGAAATACACCAAACCAACGAATTAACATGAAAGCCTGAGAGGAGAGAAAATAAGTTAGTAGCTGCAATGCAATAGAGAGCAATGTTGAATAACCATTTTCTTTCAGATCGCAAAAGAGATGGAGAGACGAAGATGGTCGTGATGGTCGCAAAAAGCAAGGTGGTCGCAGTCGAAGCCCTTCACGTCGAAAAAATCGAAAAGGTGACCACGATTCTTCTGACGACACTGGGTCCGATTCATCTCCTGAACGAAGACGAAAACCGAAAAAGGTATCGCGGCCGAGAAACAGTTCTAGTAGCAGCGATTCAGAAGACGACAGTCGCACAGTGAAAGCGAAGGATCGAAGAATTGATAGAGAGAATGGCCACCGAACTTATAATTATGATAGACGTTATGAAGCGAGAAGTAAGAGCCGTTCAAGGAGTCGTAGTCGAGAGAGAAGAGATAAAAGATTGGAAAAGAGAAGAGAAAAGGAGAGAAAAAGAGACGAAAAGGAAAGGTTTAATGATTATCGAAATAATTATGATAGGTATGATAAAAAGAATCGCAGGTAATATTTTTATAGCATTTATTAACATCGCTTTTCATATAATCTTTTGATGAGAAAATATACTACATCTTTAGAACAGTTTTGAAGATAAAAACTTTGCTAAACACAGTGGTAGACACTTTCACAAAATAGGGGAAGAGCAGAAGGTATTTTTTGTCAATCGAAAAGCATTGTCCATCACTATTGTTATCAAACAAAAGATCTTTTTTCAAGCCAACATTGTGAGCGACTGCACCCCCTTTCCCGGTCCACCACTGGCTGGGCATTGAACACAGGGATTTAGAAGTCCTGCAAAAGTTCATGCCACCCAATATCACTTGTTGCTCGACACTCATTTTGGTATGCATAGGCTTCAATTCTTCAATAAAGACTGCTAGACTTTAGAACATCTCTATTCCTGTGTTACCATAAAAGTTCTAATAAGCCCCCTCTCTATTGAGCCCCCTCTAGATCCTTGAAGATTGAATCAGCCCGGGAAGCTAAGTGGAATTGAGCAAAACTGATCAATTCGACCACAATCGACGCACCATGGTTCTTTGCTTTGTATTTTATACAGTAAATCCCCGCATATAAGAACCTATTTTTGAGAGCCAGGCTGAAACAGGTTCTTATTTTAAAGGTACTGAGATTAATTTAAAGGTATAGAGGTTCTTATTTGAGGAGTGCCTTGCGTTTGCCCTTTAGAATCTTTACCACAGATGGCCAGCCCTGTTATTTGTTTTGGTAAAGTAATTATGTACGTACCCGATACCCAATTCTAAGCTTACAAACAACTGGGGAGGAGATTTAAGCTTGAACAGCCAACATGGGCAAAAATGAACGTAATAACGACTATCACAAATCAAATTTGCTACCCCTGCAATAAGAACATATTTTTCATCAAACTGAAACAGGTTCTTAATTACAATGTGCATAGTTTAGGAAAAACAGCATCTAGGTTCTTTTATTTTTGTAGGTTCTTATATGCGGGGATTTACTGTAGTTGGTACCTTTCAAGGTTATCTTCTATATGTACAATGTATGGTTGTCTTACTAGAGGTTTTAGCTATTCGACAGAAAAATCTGCACCGAGAAATATTTTTGTACATTTTTATACCAAAGGTTCGAATGAGTGGCGTAAATCACTTTCGTTCATTTTCGTCCACTTTCAAAAATTCCACAAAATATGGCAAAATATCGTTCGATCCTGATTCTTTTCAGAATAGCTAAAAGGTCCATTGCTAAATGGCCTGTTTCTTTTTTAAAGCATGATCAATTGTACATAGACCCGCTTCTAGGAAAGAGCGTAACTTTTAGAGTAGAATGCTCAAATACCGTAAAGTTTCCATGCTTCTAGGGTTTCCTGATTTAGCCCTGGCCAAATGAACGGATCTTATTTGCAAACATTTGTCATTTCCTTGCCAATCAAAATGTGTTTCGGTTTCACCATGTAGCAAAACATTACTTGAAATCATATTTGCTTTTGACCAGATGATGATTTATTTCTACTTTTCACTAGCATTGCCTAACAAGTTTTTCTTTATCCTACTTGGCAAGCAATGTTTTGCGACGTGGCCAAAACGGATAAGCATTAGTTTGGTAAACAAGTCTCGAATGTTTGGCAAACAATATTGGTTCCTTTCGTCAGAGCTTATAATGTGCTGAGTAGTAGGCAGGAACCTCGCAAGAGGAGGACAAACGACAGCCAAGTTGCTTGAACTTCGTGATACTGACAATATTGCGTCCTACCATGCAGAACTTCTTCAGGCACGTTGTACGAAAGCTTCATTTGGAATTAAATATGACTCTTTTGATATACTCCTTATGACATTGAACCCTGTCGCCGTGAACCTACCCTGCAATAAACCAAAGAACATTTCTAGGCCCACAACTTTTGAGTACAAAAATTGTATCCTAATAGATTTACGTCATTTGTTAATTTGCGTGCTTTAGTCAGTGTACAATTTTAGCTGTTTCATGTTAAGGGTTCAATTGAACAAATTGAAATTTATTTCAGGATGAGGAAACCTTTCAGAATTCACTTGTATTTATTTATTCTTTCTTCCAGGGACAGCGGACGGGGAACAGTTTGAGGGGGCAACACAGCAAAGATAAAGGGCCCCTATATTTCCAATGAAAAGTAGGTCCTTTTCGAAAATTTTTGGCAAAAATTGGGAAAAATTTTGGCGATTTTTGGCAAAAAGGTAAGGCTAACCCCTTTGCTTTTTTGCAAAAATAGGCCTATTCCAGAAATACCGATTTTTGGCAAAAAGGTAAGGTTAACCCCTTTGCTTTTTTGCAAAAATAGGCCTATTTCAGAAATACTGATTTTGGGCAAAAAAGTAAGGTTAACCCCTTTGCTTTTTTGCAAAAATAGGCCTATTTCAGAAAGACCGCTTTTTGGCAAAAAGGTAAGGCTAACCCCTTTGCTTTTTTGCAAAAATAGGCCTATTTCAGAAATACCGATTTTTGGCAAAAAGGTAAGGCTAACCCCTTTGCTTTTTTGCAAAAATAGGCCTATTTCAGAAATACCGATTTTTGGCAAAAAGGTAAGGCTAACCCCTTTGCTTTTTTGCAAAAATAGGCCTATTTCAGAAATTCCGATTTTTGGCAAAAATGAAACATTTACGCTCGCGTAAATGTATTTTAACGACAAGGTGACGCACGATTGCCTCCCATTAGCTCCCAGTCCTCTACACCTTTAGGGCGTGCTCCACATGTTTGTTATAGCAGTGAAAGTGAAGTGATATTTTCCACACAGAATTGATATCATCTTGTCAATATCAAACCATAGCGGACTATGAAGTATAAACCAACTTACAAAATGGCAGGCCAACTTACATCAGTAGAACTTCAATCATTGTGAAATTCAATCAATATATCGTCTGATAAATTCAGTTGGAAGAAGAAGGCCTAAATGAAATGTGACAATGAAACAAGACAAGATCGAAGGTTAAAAGGTTTGGCTTATGGATTCATTGCGCTGGAAGGAAGGTTTGTTGCTTGAATTCAGCTAACACTTATCTGATACTCTGTAAAGGAAGCCCAATGAATAATCATGGGTATCTCATGCAAGTCGTTGAGGAACAGGATCCTTGAATGTCAATTTCGTATCAAGGTCAAGTGCCGTGCAAGTATGGATAGTCAAAGGAAGTGTTCCAAACAAAGCTGCCAACCAGCTCTTGAATAGCTGGAAAAGTTATTGTGTATTAAAGATTATTACAAACATACATGTTGTGATGAAATTGAAAAGCAGCCAAAGGGCATCTGTAATGTTTTCAGTTTGTGCAGCTGGAGCTAGTACCTCTAATCTAGCAAGAAAAAAGCTGACGACCTGCCCTTTATCAGGCAGTCCGTGTGCCAAGGCCCATCCGCATGATTGCACAAGCAGTCAAAGGGCAGCAGTTAGTATGTAAAAGTCCCTGTGCTTGCGTTTAAGCAGACAAAGGGCACATCGTATGTAAAAGTCCCTTGATGGTATGCTGTCAGAGGGCAGATAGTATGTTAAGGTCCCTGGGCTGGCATCAGCACATAATTAGTAGTTAATTATGTATATTAGAAACAAGGTATATTAGGTAAAAGTCCCTTGATGGTAAATCGGTCAACGGGCAGATAGTATGTTAAGGTCCCTGGGCTGGCATCAGCACAAAGTTAGTAATTAAGTACGTATATTAGAAACAAGGTATATTATGTAAAAGTCCCTTGATGGTAAAGAAGTCAAAGGGCAGATTGTATGCTAAGGTCCCTGTGCTGGCATCAGCACCCCAGAATTAGTAATTAAGTACGTATATTAGAAACAATGCATATTATGTAAAAGTCCCTTGTTGGTAAAGAAGTCAAAGGGCAGATAGTATGCTAAGGTCCCTGGGCTGGCATCAGCACAGAATTAGTAATTAGGTAGTTACTACGTATGTAGAAACAAGGTATATTATGTAAAAGTCCCTTGATGGTAAAGAAATCAAAGGGCGGATAGTATGCTAAGGTCCCTGTGCTGGCATCAACACAGAATTAGAATTTAAAGTATGTATGAGTAACAAGGTACATGCTAGCCATGGTTCAACATCTGTAATAGGTTTTGGCCCTATGCAGTAAAATTAAGTTAAGTGTCAGAATAAAAATCACTACTTTGCTCAAGAATGAATAAGGCTTGTTCACCACCCTGCAAAGCTCTTGTACTTAAATGAACAAGCACCACCACTCCCATTTATATTGTATTAAAACAAGGTTACCAGTAATAGAATTACGAAGTTTAGACCCTATGAGAAAGTAAACAGCAATTAATTAAGCACATTAAAGCACTCCCAAAAATGAGGGTGCCCAACTTGAATCTATTTGTTGTAAAGGCATGCCCGCAACCATGTCCAAGCTCAGCTTATGTCATTCTCTTCCGGTGGCTTTTCGATTTTGCCACTGAGAGGCTTACAAATTCCTGCCCCCCCCCCTTTTTTGTCATATCTAACCATTTTCCTTCCAGGCTTAACCAGATTTATTGCAGGTTAATAATCCTGGTTTAACCATGCCCATCCCCCCCCCCCTTATCAAAAAATTTGTAACAACAACAAAAACCCCTCACAAAATACACAGGTTCAAAGTTTCATTGTTACAACAGGCTTCAAATATGTATGTAAATAGCTACACGTACAGGGTCTGCAAGGGAGATATCCTGGGCTACCCTAACTCTCTTGTTAATCTAAGCAGCGCAGGGTGGTAGTTTTGGGCGTATCTTGGCGGTAAGGCCACCATACAAGATGGTGGCAGATTAATAGTAACAATTCAGAGGTTGAAAACAACAAAAGCCCCATCTTATCAACCATTTCATCTTCAAGTCCAGAGTTCAAACTGTGAATTACCAAACATGACTCTAAAAATACCACTCATTGAAAGTCAACCATTTTCAGAACAATGAAGTTATTTGTAGCATTCAAATTAATGAAAAGGAATTGCGTTTCCTTCATTGTTGTATTTAAAGTTAATTAGTCGATACGACCCAAATACTGCCACTCAGCGCCTCTTATTCATAGTTAATCTGTCTTGATAATCTACTTGATAGTGCAGGAACCGCTGGCGTTAATGAAACATTTACGCTCGCGTAAATGTATTTTAACGACAAGGTGACGCACGATTGCCTCCCATTAGCTCCCAGTCCTCTACACCTTTAGGGCGTGCTCCACATGTTTGTTATAGCAGTGAAAGTGAAGTGATATTTTCCACACAGAATTGATATCATCTTGTCAACCCTATCCCACCCACCCCTTTTTATTATTTTTATTTTTGTTTTAAATTGTAGGTAGTAAACCATTGGGCAGCATCTGGCCTTTTCAGGAAGTCTGGAAGGTTAGTTGCTGCCCCATACATGGTCGTATCGCAGTTAGTTGTATTTGTACAATTACCCTTCAGTTAACTTATCCTTAAGAATTACAAACGTCAACATATAGGAAATGGGCCCCATTTGTGGCGAAATGAGTCAGATTTTGTACCAAAGCCTCGTCAGTAAGTTTTGGTTACTTTGTATATCCCCTCCTAGATATTCTCAACCAGACCACTTCCCAAAAGCAAGAAGGCTCTCAAAAAAAAAAAAAAAAAAAAAAAAAAAGTATTGAAAGTTTCTTGTTAGTATATATAGTGTAGTTAGAAATAACCAGAAAAGCCTCCTAAAAATCCCCCAGCAGCAAAGCGTGTCCGAAAAAGAGTATGTGAAAGTTTTTTATGTGAGTATATATGGTGTATTTATGTGTATTTATGAATAAGTGGAGAAGCCTCCATAAACCCCCCCCCCCCCCCCCAGCGGCAAAGCGCGTCCAAAAAGAGGAAGCCCTCAAAAAAGTGATGGAAAGTTTTTTATGTGATTATATGGTGTATTATAAATTACTGGGGAAGCCTCCAGAAATCCCCAAGTGGGAAAGCGCATCCAAAAAGAGGAAGCCCTCAAAATAGTGATGAAAAGTTGTTACATGGTTATACATGATATATTTACAAATAAAAGGAGAAGCCTCCAAAAAATCCCCAAGCGGCGAAGCGCGTCCAAAAACAAAAAACAAAACAAAAAGTGATTGAAAGTTGATATGTTGATATACATGGTGTATTTATAAATAAAATAAAATCCCCAAGCGGCGAAGCGCGTCCAAAAACAAAAAACAAAACAAAAAGTGATTGAATGTTGATATGTTGATATACATGGTATATTTATAAATAAAATAAAATCCCCAAGCGGCGAAGCGCGTCCAAAAACAAAAACAAAACAAAAAGTGATTGAAAGTTGATATGTTGATATACATGGTGTATTTATAAATAAAATAAAATCCCCAAGCGGCGAAGCGCGTCCAAAAACAAAAACAAAAAGTGATTGAAAGTTGATATGTTGATATGTTGATATACATGGTGTATTTATAAATAAAACAAAATCCCCAAGCGGCGAAGCGCGTCCAAAAACAAAAATCAAAAACAAAAAGTGATTGTAAGTTGATATGTTGATATGTTGATATACATGGTGTATTGATAAATAAAATAAAATCCCCAAGCGGCGAAGCGCGTCCAAAAACAAAAACAAAAAGTGATTGAAAGTTGATATGTTGATATGTTGATATACATGGTGTATTTATAAATAAAACAAAATCCCCAAGCGGCGAAGCGCGCCCAAAAACAAAAATCAAAAACAAAAAGTGATTGAAAGTTGATATGTTGATATGTTGAGATACATGGTGTATTTATAAATAACAGGAGAAGCCTCCAAAAGAAAGAAAAAAAATAAAATCCCCAAGCGGCGAAGCGCGTCCAAAAACAAAAACAAAAGTGATTGAAAGTTGATATGTTGATATGTTGATATACAGGAGAAGCCTCCTCAAAAAAAAAAAAAAAAAAAAAAAAAAAAAAAAAAAAAAATCCTCAAGCGGCGAAGCGGCGAGGCGCGTCCAAAGACAAAAAATCAAAAACAATATGTGGATATATATGGTGTATTTATAAATATCTGGAGAAGCCTCCAAAGTATCCCCAAGCGGGGAAGGGTGTCCGAAAAGAGACAGCTATCGAAAAAATCGTTGAAAGTCGTTATAGGATTTACAATATCGTATATTATCGTGGTTTATGTCGTAGATTAAAACGTTACTGGGTTGGTAGTTCCTTTTAGGAGAATCGCCAATCTTGTTGCTGTGCTATCCATTGAAGAAATAAATTGCCTGACCAGCAAATCATAAAGTCAAAAGGAGGTGAAGTTCTACAATAATCACTACCAAACAAAGTCCAGTGTCTGGGGCGTCAGTAAGCCAACCGCAGTGTATGCCTTGTCAAAGCAGTGTGTGAAAGTGTCAAGAAGTAGCGGTAAGGCCACCATACAAGATGGTGGCAGATTAATAGTAACAATTCAGAGGTTGAAAACAACAAAAGCCCCATCTTATCAACCATTTCATCTTCAAGTCCAGAGTTCAAACTGTGAATTACCAAACATGACTCTAAAAATACCACTCATTGAAAGTCAACCATTTTCAGAACAATGAAGTTATTTGTAGCATTCAAATTAATGAAAAGGAATTGCGTTTCCTTCATTGTTGTATTTAAAGTTAATTAGTCGATACGACCCAAATACTGCCACTCAGCGCCTCTTATTCATAGTTAATCTGTCTTGATAATCTACTTGATAGTGCAGGAACCGCTGGCGTTAAAGTAAGGCTATAGCCTTTGCTTTTTTGCAAAAATAGGCCTATTTTGAAATACGGATTTTTGGCAAAAAGTAAGGCTATAGCCTTTGCTTTTTTGCAAAAATAGGCCTATTTTGAAATATCGATTTTTGGCAAAAAGTAAGGCTATAGCCTTTGCTTTTTTGCAAAAATTAGGCCCATTTTGAAATACCGATTTTTGGCAAAAAGTAAGGCTAACCCCTTTGCTTTTTTGCAAAAATAGGCCTATTTCAGAAATACTGATTTTGGGCAAAAAGTAAGGCTATACCCCTTTGCTTTTTTGCAAAAATAGGCCTATTTTGAAATTACCGATTTTTGGCAAAAAGTAAGGCTATACCCCTTTGCTTTTTTGCAAAAATAGGCCTATTTCAGAAATACCGATTTTTGGCAAAAAGTAAGGCTAACCCCTTTGCTTTTTTGCAAAAATAGGCCTATTTTTGAAATACCGATTTTTGGCAAAAAGGTAAGGCTATACCCCTTTGCTTTTTTGCAAAAATAGGCCTATTTCAGAAATTACCGATTTTTGGCAAAAAGTAAGGCTATACCCCTTTGCTTTTTTGCAAAAATAGGCCTATTTCAGAAATACCGATTTTTGGCAAAAAGTAAGGCTATACCCCTTTGCTTTTTTGCAAAAATAGGCCTATTTCAGAAATACCGATTTTTGGCAAAAAGTAAGGCTATACCCCTTTGCTTTTTTGCAAAAATAGGCCTATTTCAGAAATACCGATTTTTGGCAAAAAGTAAGGCTATACCCCTTTGCTTTTTTGCAAAAATAGGCCTATTTCAGAAATACCGATTTTTGGCAAAAAGTAAGGCTATACCCCTTTGCTTTTTTGCAAAAATAGGCCTATTTCAGAAATTACCGATTTTTGGCAAAAAGTAAGGCTATACCCCTTTGCTTTTTTGCAAAAATAGGCCTATTTTGAAATACCGATTTTTGGCAAAAAGTAAGGCTATACCCCTTTGCTTTTTTGCAAAAATAGGCCTATTTCAGAAATACCGATTTTTGGCAAAAAGTAAGGCTATACCCCTTTGCTTTTTTGCAAAAATAGGCCTATTTCAGAAATACCGATTTTTGGCAAAAAGGTAAGGCTATACCCCTTTGCTTTTTTGCAAAAATTAGGCCTATTTCAGAAATACCGATTTTTGGCAAAAAGGTAAGGCTATACCCCTTTGCTTTTTTGCAAAAATAGGCCTATTTCAGAAATATCGATTTTTGGCAAAAAGGTAAGGCTAACCCCTTTGCTTTTTTGCAAAAATTGGCCTATTTCAGAAATACCGATTTTTGGCAAAAAGGAAAGGTTAACCCCTTTGCTTTTTTGCAAAAATAGGCCTATTTCAGAAATACCGATTTTTGGCAAAAACGGTAAGGCTAACCCCTTTGCTTTTTTGCAAAAATAGGCCTATTTCAGAAATTCCGATTTTTGGCAAAAAAGTAAGGCTAACCCCTTTGCTTTTTTGCAAAAATAGGCCTATTTCAGAAATACCGCTTTTTGGCAAAAAGGTAAGGCTAACCCCTTTGCTTTTTTGCAAAAATAGGCCTATTTCAGAAATTCCCATTTTTGGCAAAAAAGTAAGGCTAACCCCTTTGCTTTTTTGCAAAATTAGGCCTATTTCAGAAATACCGATTTTTGGCAAAAAGTAAGGTTAACCCCTTTGCTTTTTTGCAAAAATAGGCCTATTTCAGAAATACCGATTTTTGGCAAAAAGTAAGGCTAACCCCTTTGCTTTTTTGCAAAAATAGGCCTATTTCAGAAATACCGATTTTTGGCAAAAAGTAAGGCTAACCCCTTTGCTTTTTTGCAAAAATAGGCCTATTTCAGAAATACCGATTTTTGGCAAAAAGGTAAGGCTAACCCCTTTGCTTTTTTGCAAAAATAGGCCCTTTTTCAGAAATACCGATTTTTGGCAAAAAGTAAGGCTATACCCCTTTGCTTTTTTGCAAAAATTGGCCTATTTTGAGAAATACCGATTTTTGGCAAAAAGGTAAGGTTAACCCCTTTGCTTTTTTGCAAAAATAGGCCTATTTCAGAAATACCGATTTTTGGCAAAAAAAGTAAGGCTAACCCCTTTGCATTTTTGCAAAAATAGGCCTATTTCAGAAATACCGATTTTTGGCAAAAACGTAAGGCTAACCCCTTTGCTTTTTTGCAAAAATAGGCCTAATTCAGAAATACCGATTTTTGGCAAAAAGTAAGGCTAACCCCTTTGCTTTTTTGCAAAAATAGGCCCATTTCAGAAATTCCGATTTTTGGCAAAAAGTAAGGCTAACCCCTTTGCTTTTTTGCAAAATTAGGCCCATTTTGAAATACTGATTTTTGGCAAAAAGTAAGGCTAACCCCTTTGCTTTTTTGCGAAAATAGGCCTATTTCAGAAATACCGATTCTTGGCAAAAAGGTAAGGCTAACCCCTTTGCTTTTTTGCAAAAATAGGCCTATTTCAGAAATACCGATTTTTGGCAAAAAAAGTAAGGCTAACCCCTTTGCATTTTTGCAAAAATAGGCCTATTTCAGAAATACCGATTTTTGGCAAAAAGGTAAGGTTAACCCCTTTGCTTTTTTGCAAAAATAGGCCTATTTCAGAAATACCGATTTTTGGCAAAAAGGTAAGGCTAACCCCTTTGCTTTTTTGCAAAAATAGGCCTATTTCAGAAATACCGATTTTTGGCAAAAAGTAAGGCTAACCCCTTTGCTTTTTTGCAAAAATAGGCCTATTTCAGAAATACCGATTTTTGGCAAAAAGGTAAGGCTAACCCCTTTGCTTTTTTGCAAAAATAGGCCTATTTCAGAAATTCCGATTTTTGGCAAAAAGGTAAGGCTAACCCCTTTGCTTTTTTGCAAAATTAGGCCTATTTCAGAAATACCGATTTTTGGCAAAAAGGTAAGGTTAACCCCTTTGCTTTTTTGCAAAAATAGGCCTATTTCAGAAATACCGATTTTTGGCAAAAAGGTAAGGCTAACCCCTTTGCTTTTTTGCAAAAATAGGCCTATTTCAGAAATACCGATTTTGGGCAAAAAGTAAGGCTGACCCCTTTGCTTTTTTGCAAAAATAGGCCTATTTCAGAAATACCGATTTTTGGCAAAAAAGTAAGGCTACCCCTTTGCATTTTTGCAAAAATAGGCCTATTTCAGAAATACCGATTTTTGGCAAAAAGTAAGGCTAACCCCTTTGCTTTTTTGCAAAAATAGGCCTATTTCAGAAATACCGATTTTGGGCAAAAAGTAAGGCTGACCCCTTTGCATTTTTGCAAAAATAGGCCTATTTCAGAAATACCGATTTTTGGCAAAAAGGTAAGGCTAACCCCTTTGCTTTTTTGCAAAAATAGGCCTATTTCAGAAATACCGATTTTTGGCAAAAAGGTAAGGCTAACCCCTTTGCTTTTTTGCAAAAATAGGCCTATTTCAGAAATACCGATTTTTGGCAAAAAGGTAAGGTTAACCCCTTTGCTTTTTTGCAAAAATAGGCCTATTTCAGAAATACCGATTTTTGGCAAAAAGGTAAGGCTAACCCCTTTGCTTTTTTGCAAAAATAGGCCTATTTCAGAAATACCGATTTTTGGCAAAAAGGTAAGGCTAACCCCTTTGCTTTTTTGCAAAAATAGGCCTATTTCAGAAATACCGATTTTTGGCAAAAAGGTAAGGCTAACCCCTTTGCTTTTTTGCAAAAATAGGCCTTTTTCAGAAATACCGATTTTTGGCAAAAAGTAAGGCTAACCCCTTTGCTTTTTTGCAAAAATAGGCCTATTTCAGAAATACCGATTTTTGGCAAAAAGGTAAGGCTAACCCCTTTGCTTTTTTGCAAAAATAGGCCTATTTCAGAAATACCGATTTTTGGCAAAAAGGTAAGGCTAACCCCTTTGCTTTTTTGCAAAAATAGGCCTATTTCAGAAATACCGATTTTTGGCAAAAAGGTAAGGTTAACCCCTTTGCTTTTTTGCAAAAATAGGCCTATTTCAGAAATACCGATTTTTGGCAAAAAGGTAAGGTTAACCCCTTTGCTTTTTTGCAAAAATAGGCCTATTTCAGAAAGACCGATTTTTGGCAAAAAGGTAAGGCTAACCCCTTTGCTTTTTTGCAAAAATAGGCCTATTTCAGAAATACCGATTTTTGGCAAAAAGGTAAGGCTAACCCCTTTGCTTTTTTGCAAAAATAGGCCTATTTCAGAAATACCGATTTTTGGCAAAAAAGTAAGGCTAACCCCTTTGCTTTTTTGCAAAAATAGGCCTATTTCAGAAATACCGATTTTTGGCAAAAAGGTAAGGTTAACCCCTTTGCTTTTTTGCAAAAATAGGCCTATTTCAGAAATACCGATTTTTGGCAAAAAAGTAAGGCTAACCCCTTTGCTTTTTTGCAAAAATAGGCCTATTTCAGAAATACCGATTTTTGGCAAAAAGGTAAGGTTAACCCCTTTGCTTTTTTGCAAAAATAGGCCTATTTCAGAAATACCGATTTTTGGCAAAAAGGTAAGGCTAACCCCTTTGCTTTTTTGCAAAAATTGGCCTATTGCAGAAATACCGATTTTTGGCAAAAAGGAAAGGTTAACCCCTTTGCTTTTTTGCAAAAATAGGCCTATTTCAGAAATACCGATTTTTGGCAAAAAGGTAAGGCTAACCCCTTTGCTTTTTTGCAAAAATAGGCCTATTTCAGAAATTCCGATTTTTGGCAAAAAAGTAAGGCTAACCCCTTTGCTTTTTTGCAAAAATAGGCCTATTTCAGAAATACCGATTTTTGGCAAAAAGGTAAGGCTAACCCCTTTGCTTTTTTGCAAAAATAGGCCTATTTCAGAAATACCGATTTTTGGCAAAAAGGTAAGGCTAACCCCTTTGCTTTTTTGCAAAAATAGGCCTATTTCAGAAATTCCGATTTTTGGCAAAAAAGTAAGGCTAACCCCTTTGCTTTTTTGCAAAAATAGGCCTATTTCAGAAATTCCCATTTTTGGCAAAAAAGTAAGGCTAACCCCTTTGCTTTTTTGCAAAATTAGGCCTATTTCAGAAATACCGATTTTTGGCAAAAAGGTAAGGTTAACCCCTTTGCTTTTTTGCAAAAATAGGCCTATTTCAGAAATACCGATTTTTGGCAAAAAGGTAAGGCTAACCCCTTTGCTTTTTTGCAAAAATATGCCTATTTCAGAAATACCGATTTTTGGCAAAAAGGTAAGGCTAACCCCTTTGCTTTTTTGCAAAAATAGGCCTATTTCAGAAATACCGATTTTTGGCAAAAAGGTAAGGCTAACCCCTTTGCTTTTTTGCAAAAATAGGCCTATTTCAGAAATACCGATTTTTGGCAAAAAGGTAAGGCTAACCCCTTTGCTTTTTTGCAAAAATAGGCCTATTTCAGAAATAACCGATTTTTGGCAAAAAGGTAAGGCTAACCCCTTTGCTTTTTTGCAAAAATAGGCCTATTTCAGAAATACCGATTTTTGGCAAAAAGGTAAGGCTAACCCCTTTGCTTTTTTGCAAAAATAGGCCTATTTCAGAAATACCGATTTTTGACAAAAAGGTAAGGTTAACCCCTTTTGCTTTTTTGCAAAAATAGGCCTATTTCGGAAATACCGATTTTTGGTAAAAAGGTAAGGTTAACCCCTTTGCTTTTTTGCAAAAATAGGCCTATTTCAGAAATACCGATTTTTGGTAAAAAGGTAAGGTTAACCCCTTTGCTTTTCTGCAAAAATAAGTTTAATAAAGTACATTAAGAGGCAAGTGCGAAGAGATAAAACAAAGAACTTTATGAAACCCCCATTCATTGTTTATAAAATAAACTACCCCTGTTAAAAGACAATCCCAAATTTTAAATATTATAGTCTTTCATTCAAAGATGTTCTAAAACTTATGAATATTAGATTGGATGTGCTCTTTAGGGCCTTTCTTAAAACTGTAGATTTGGCAGAGTAGGAATTTGCATTTTTGTGACCAATCTTTAAAAAATGGGACTTAAGATTTCCGAACATCATCGACTGTTATTCCCTTGGTCATTATGTTTTTGGTAGACTTTCGAGAAATCCGACAGTTTCTCGCTTTCTATTGGAAATTGAGATTTCTTTCTGCAAAGCCTTCCGTTTTCGGAAGATTTCTACAGTTTCAGATGCCCAGATTCAGTCCAATTATTTAAAAAATATGGAAACCCTCAAACTTAACTTTCACTAATATAAATTGACATAAAACACTCCTCAATGCATATAAAACATATGAAATATTTGTTACAGTTAAAAAAATTTATTATTGAACAAGAGGACAGTTTCTAGTCAGTTGAATGTTCTGAGCGGGCGGAAACTATTTTGTTCACAAGAGAAACTGTTGTTTTCTAATTGAAGATAAATTTATGGTTAAAAATTTTTGATATGTAAAATTCTGCCCGCTCGGAAAATTCCACTGACTGCAAAACAGGCATTAAGGACCCATTGCTAACCACAAGGCCTTGCGTGCCTTTGCTGTCCCATAATGCAATGGAAGGGCTTTCAGATTATCTGGGAAATTAGGTCAGTGTTTTGATTTTGGATCACTCCTTCCATGAGTGAAAAGTCAGATTTTAATGGACACAAAGAAAGACATGGGTCATCAAATACGCCCGGATAAAACAGAGTGGTATATTTCTTATGTTCTTTTTGAGCCTGATAGGAGAACCGTAAACATTTACCATCGCAATTGCTCAGATTGTGTTCGTATTGTTTTTCTCATGCACGGCGCGCAGAGCATGATGGCTAACAGGGTCTTTAAGAACGAATAAATTATCTTCCATACGAAGGTCTATTACCTATAAAACTATTTTGCTTTTTAGTTGTTTGTAAAAAGCCAATATCACCGTTCATAAACTTCCGTTCATGTTGCTTACTTCTTTGATCAAAGTCTCTCCTTGTAATTTGGTTTGTAGATGCGTTGCTTTCATACTAAAAATAAAACAGCTGCAGTTAATTTAACTGGTCCCAAAAATGAGCTCTTTTCTACAGTGTCTCCCAAAATATTGTACCCCGTTTGTGTGGCTGTTGTGGGGGAGCTCTGGCTTTTATTGTTTCGGTTTTTGCATAGTTGCATAGGTCAGGCTTTGAGACCTTGCTTGGGTTATTCTGACAAGTAGTTGCCAACAGAGGCAGAGGGATAAATGGTGGCTTGAAAAACAATGCTTCTACAATAGAAACAATGGAAACAACAATGGAAACAATAGAAACAAACAATAGAAACAATTGTTCTCCGGTAATTAGACTGATTACGATGAGTCCCAGTAATCGCTATTCAAAACGAGACTACTACACCAAACCACTACCGCTCATATTAAGTAGGAGCGTCCGGCAGCCTTTCGATAGCGATAACTACGGCCATATAATCAGTCTATCCAGTAATGTCAAAATTAAGTACATTTCTGAGAAAGGGTCTTAGCATTCTATTCAACATTTTCTGCATTTTCAAAAGGGTTGATAATGTTATTCATCTATAAGACAACATTATTGGCCCTTGTAAAATTGTAGAAAAAATTGAATATGATGCTGGAACCCTTTCTTTCAAACATTACTTGATTTTGACATCGCTCAAGAACAATAGAAGTGCTGTTTTGAAGCAACCACTTATTTTGCCTTTCCTCTGCCATAAATCAGCAAGCACTTGTCAGATTGACTCAAAAATGATCTCAAACTGTAAATTGAAGCCTGACCTACACAACTGTATAAAAATTGAGACAATCAAAAGCAACAGCTCCTCCACAGCAGCAAAACAAACAGGACACAGTTTTTGTGAGATACCCAGTATCCTTACAATGCCTCCCTCAAACAGAAATTCTCCTTCCCCGCCTCAAGCATTAAGTCTAAATAAACTTACCGGGTCATAGGCAATTTGGTTTTCCAGTTCCCGATTTATTTTCTCCAGATTGAACTTCTCACTTTTCAGCTTTCCAATCGAATCTCGAAGATCTGTATTTTCCTTTTCTAAATGTTCAATCCTCAGCTTTATTCTGCGTTGATCAAGAGCTTGGCTTGAGATGTTTTCTTGCAGTGATGCAACTCTACAAGAAAGAATGATGACAGTGTTCAAAGAGAATGCATAAGTTAACCTGATATCAAGCAAATTGTGCAGAGCTTGTTCCCAGGGGCTGTGTTTCATCACTCTCTCTTCTTTCATTGGGGTTGCTCTCTGTAGCTACAGTAAATGTCCGCGTATAAGAGCCTACAGTTTTGCAAGTCAGCCTGAGTTGTTATACAATGAATACGATGGATTGGTTCTTAAGAAATGGGAGAATAATTTGATGTTTACAGCCTGTATGATCTTAACCCACAAGGTTCTTATCCGCAGAATCCCTGTGCCTCTGAAAGCAAGCTCCACTCCATCGGGTTCCCGTCCTTGCTCTGTAATCATATCAAGATCTCACAATATTTCTCACTCAGACTTCCTCATCCCTGTAATTTCTCTCCTCTTGAACCACCTCCTTAGTTCAGTCTTTCTCATAACTTAAGGACCTTCCAACTGACAGAACCATCTCTCTCTCTCTTTTTTTTCTCTACCACGTCCATTATATTTTCAGTGTCTATGGTACATAGCACATCGGGGTACATTCCTGTATGAAAATACAAGGCCATGTAATAGCCATGTACAAGCCTTGTAGTTATGGCCTTGTAACCTTGTTATAGCCTGGATTAGCCTTGCTGTAACCTTGTAAATGGCTTGAAAATGCTAATTAGCCTTGTAGAAGTCTTGTGGAAACCTTGTGTTAAACTGGTTGCAGCTTGGAATCTTACTGATAGCCTTGTAATTTTCTTCCAAGGCTAGTACAAGGTCATAACAAGGTCATAATCCCCTCTACAAGGCTAAAACTTGGCCTGTACAAGGCCAAGTTTAACCTTGTATTTTTGTACAGGTTGGGTGGTAATAACTCTTCTGCAAAAGAAACGTCAAACAAGGAACCTGAATCAATATCTAAATTTGTGCCATTTGTTGAGGCTTTTAAGATGTCTCTTTCTGAAGCTGAAATCAAGAATAAATAAACTTCTTGTGCAATTAACTTATCTCATAACTTACTTTGATACCAACTCAGCTTTTTCTTTCTTCATTTGCTTGAAACTATTCTCTGTGGAATTCTTCCAGTCGGCCTCCTTTTGAAGTTTCTCTTGAGATATCTCAAGGTTGTTTCTCAGTTGTGATGTCAAAGTTTCAAAGGCATGCCTCTCTCTGACATACCGATCACTGCAAATAGATTACGAATTACAATAAGTTTATCACGGAGAGAAGTTTCGCAGGATCATAGGGTATTGATGAAACTGCTCAGGCAATGGGAGATATCAAGCAGTTTTAGCTTTCAACAGCAGAGAACACCCCTCATATACATCTTGGAAAGAATGTATTCAGACACATTCGAAATCAAACTCTGATGAGGATACAAGTCCAAAAGGCCTTAGTGTGTTAAAACATATCTTAGTCTTTTTGTCGTCCAACCTAATTATATATTTTACCAAGTTTTTGGAAAGAAAAATACACTTAAAAGGGCTGTGCCGGCCTAACGTAAACAACACAAACATTTGTATGCAAAAAATCCCGTTTAATAGACATTTTAGCTATTCTACAAAAGAGCCTGAATCGAGCGTTATTTTTCATACATTTTCATACGCGAAATTCGATCCAGTGGCGTTAGAGCTTCTGTCACTATTGTGTACATTCGAAAATTCTACAAAATGTATCAAAATATCGTTCGATTCCGATTCTTTCCAGAATAGCTAAAAGGTCTATTGGTTGAAGACAATGGACGCCATGATTTACCATGGGTAGCTGGACACTGCTGGTGTGCTTCTATGGAGAAGAGCTGGATAATATGTATCTGCGGGGGAAATTTTTTATAGTACTGCGGAGGAGATATCTGCGGGGGAAATTTTTTATAGTACTGCGGAGGAGATATCGGAAGCGAAGAGAGAAGGAGAGAGAAGAATCATTTTAATTAAAAATTTCATTTTAATAGTTTAATATTTTTGTTCTTTCGATATCTCCTCCGCAGTACTGCCAAAAAATTTCCCCCGCAGATACATAATATCCAGCGCTCCTCCATAGAAGCACACCAGCAGTCTCCAACTACCCATGGATTTACCAGCAGAGTTGTGGTCTTTGGATGAAAGATCTTTCTTGAATCCCTCCTCGAAATCGGTCTGTATCCCAGTAATCGTTAGCAAAATGGAATATTTAAATATATATTCAAGATTTGCGATCGTTATTCTACTAGGATGTGTTATTATTTTTCAAAAACGTTGCAGAATAGCTTCACGAAAAGAGTCTTGGTACACCTCATTTTGCATGAATTTCCATGAAATGGCGGCATAGCCCCTTTGAAGAGCCAATGCTTACATTTGTAGTAATCTGGTGAATACACAATAGTGATAGAAGCTCTAACGCCACTCATTCAAACATTTCACATAAAAATGTTTAAAAATGTCGCTCGATCCAGACTCCTGTTGTAAAATAACTCAAATGTCCATTGGCTATGGCGTCTATACTTCAATTGACTTCTTACGAATTTTAACAAATTTTTCCAACCCCTCCTGAGTAGAAATACAAAGAAAGAAATGTTCTCTTACTTACCCAAGACTTTGAATTTTATTTTCATTTGAAATGGTTTGTTCCTCGTGTTTCCTTCTTAGTTCGTCTAATACTTCATCCGTTGATAACAATTCCAGTTTCAAAACTTCATTTTCTTTGGTGAGATCTTTTACTCGGATGTCCAATGCCTTTGCCCTGTCGCCGGATTGTCCATGCTACAAAGAGACAAAAGTTAATGACTAAACAACACAACAAGGTTCAACATTGTCTTAAAGGTTCTTGGGTAACCAGCATGCATTACGATAGTTTGTTTTGTTTTTCGTGGAATTCCTGCATTTTATTCAATCCATGTCAATGGTTAACAAAGGTTAGGAGTAATAAGGCTGCATCTGAAACTGACTGGAGCCAAAATCAGAAAATTACTTTAATGCAGAATGAAACACGGCCACCTTTACGAATAGGACTCCACAAATTCCACTGAGAGATAACAAGCCTTGAAAGCAAAAGGCAGAAAATTTCTTTTGAATGAAATTACCTCTTTTCTCACTGTTTTATGTTTTTGTTTTAGTTGATACAATAATTCATCTTTTTCTTCAACCAGCGTTGATAGATTGTCATTTTCCATTTCATAATCTGCGGTCCGGCTTTCAAGCAACATCAACTGTTTTTGAAATTCAACGATTGCATCAGATTGAAGTTTTCTACGAAAAAATGAAAGTTGAAAGTTTTAAAACAAGCAAGCAAACTATCCCTGTTCCGCAAGGAATTGAAAAATAAAGTGTTTCGATTAATGATTTTTGTCCATAAACTAAGCTGTCAGTTGAGAAAAAAACTCAATCCCTGTACTGTTTGAAAGGCCACTGCTTCCCAGATATCAAAATAATAATAATAATACTGACAAATTTAAAAACACCACTGTTTATTTTAAAACGTTTTGATAAAAATCTTCTTCAGTTCTTCAAATCTTCATCAAAACTGAAGAAGATTTTTATCGAAACGTTTTAAAATAAACAGTGGTGTTTTCATATTTTATTTTCTGTTTATACCAGATGGTGGTTTAGTTTATACCGGGTGAGCCAGAAAAAAGTTCCCATTTTTGAAAATTCATAACATCAAGAGTACTAAATGGATTGGAGTGAATCAATATTTGCTTGACAGCCAAAAGATCGAAGTACTTTTGTGATTTTTCTCGCGTTCTTAAGAGCATTGGAAAAATTGCAAAATTTAAGCTTACAAAAACTTGATGGTTGCAAAGTGACTGAAAAAGGCCTAAAATGCTTGATCAAATCAAAAAGGACTCCTCGCTCAGAACAACAGAGAAAATGCAATTTCTCATGGGTGAGAGATATCGTCTGCACATCTATTGCCATGGGATTGAAAATCTTTAGTATCTGTTTTAGAATCAATTTCTTGTAACTCTTGAGAGAGGTGAAACGCATGTGCGTATTGTTCTGTGTGAGGAGAGTCCTAACGATTTGATCAAGTGTTTTAGGCCTTTTTCCGTCATTTTGCAGCCATGAAATTTTTGTAAAGTTGAATTTACATCTCAAAAATACTTCGATCTTATGGCTTTCAACTAGAATTTGAATCATTCAAATCAATGAAGTACTTGGGGTGCTACGAATTTTAGAAAGTGGGAACTTTTTTCTGGCTCACCCGGTATACTGACAAATTTATTTTATTAAACTAAAAGCACCATCAATAAATAACAGAAACTAAAATATATAAAAACACAAACTGTAATTCCGCAAAACGTTTCGATTAAAATCTTCATCAGTTATCAAATATATTTATTGACAAATTTATTATTAATTGTTGGACATGTTCCAATCCATTCTAAAATCTACCTGACTGAAATCGGTCTCTCCGTTCTGAAATTATTAGCCACTTCAAGAAACTTTTAAAATATGCCTAAAATCAAGACCCATGATCCAAAGGCCTTTTAGCTATTCTAAAAACGAACCAGAAAATAATTTGTAGAATTTTCGAATGTGCAAAGTAGTGATGGAACCTCTAACGCCACTCGATCGAACCTCGCTTTTAAAAATGCATGTATACAAATAACGCTCGATCCAGGCTCCTTTGTAGAATAGCTAAAAGGACTATTGTGGCGCCAAAATCGACGTTCGTATGATATGGTCTATGGAAGTCGTTTCTGGGCTAGCTTCTGTCTGTCTTGCTTTTCATTCGGTACGCAAAGGATTTTGGTTGACAACAAGCCTTAAAGTTATTTAAACATAATTGCAACAAAATACTAAAGAGATAACAACCTGCTTTCATTCTGTTGTTGCAGCTGCTCTTTCATTATTTCATTTTCATCTATTTTGATCAGCAAATCTTGTTGCAATATTTTGTAATTATCGATCTGATATTCCAGTTGCTTCATTCTTTCTTTCATTATTCCCATCTCATATTTGTAATCATTGTTCTGAAAAGAAATTTGAACTGAAATATGAATGTATATTCTTTGAATTCAAACAAAACAAGGGTATAAAATGTGGGTAAGGCTCATATCATTATAGCAGAGCTAAATCTATCTTTTAAACGCCTGCCATTCAGAAGGAGAATTTCAATAGACCTTTTAGCTATTCTGAAAAGAATGATAATCGAACGACGTTTTGCTACATTTTGTAGAATTTTCGAATGTTTACAATAGCGATAGAAGCTCTAACGCCACTCCATCGAACCTCGCATATAAAAATGTATGAAAATAACGCTCGATCCAGGCTCTAAAAGGTCAATTCTCATTCCGAATTTCATTCTCATTCTCCTTCTGAATGGCATGCGGTTCTCTTTTAAACATTTTTCAATAACAAGGCTTCAATGTAAAGAAAATCTAAACAGCAAAAAGTGTGATTATACGCTGGCCTAAATCTTGATGTTTTGAACCTCAAAATCCAATAATCTGCAAACTGATTTTTTGAGAATTTTGCAGGAATTTGAATAAAGATCAGAGAATCATAACTAATACCCCATTCAGCCTGACACAGTTTAACCAGCTTAATTTAAACCAGGTTAAATCAACCAATCAAATGCATTGACTTTGTTGGGCTGACCAATTAGAAGGCGCTGTTTAGTAGCGTGGGGGTTAAACTTGCCACTGCGAATGGGGGTAGAATCATAACTATGGTAGAATTAAAATGAAAGATGATACATTCTGTCGAATATTTCCAAATTCCAGCAAATACCAGAACAGCTTTAATCAGTTTGGTTGTATCAAATGTCAGCTCGACTATCCTTAATTAAGAACTTCTCAGAGAAGGGTATTTGGTGAAGGACGAATAAGTTCAACACGTCATATGTTCAGCTAAACTTAAAAAAGAGATTGGCTTGAATTTTTGTGATTTCTTTCTTGATCAAGATGTTAGAATCATCAATTTAATCTTTACCTTATTTTCCGACCGATTCAGTTGTGATTTGAGTTGATTGATCAATTCTTTTAAACTCGTCATGTCCATTTCTCTTTGATTCAAAACATTTTCCGACTGATTTAGCATTTGACCTTTCAAATCAGATTCCTGGGAATAACAAGATTATCAACAATTAATCAATCAATCAATCAATCAATCAATCAATCAATCAATCATCAAAACACTCAATCACAGCACGATCCTGGCAAAGGTATTTTACCCAAGTTTATCCACTAACGCATACCTTTTCTGCAACTTTTAACGAAATCATTATTTTGAGCTATCTTTGCAGGCCTGCCAGAAGACCAAAACTATCGTTAGAAATTTTAGACCTGCATCATACTTTTAGAGAATCAAATTTGTCATGGAATAGATTGGAAGAAACGATTGAAATCTGTACAGTTAGATCTCTCTTGAAACTTTCCTGGTCATAGTAATATGGTAAAAACAAAATTGAAATATGGTAGACCATATCGTTTGGAAAACTTTTGAAAATTTAGATTCAAAATCATTTCAGAGAACCTGTTTTATCAGAGATAATGAAAACATACCTTTTCATAGTTGGAATTGATTTCTCGTGAAGCTTTCAACGTTTCTGTCAGCTCAATATGTTTCAATTGACACCTTTCTATCTCTTCCTCTTGCTCGCTTACTTTCTCTTCAAGATCTGCTCTTAACCTGCTTTCCAAATCAAGCTGCGTTTTTAGCTCTGATTCCATCTGCAAGGATCGTCGTAATTTGTCAGCCAAATCTTTTGAATCCTAAAAGAACAAAAAATAGCTAAGTTTCTTCAAGCAAATTCAGCTCCTTTGGGACAAACGTAGAGAAAGGAGGCGGAATATTCATTGACAACGGCAGGTCAGCAACTATTTGTCGGTTCCTTAAAAGATATTTAGCTATCCTACGAAAGAGCCTGTATCGAGCAATGTTTTACACATTTTTATGCCAGATATTGTTACCAGATTTTGATACTGTTACCCCAACCTCGTCCCTAGGGCCTTTTGTCATATTTGGACGGAGATGAAGAATCCAAATATGACAAAAGGCCCTGGGGACGAGGTTGCTGTTACCCAGACTTTGAGGAAATTGGGCCTGATAAACAGTCTAACGAGAGAGGTTCGATTGAGTGGCGTTTGGAGTTTCTATCACAACAGTGCACACTCGAAAATTCTTCAAAATCTGTAAAATCTTGCTCAAAGAAAATGTCATAACTTAAGTCTATCTAGAATTATATGTCACGCGAAAATGCTCGCGAATAAAAAAAATATAAAGAGTTTTGCATGAGTAATTTTGCGTTATCACAAATCCCACATGACATCTTATCTGAGACAGACTTGAAGCATTTCTTACCAATTTAACATCATTTACAGTATTTTTCAGTTCATTGTTTTCATCACAAGCAGATCGACTCAAATCATCAAATTTTTTCTGTTCTTGCTTTCTTCTTTCTCTCTCAAATTCTATTTCTTCTTTCAGTTTATTCACCATGGCTTGAAACTTTTCCTGAAAAGATAAATGCCGATTAATAATTTATACTGGGTGAGTCAGCAAAATGTGTACAGGCTGTCACAAACAATTTGTTCGATGTTTGATTAAATATTGAAAAATAACGAAATACTGAATTGACTCCACGGTATAATAACCATATTGCTGAGATTTTAAATCAATTTTAGACACCAGAAGCTAACAAATCGGCTAAATATTCACGGAGCTACGAGCTTTCGAAGATCAAGTTTGTGCGAAAGCTGAAACCAGACGCCCCTAGATTGCATATTTTGTGAAAGTAGAATCTCGTTTATTCAAAGCAAATCAAATGGAATTTCAAAAGCTTTTTCGATAAATCAGCTTTTTATATCATTGAATCAAGATTATGGATGCTTTGGGGGAACCCTGTTCAGCACAATTTGGAATTACCCCGTCTCTCATTGATTAAATTTAATTCCATGTTTTTAGATACTTGCATTCCTAACTAAATTTTGACAACGGCTATAAGAATTAAATAGCTTTGGAAGTCCTATTTGGTTTGCTATGATATTGACGAGGCATAAAACATTGGACAGTCTTCTTTTACCTCGATTTTGGGACGCCTTTTTGGAAAACAAATCAGTTAAGGGCGTCTGGTTTCAGCATTCGCACAAACTTGAACTTCAAATGCTTGTAACTCCTTGAATTCTTAGCGACTTTGCAAGATTCTAGCGTCTAAAATCAATTTAAAATCTTAGGAACAGGATCTTACCAGGAGCCTGTACATTTTATAATTATTTTTTGACATTTAATCAAACGTCGAACAATTTTTCTTGGACACCCTGTAGATGTTTCAAAATCTGTAGCTCTCGAACCATTTTTCAGATTCATATAAACTGATGACACATGTGTAGCTAACATATCAACTTAGAAGATAAAATTTAGTTTGTCAAAATCGGTCGTATGGTTCTTGAATTACACGCGATTTCATAAACATATTTAACCCCAAATCCTTCAAAAAGAAGCCTAAAATCCTTGATCAAATTCGCTAGCAATCCAACCTCAGTTGCATGAAAAGTGCTATGTCTTTGGTTTTCTTTGGAGATTCTCTTTCAATTTATAAAAAAATTTGCAGTGATGCAGTAAAAGCCCGCATAAAAGAACAAGTGGGTTAATAACACTCAGGCTGAAAATTGGTTTTAAAAAAGTATCATAGACATAAGAACTCATTCAGCCTTAAAAATGAAAATTGTTCTTATGTAAAAAGCTGGATGGCATGAGTTACTGAATTAGATACTGTCAGTGTGTTTGAACTTTGTTAAATAAAATTATGCAACTAAATGAATGTTATCATCTTGTTCAGTGTTTAAGTTTAGAAACAATTTTAAGAACACCTTAAGAAAACTTTCAGCCTGATTTTAATAATGATACATTTAATAATGATACATTTATAAAGCGCTAGAATCTATGAATACATATTCTGAGGCGCTGTTCAACTTTATTCCAACGTAAAAAGTAAAATCATGCTGAGTTAATTAAAGGATATACAGATCAAATGCTAAAAGAAATGTCAAAGGGTACAATCTCATTTATTGGTTAAAAGCAGAAGTAAATAAATGTGTTTTTAATCTTGATTTAAAAGTTTCAATGTCTTGAGATTTTCTAACTTGAACTGGTAAATTATTCCATTATTCCACATTTTGCAGAAAACACCCGATAAATAAGAACAAGATCAGCCTGAACCCCCAAAACATGTGTTCTTTTATGCGGGTTTTTACTGTATTGTAGACCTGAACAAGGTATTCAAATAAAAAAATACAAAGAGGGGTTAAGAAAATATTATAAAGTAAAAAAAAAACACAAATGGAAAGATCTTACATACTTGTTCATTGACTGAAAGGTCCTGATGTCTTGTTATCTGTGATGTTAATGATTTAATTTCATCTTTCAATTGATTAATATATTCCTGTGATGATGCTAATTCTCCAGTTGCATTTATCAACTTCTTGCCTAGATCTAGAGTTGAAAGAAAGAATTTCATACCATCTGAAGATTAATTACGCAAATATACATCAATACAATAATTAGTAAGAAGATGGATGCAAAAGAAACAAGACTTTAAATCAGCACGCTAAGGCCTTTCAAACTTATGTTCTCTTTAGAGTGTGACATTCAGAGTGTAAAAAATGTTAGTCACATTTTGAAAAGAACATAAGTTCGAAAGGCCTTAGTGTGCTGATTTAAAGTCTTGTTTCTGTACCTCCATCTTCTTACTAATTTTTAGCATCTCACCTACCAAATACATCAATACACATATCTTTTCATAGGAAACTGCTCGTAAGAAACTCAACTCTCAAATCGCCAAAAAGTTAAGAAATCCAAGTACCAGGAAAACATAACTTAAGAAACTACTTAGGTTAAAAAAGGAAATCCTTGGCACATTTTTACTTCATTGTCACTTGTTTCCTGTATTATATTACTCAGAAAGTAACGTGCTAAACACGGAAAGGCTTCAAAAACTTGTTTCAAAATATTGAAAATGGCACATGTATCAAACATAAAAATTGTTGTGGAATTCGTAAGAATCTTGTAAGAAGGCTCTGAGTACTAAAGACCTGATGATTTCAAGAAACTTTCAGTACTGGTTCAAATTGTTAGGCTAATAATATTCTCTAGCTCCACGTCTGTTTTCATGGATATTTCAAATCATTTCATGGACAGATGGTCTGTTGAAAAAAGAGATACAAACCTAATTTATGTTCTTCTGTCATCTTGAAAAGAGATTCAAGATCATCATATCTCTTCGTTATGTCTGAAATCTACAAATGGAAGTTTAAAATAACAGTTCGACAAAAGTTAAGTTGGACTTGTCTACTCTCAAAAACTTTACTGACCATTGCTTTTCAGAGGGATCTAGCCCCCCCCCCCCGCAAAGAAAATTAAACTCATTGATTGACTGTTTTATGAATTCATGAATGTTTCATGATCTTGCAAAGTTGAAGCAAAACATCGCAACTGTCGATCAAAAATGCCTTTCTAAAACAGATCTACAGTTAAGTTTGAGGTTCTACAAACGGGAAAACCTCCTTCTGAAGCAGCCTCTAACTCAGCATAGATTACAAATCTCATAAAAAGGTGGATGTAGAATTCTATGACCTATTTCTTCTAGTGGAATGGTTTGAAAGAAACTTTAGCTACTTACCTATAATTCTACCGTTGGACTTTTCAGAAATCTTGAATATTTGTCGAAATCACAGCGTATTTGATATCCTAACTCATTTGAGAATGTGACGCCATCAAATTTCTAAATCATAAACCAGAAGAGTGATAGACTTTTGCTTGATACCATATTGTAGATATTCATGAGCTATGGTTTTCTTGGAAAATATTTTATGTTGCGTTAAACAGTATAGAAATTACGCTGGTTTTAAGTTTTTTTTTGAAAATTTTTCTAGAATTCTTGAAAAAGAAGAGAAACACTCCAAATGTGAAAATATTGAAGATTTCAGAAAAGTCCAACGGTAGAATTATAGAGAATTAGCTAAAGTTTCTTTGAGGTCATCCAGTTCAAAGAAATAGGTCACTGAATTTTACATCAGCCTTTTTAAACATTTGGAACCTATGCTCCTCTAACTCATATATTATATTATTCAACAAACCTTTTTCTTGTGATCCGTGGACTGCTTTTCTTGTGATACTACGATGCTCTCGTAACCAATTTTCTGTGCTAATAAATCGTTTAGCTGGTTTTGCAAACTCTGAAGCTTTAATTCCTGTAACGGGGAAAATGATGTCAAAGTTTCTATCCTTCTGCAAGGCTGAAACTGAAAATGATTCGTTCTTCTAACTAAAATGATTCGAAAATGATTCGTCTGTTGAATTGACTCTGCTTTTCCTGCAATCTGTCAAATTTTTCCAGAGCCAATCTTAGATTAGAGCGCACACTCCTAAATCTAGTAAAAATAGAGACATATACATATCTAACTTATCTGAAAGTGAAAAAACCAACCCAAGAATTAAAAGCAAAGTTTCAAAAATTGATTTTAGAATTCCGCCACAGGATTCAACAGATTTAACTCATAAAATACCCGGCATGTTTCCACTCACGATGGCCACGATTCTCTGCTATCTCAACAACAAGTCCAACCACCACAGGGGACCTAGTTCTACATGTCTCAATAGGGCCCCCAAACTAACTTTAGATTAATAACACAAATACTACATTGATAATGAAATATAGGATACAGAAATGTAGGATACAGAAATTCCGAGGGCTTGTGATCTTTTGAAATATCTCTTCTGTGAATATAGGGGCTCAAATCTTTCAAATCTTTAAAAAGGTGGGTGTAAAATTCTATGACATTTTTCTTTGAATTGAATGGTTTGAAAGGAACTTATGGTACTTTGCTGTAAATCTGCCGTGGACATTTTTTGATATCTTGATTTCTTTCAAAATGGCAGCGATTTAATGATTTTTGAAAAATTTCATGGAGAATTTCGGAACAATTAAAATCATTGTAAATCCTAAACAGATAGAGGAAATACAATATGGTGGCAAGCAGAAATCTGTAGCTTTTCTGGTTTGGTCTTATACCAAGTACTAGCCTGGTTTGGGATTTAGAAATTTGATGACGTCATAGCCTCAAATTTAACAAATGCCGCCATTTTGAAACTAATCAAGATATCAATAACTTCCACGGCAGATTTACAGCAAAAAAACCCTCAGTTCCTTCCAAGCCATTTAATTCAAAGAGAACTGTAATTGAATTTTACACCGATCTTTTTAAGGAGCCCTATCTGGGTACATCTCACGATGTAGGTTAATTTTGATTGCTGATTAAAACACTGATGAACGCATAGAACACTAAAACTTAAACAAGTAATAAAGAATTTACATACCTTTTCCACTGAATTTTCAAACTCTTTTCCTTTCTCTTCCTCCTTAACAACAAGCTTGGATTCAAGTTCATCGATTTTGATTTCAAGGCCTTTCACATGCCTTGTAATTTCATAAACCTTGTCCTCTTTCTCCTTTAACTGGTTACTCAAAAATTTGTTTCTGTTGGAAAGCTCTTCAACTTTCAACACATAGCTAGGATAAGAAAACAGAAGTTTTATCATTGGCTCTGCAGATGAAAACGATTCTGCTACCTAGAATCAGGAAAATCATCAGCTCTTTATAATCTCTGGTTAAAGGAACCATCCATTAGGTGTGGTCACATCAACAGGAAGGACCAGTTCTCAGCTCAGGACCAGTGTTTCCATATGCTTAGCTTCTCAGTGTTCGTGAACCTACCTTTGGAAGGAGGGTAAAAAGAAACAAACAAACAAAACAGACAAACAAACAAGCGTCCTAACATAGTGAAAATTAACCTCGTTTTACTACTAGTCTCAACAAAATAATTTCAATTCATGAATTTCACTGGCGTGAAAAATAATTTACAAACAAACAAATTCTATACCTGCTCTCAATTTCGCCTTTCTCTTTTGCAAATGATTCCTAAAAACAAAGTGCAAAATTAATAAAATGAAGACATTGAATGGAAAGAAAAGTTGCCGTTAACGGTTTGGATGTTTATTCTACCGGGTGAGTCAAAAAAGAAGGCCCGGTGTTTGAAAGGTTACTGCTCCATGAATATATAAGCAATGAAATTTTGCAATATCTGATTGAATAGCTATTATGTTCAATTATTTTTAGAATTTTTCCTGCCTGAAATTGGTCACTCCGTTCAGATTTTATCAGGGATATTCTAAAAAAATTCATTGCAGAAACCTTGAAAAACGTGCTAAAATCGTGAGCAAGTTTCCCTAATATATGTTTACCTTACAGCAATGACTCGAGCACACCCTTTTAACTCAATTCAAAGTTTGCAGTTGCTGTAATAAGGAGAATGCGGTTCAACAGTATCACAGACCCCGGGGGGGGGGGGCACTCCCATACTTGACCTGACGGGATGTGCCGCTCAACAGGGTGTCCTTTTACGGTAAAATTATGCGACAGGGTGTCCTTTTCTAACGAAAATTATGCGACAGGGTATTATAATAGATAGAAAATTTATGTGACAGGGTATCACAAGCAAAAATTGCGTTCTACACTATATTTGAGATGCAGAATTTTTATGCGACAGGGTATCACAAGCAAAAATTGCGTTCTACACTATACTTGAGTTGCAAAATTTTTATGCGACAGGGTATACTTTTGGCCTATTTTTTATGCGACAGGGTGCAGGGTGTGGAGAGGTTTTCCGCACACCCCCGTCACTTCCCTAGTCAAGTACCCCCCGGGCACAGACCCCAAAAAATCCCCCCTTAAAGTAGCAAACAGCAAAACACGCACCTTCATGCTAGCAATATCTTTTCCCGCAAGCTCTTTAGCACTGACAATTTCTGCGGCAGATTGCTCGTTGATGCTCTGCAGCTCCGTTAAATCACCTTTTAGTTCACTCTTCTCCTCCTCAGTTGCCCTCACCTAGGATACAACAAAATTTAACGGTAAGATCAGTTAAATGTGGAGACCAGTACAGATAATTTTTTTTACCAGAAGTTTATTGATAGCTGAGACGTAAGGAATTCAAAACAAATATGATGATACAGCTGTCTTTGTTTGTTACATTATGTCTGACATTTGCACACTGATAATCTTACTACTTTGGGGAAGAAACGACGAAATTACGGCAAGAAAAACTCGTTTTGGGCAATAGCATTTTAGAAAATTATGAATTGTTAGCCAAAAAACTATTTCTTGCCATTTCAGGCGAAGTTTTTGAGTCTTATATGATATGCTGTAAGAGCTTTGTCCACAACAAAGGCAACTAATTTAAGTGGTACTGGCGAGGTGGCGATGGGGGGGGGGCGACAATTCAATTTCATAATAATTTCTTGTTATTTCGAAGAAATATGCTTCAAAACCAGGTAACTTGAAAAGCATAAATCAACGTAAATTCAAAGCCAATTAAAGGTTTGCAATATGTCCAAGATTATTCTGGTGCTTGGTACAAATGCACATGAAGAAATTTTCGTAATCGGTAACATAATAAAATTATATTAGGATGATTCTTCAAAAGTTTCACTTCTTTCGGGTCAAAACTTCAAAACATCAAAACTTTACTTACCACTTCCTGCAATCGTTTGTGTTCTTCTTCAAATTTTGAAACTTGCAGTTGCAACATTCTGTAATCAACTTCCAATTTGCTGTTGTCCAATAATTTTCTGTTTGCAATTTGTCTGTCATTTTCGTGCATCTCCACAGCCTTTAATAGTTCACCTGCAGGATGAGAGAAAATTTTAGAGACATAATCACCGAAAATTAGATTGACCGAGGTTTCAGATTAGAAACTTGCAACTCAAGAATTAGTCCATCGATTATCTAGGCACACGTGCTGCAGAAGAGCGTGGGCACAAATACGTTGTTTTGTTTACTGTTTTCCCATCCCATACTTCTAGAAGTCATACGAAAATCATTAAATAAATTTTCAGAATGTGCCTGCTCTCTACTTTATGCATGAAGAATCTCGTTTAGATTGTTGGACGCAAAATATTTGCGATTGTATCTCTTTAAGGCACAACATATGAAATAATTCTTGGCTATGACTGTTGTCATTAAAAAGGCTCAAAATGAAGAGGTAAAAGAAGTCAGTCACAAAGAAATCGAAAATAAATATTTCACAATGTTCATTAATCTGAAGCAAATAAATTTTCTTAAAATGCTTATCAGGTCATTTCAAAAATTTTGAATATAAACTTTAAAACATTAGAGAAATGTTTATCATTGCGTTTTTTCTTGAAAAAAAATGCTCTTTCATTTGAAATAGCCCCAAGGCGAATGTTTTTGTCCTCCCCTGCAGCACCAAATGAACAAAATATCGTTTGATATGAAGCAGATTTCTTCATTTGTGTCTGAGATCTCGGATGAAAGAAGTCATCTGAAGCCGCTTCCCTTGAGAAAGGCATAGGGCGAGCTGCATGGGGGTGAGCAGCTTGTGACATACACTCCGGAAGGAAAGTTTGCTTTGATAAGGCAACGTAAAGGGATTTTGCAAGTGACGCAAAACCCAACTTCGAAGAGGCTGGACAGATGTGTTGTGTTTGGTTGCAAAAACAAATAGCAAGGATTGTTGAGGGAAAGGAGTTGACTTCATACTTTAGAAGTTTAATAATGGTTGATTAAATTATTAAATTAAAAGAACCATGGAATATCCACAGAATGGATTAAATATTTGGAAATATAATACCTATTGTCTGTGACTGAGGCGTCAAAAATCACTTCAAAAATCGTACACTTTCATGAAAATCTTCAAAATCCCAAGAAATATTTCAAAATCTTAGAAATCTCTAAAATCTTCACAAAATCCATAAAAATGTTGAAAAAATCATTCAATGCAAGATAACAAGCAGAAGGAAACCTTAACAGAAAACATCTAAAAACTCAGAGAAATTTTAGAAATCCCGAAATCTTGTATATTTTCTATTTTTGGATTGATTTGGCTGTGCTCGATCTACAATCCTCACCAAAATCTCTTGTTGCAAACTAAGTTTCAGCATTTTTGACAAAAATCACAATGCTACCACTTCAGCGGAAATATCTTGTAAACCCCCCTTCCACCAAGTCAATGTTGTTTGTCTTCACTCAGGACACTTGCTGCATAATATTTTCCAAGTTAGAGAAAGCAGCAACATTGACTTGGGGGGTAAAGGGGGGGGGGTAGTTGGTGTTCAGGTCTACTTTTTGCCGTTTTATGACAAGGGTTTTGGCGAGCATTGTGGTACCAAACTGATTCATTATATCTTATAAGCAAACAGTAGAAAAAGGATAGAGTATATTCATCATACCCTCAAAGGTCTTTGTAATTTCTTGCACCTCATGTTGATGATTGATTCTTTCGACATCGATTTGCTTTCTGAGTTCATTCACAGCTTCCTGCAATTCCTTTGACTTCTTGTCACTTTCTATAAAATCTCTTTCCCATTTAGCTTTGGAATCTTTCAAAGATTGTAACTCAATTCCATGGTTCTTTTCCTTCTCTCCAGCAGTCATGAATAACTCTTCTTTCAGCTGTCTGATTTCATTTTCATGATCCTTCTCTTTTGCTTCTTTAAGTTTACTGGAATTTGTCAAGTTTAAATTTGTCTTTTGAAGTAATAGATTATCTTCCTGGACTTTCTTCAGCTCAGTCTGGCAGTTCTTTAATTCTTTAATCAACTCTCTTATTTGCCTTTCAATGCCATTTTCTTCTGAGTCAATCATTCCCTCAACAGTCAAAATATTCTTTATTCTGTCTGCAAAACCCAAATCAACTTGAGCTACCTTCAGCTCCATCTCATTCATCTGCGCCTTCAATTTGGTATTTTCATTCTTCATTTGAACCATTGCTTTGTCTCTACCTTCAGAGATGCTCCGGACATGAGCCATATTTTTGCCAATCTCATCCATTTCCTCGCTGTGTTGGTTGCGCATTTTTGCAATCTCATCTGCAAGCATTTTCCCCATTTCTTCAGAACGTAGAAGACATCTCCAAATATGTCTTAACTTCTGTTCCACAGTAACATTTGATTTCAAACCATCTTTACTGATTCTCACATCAATGGATATCAATTCATCTTTATCCTTGAAAAATAGATTAATATCTTTAAAAAATGGCTATTTCTATCAACATTTGCAATATCAACACAGGACCAGCTTTGTGCATATTAACATTACAACAAGATAATCTGAAGACCTCTTCTTAGCAATTTGCAGCAATTCTTCATATTTTGATAAGAATCCTTGAGCCAGATGAAAGGCTAAATTTCCTTAAACAAAAGAATTCTTGAGAAATTGAAAAGATCCGTAAAGAACTTTTAGGCAGGAAAACCATATTAGTGTGCACAAGGCCTGTTCTGCTGTATGTTCAACTCTTGGAATAAAAAGTTATTTTCTAAATAAATTAACCTAAAAAATTTGCAAAACTGTGGCAGCCAAGAAAACTATCAAGGAGATCAAGGAGATCACAGATCTGCAATCAAATTTTATATATTCCTATTGTTTTACCAAATCTTCCCACCAATACACCAAAGGCAATTTTGTTTCCATGCTGAACAATCTGGAAATATTGAAAATATAACATTCAATTTCAACTTGTTTTTACCATACCTGCATGGTTGGTGGCCTTCTAGAGATTCCTGCTGACATGAAACTGCATTTTCAGTATTTTTACAGGAAAAGCACCTCTATGCATTGCATTATTTATAAATATCACGTATTTTGTCTTGGTCAAAACCAAAATATACAACAGCTGTGCAGGCTTTTGAAATTTAAAGGGGTATTCAATTTTGTCAAGCTTTATCTTGCATAATGATGATATGACATACAATTACATGGATTGGAGGAACTCTCATTGCAATGCAAATACAATGGCCAATGACAGATGTTTTGCAAACAAAGTTTTATCTTTAAGCAGGATTTTCGAACTTCTAGGGATCTTTGGAAGATCAGCTTTAAACAACCAAGGAGGATTCCTTCGCTTACGGTTTCGTTTTGTAATGTCCAAAATACATGGACCCCAATACCTTGCATTTGGTCTGATTTGACGCCCTCTATGAACAGGCCTTTTATGCACACATTAACATGATTTTTCTGCTTATGGATTCTTGTTTACAGAAATTCACAGTCTTCTCTATGGTTCAAGAATTCTTATCAGAACATAGGTATCGAATTCTTGTCATGTCAGTGTGCACAAAAGAAAGGGATGCTGTTGTAGATTGAGATGGCCTAAATCATAACTATAAAATAACTGAAAATACAGTGAAGGATCAATTTCATAGCAATCTTACGATCCTCAAACCATTTAAACATACCATTGATGGACTTTGGAAGCCAGAAAAACTTCTTGAATCCATCTTCTTAGCGTAAAATTGACGAAACTATCAGCTAGCAGCGGCCATCTTTGTTTCTCTTCTTACCGCCATTTTTCATAAAACATGGGTATCCATGGAAACCATTGAATGTGATTGTGACCCTATGGGACACTTTGGTGTGTTGATGACCCCTTTGTTAAATTTTATGACCCCTTTGTTAAACTTTATGACCCCTCAATTAAACTTTATGACCCTTTCGTAAAACTTTACGATCCTATGGAGATCAACGTAGCACAAAACGCGTAAAATGCCAACAACAAAAATACGAGGCCCACACGTTGATTGGTTCATATGATACAATAGACCCTTTAGCTATTCTACGAAAGAGTGTTATTTTTATGCATTTTATGCGACGTTTGATCGAGTGGCATTATAGCTTCTACGACTACAGTATTACCCCGCCACTAAGAAACTCATTTTGTAAAACCAGGCTGTAAGATCCATCTGGCAGGCGGCTGCAGTTTCTCACAAGTCCGTTCCTTAGTGGCGGGGTAATACAATACTCTATTGCACAGTCACATTCGAAATTCTACAAAATATAGCAAAATATCATTCGATTCCGACTCTTTTCAGAATAGCTAAAAGGTGTTTAGGTTGCTGATTTCTAGTTTCCTTGTTCGACCAGTTTTAGCAGTTTTTTCTAGCTTTGGCACCCTAAAAAACGTGCGACATTTCTGGGAGAACAAAAGGATCTCCGAAAGCGCGTACGAGATTTCAAAGCAGCAGCGATTTGTCCTACGGACCGAGGGGTGTATCACTCTTCCGCAAAGGAGTACGAGATTTGTTAAATAAAATGGATTTTTAAGGATTTTTGATGGAGTTTTCTTGAAAACAAGAAGACCTTTGACAAAGGTGTACGAGATTTTTAGCGAGTCATACGCCCCTCGCTACGGACAGATCCCAGAACAATGCTCGATGTAAAAAGACCTGAGCGCAACATGCTTGCTAAACGTCTTGGAACAACTTAGCTAATTTTGCATGGAGTCGCGATTCCTTGTAACAATGTTGTTCTGTGATGATATTCGTGACTCTGATGCTGGGACAATAACCTTGCAAATCATTGGGGGAGGGGATGCTTCAACTAATCGCTATGGATTATCAAATATGAAAATGTGGTCTTTACCAAGAAATGGCCTCAGTATTCCAAGGACTTTTGATAGCCATTGCTGCCAAGGAAGAAATCTATTTCCATCAGCAAATAACTTGCGCAAAATATTAGAGAGTAAATATATTTGCAGAGAAAGGAGAAATTCATTAACAATACATTTTATCGACATCATATGTTACATATTGGCAATATCAAACCGTATTTCATAATCTTAACCATAGCTGCTGACATTGAACCTTCACTTTAAGATAGATCAACCAATCATATATTGATAAAGTAGGGGCGATGTTGCAACCTCTTGAGAGCCTCTCGCGATTAATTCGGGTTTAGCCGACAGCAAGCCTTCATAAACAGGAATCTGTAGTCTGCGGAACTGAACAATAGATTCAACTAAGAAGTGCCAGGAATATAACATGCTGGAACGATGGGGAACACAAATTATATGGTAATATTGCTTCCTTTGTTGCACTGCAAACATTGTCACCAAATAGCGATTAGCAGCTTTTTGACAGACGGTTTTGTACAACCGTTCAAACCACGAGCAACCACAGTTCCTATTTGTGACGGACCGATAATGCAACTCGATCGAAAAACCCAGATGAACCGAGATGAATCGAGCAAACAATTAAAAAAACTTTCCATTATTTCACCGCAGGAAAATAATGCTGTATTCTTACACATCTTGATTGAGTCTCAATTGGAAAAAAACTTCCCGATGTAAAGAATTTCACCATCAGAAAATACGTTAAGGGAAATACACCGCAAACCTTTCCCGTTATTCTCCTTCAATAATCAGGTCTGAGAGGTCCATTGCAACTTCACCCTACTTTCTTTCTAATTTGTGATTGGTCTTTATGTTAGGTTTTAATGATAATATTTTCGGAGCAACATATTTCACGGGGGTTCTTGGCAGACAACAATTTTCGGTCATGAATCGCGTATGGCGAAAATAAACTTTTGGATCGATGGGAAAGGGCTTTTCTGAAATAACTCAGGACTACAACAATCGTAAGATCACAGACGATGCAATTTCAGTGGAGTTAACATTAAGATGTTCACCATTTTGAAAAACGAAGACAGCGATTAAATGTGCATTAACAGAATTAACACACAGAGTTCCTTCCGTACTCCTCTGGAAAAACAGTTCGTAGTGTTTCAATCTTCAAGGGAATCGTTAAAGCTATGTCGAGTAGCCGCTACAAATAGGCTGAAGGAAAAGTGCTAACGCACACATTGTTTCTTTAGTTACACAATGAAACGGCACGTCTCAAAGTAATCAAATACAATAAAATATATCTTTATCTTGGCCCGAACCGGCTTTTAACCGTGTCCATTCCATTTAACGATATGTAAGCACACATCATTTCGCTTTCAGACGCCAGCAACAAGGAGGTTTTTCTCACCAGTTTACTTTATTAAACTGTACTTTATTTTCAAGCATAAAATTCGAAGGATTCAAAGACAGTTTTTCTCCCAAATTAACTATAAACTTGTTCTGCTAATTGCTTCAAATTAAGCACAAGCGCTGAGGAGCTCTGCAACCTGTCAGCATGGACCACAGACAAATAATCAGAGAACGGAACTCTGCTGTTTACTTCCAACAGGAAGGAAGGCTATGGGGGTAAAACAGAGAAGACCAAACTGCCACTGCCAAGAGCCCCCGAATGTCTTTCTATACGATGCCGTAATTTAGTATTATGACAATGGATAACTTGCGTTAAAAACGAATTTCTTCGTTCCTAAATGCATCCCATCATATCTTCGAAATCAACTCTAAAGGAACACGTGATTTCTCCAGCTTCACGATTAATTTGGCGAAGCTGAGGTGCTTGCTTTGGACTGATATCATGAAGCGTCTGTATTGATCACATGATAAATGTATACTAGTCACGTGAAATCCCAAAGTTGATCACATGTTGATCACATGTTCACATTCCATTAGCCATGCAAAGCTTCAACAGTACATTAAACAACAAATTCTAAACAGTATATTATAGTAAGCTAGTTAGTGAGTTCTCTCTAATTGACAATGAACAAACGAATTTGATGCAGGAAGAGTTTAAGAGCTGTGGAAAGCTTATCCCTCCCGCAAGTCAGTAAGTCAACTCAGTCAGCCCGCATATACTTACCAATTCAATTCAATATTGCACCAGCTATTAGAGCAGAATAGTAATAGAACGTACAGTGTATTACAACGTGTTTTGCTAGTCAAATCACACTTTAGTCGGCCTGTCTGCTTCCATATTAACAAAGCACTTAAAATCAAGTGTGCCATGATTCATTTCCACTTTGTTTGTTTTGTTTGTTTGTTTGAATTTGGTGTCTTTTTGATAGTCTCAAAGTTTTTCACTTAATTCCAAATACGCAAGAAACTATCCCAGCTACCAGTGGCAACGGCCATCCCATCATCTGTAACTCCAAGGCAACTGACTCTGTTATCGTGACCCGCAAGGACTCCAGCGCGGTCTCCTTTCAATGTATCCCATACATTACAGTTGAAATCATCATAACCAGCAAGAAGCAAACGGCCACTCTTTGAGAAGGCAACTGATGTGATTCCGCAAATGATATTGTCATGTGAATAAACACAGAGTTCCTAAAACAAATGGTATTTGAATGCTTCCGTTCTATTTCTGTGATATATTTACAACAAACTACATACAGGGGTGATGTTAGGCACTAACCAACTCACTGGCCAACGAAAATGCATTTCACGTAACTACAATGCCTGCCAAAAGTCTTGGAACACCTTTGCTATTTTTGCCTTGTTGTGCGATTTCCCCCTCTCCCCCTCAGAACAATGTTGTTCTGTGATGATAAAATGGGGATGGCAGGATCATTCGCGACTCTGATGAAATGCTGGAACAATAACCTTGCAAATCAACATTGTTTCGGGGGTGAGAGGGTGTTTAAACCTAATCGCTATGGTTAGAACTGCGGATTGTCAAGGAAGGGCCTAACTGTTCCAAGGACTTTTAGCAGGCACTGTAGTGACGAATGCTGCTTCGTGGCAATCAGAAAACTATGAAGATCTTTAATAGCAAGTATTAAGATGTTTACTATCTATTCGTCAGATTTCCTCTTTGATTCTTAAGGTGTGTTTGGGACTTAAAAAGTGCCAAGGAAAATATTAGGCTGCATGTCTATCTTGTACCTTGGACGCATCTCCAGACGTGTTGTCGCCGTTTACTCCCGTTGTTTACATATTCATAATGATACCTATTGTCTTTGCGTACAACAAAACAAAGTACCTCCAGCGGGTGTAAGAATATACTTCAATAATTGACAAAAAACTGCATTTCAAGCAACTTGCAAAGAACCTCGGGAATGCAATGCACCGCTAACTACTTTGAAAGACTTCACGAGGTTGTGTGCTGCTGAGGCTATGATTAAATGCACTTTTTTTCAGAGTTAGGTAAATTGAAGTCCTGATATCCCACCATCTATGCCCATTTGTGCTGATATTTCGTTTTAAAACTAAATAACCTTCCAAGAACATAGCTTAATTCTCTGATTTGATCATAAGAATAACTGACTTGCTAACTCATGAGATAGTGAGGGATTCATCAAGGGGATTCTGCATTTCAAAGTAGACACATTCCTGACAATATGAATTTTTGGTAAATATATCACTTATTGTACATCATATATATATATTACCTCTGCAAATGAATGCAAGATACGCTTATGAATAGAACAAATAAAAATGAAAACAAACCTGGTCAGATCTAATATCAAACAAGCGGCATGTTGCATCATCAGAGCCAGTTCCAAAGGCCATTCCATTTGGAAAATACTGAAATTGGGAAACATTTTGATTATCAATCAATTCTCAAAAAATAAATCTCAGCGTCCAAAATATGGTTGCAAAATTTTTGAGTTCTCTTTTAAATTTCACAGAGTAAGTGATTCAGCTTATGATAAATCAATTTTCAAAATATCGAAATTATCAAAAACAAGTCAACTGAACTATTATAACAACATTTTTTTTTGCTTTACTACGACTATATCAATATACCAATCTCCAAAATAACGTTCTAATGTTGATTTTATTGCATGGTGATAAAAATTTTCCCAACGAACTTAACAAAAACATACTCCTGTCAAACTCTAAGATTTATCCACAAATCTGGTCGATTTGGTTAGAAAATTCCAAAGAATTCCGTTATAAGCCACTCAACCACAACCACCATGACGCATGTCCCAATCTATTTTATTTTTCTTTGGTTAAGTCATGTATTTTAATGTCAATCTCAAATCAGATGCCACGCAATATTTGCGATAATGCCTAAATTACCCATCCAAAACCTTATAAGTCAACTTGATCGCAGATATTTCTCGTGGCAAGTAAATTGAGACAGACTATAGTAGTTTTTATCTCCATGTCTAAATGGCCTTAGGGTAGTCACAGTCACCACCTTTTGCTCCTCCAGGTATTGTTCCAGTAGTATCGTAATGTAAAACTTTGCAGGTAGTGTAAGTAATATATATTGTAATTTTAGTGGATCTATAAAAAACGATATTTGTCCTAAATATTTACCCTGCATGGCAAACTTCAACTCTTGTACTGTCTATCCTTGACTCTGCTATTTGCTTTCCTTTCATGCAAAATTTTGATGAGAAAAGAAGGGTGCTAGATGAATCAAATTACCCATTGGTTCGAATTACCCACTCATGATGTGGAAAATTACTGCCAGTCTTTTTACTTTGGCATCTTTCAAATGACCCACTGTAACTCATTGCAGCACATCTATTTGTTGATGTGTTCTCAACTGTACAATCAAAATAAATCTTACTCTTTTGAATGCTAAACTCTTTAACCTGTTTGAATTTTAAACATTTTCAAGGGATAGGGAAAGGCAGAGTTTTTCATTTCAAGTGAAACATAGTTCAGTTTCTATCTAACTGAATCTATATGTTTAGATGATTAATTTTCATAATAAACTTTTCAATGAATGTAGGAAAATGGAAGAACTGAGGTGAGACCAGGCATTGAACCAAAGTACATGGAATTTACATACCGCGACGGCATTGATATCAGACTCATGGCCAGTAAATGTCTGCTTGCACATTCCATCACGGATATCCCAAACCTGAAGATAACAGGGAATTTCATGAATCACACAAGAATTTAATCATTAAACCATCCAACTGTGGTCAATGACCGACTAGTGGGTAGGGCTGATGAAGGGGAAGAGCATTCTCAACATCACTTCCCTTGCCCAATGATTCATATATTCATAACAAACTAATTATGATGCTTTGTAGTATATTTGTTTTCCCTTTCGAAGTATGTTTTTAATCTCTTTTTGGACAGCCAGCACAGCACTTTCAGTGAGGCCATATTATCAATTATTATCACAATCTCTCAGCGATTACATTAGTCTAATCATGAAATCTTGGAAACCAGGCATGGAAATCACTGTATTTCATAGATACCAATTGCAAATCTTGATTGATATGTTGTACTAAAAATCTGGTAAAGATCTTCAAGTGTCTTAAGTTTGACATTCTTTCTAGTATAGTATATGCCCTGGTATCAACTACAAAAAGCTTTTGCCACCACTGAGCTAAAGCCTAAAAAAGCATTTCACAAGGAAGCAAATTAAGTAAACAAACCTTAGCTGATGCATCACATGCTCCTGAAACAAAGGTCCTTCCTCCATCATTGCAAAGTGATAGACTCATCACATCACCAGTGTGTCCAAGGAAAGATGTCAATTGCTGTCCTGTTTCTATGTCCCACAATGAGCTAGAAAAAACAGGTTCTCAAAATATTTATCCAGAGACACTAAATAAAGATGTCAATAGACCTTTTAGCTATTCTGCAAAAGAGCCTGGATCAAGCATTATTTTTATACGCGACGTTCGATCCAGTTGCGTTAGAGCTTCTAACACTATTGTGCACATTCGAAAATTCTACAAAATGTAGCCAAATATCGTTTGATACTGATTCTTTTCAGAATAGCTAAAAGGTTTATTGCTGTCCTGTTTCTATGTCCCACAATGAGCTAGAAAAAACAGGTTCTCACAATATATATCCAGAGACACTAAATAAAGGAATTATTATTTACAATGTCAAATATTTTTTCAGCAGAAAGAAATATTTACAATGCATATATTCTTTAAATTTACACATATTTGCTGTTGTTTTTTGTTGCATTGCCATGTTTCTACCTACAAATCTTTTCATTTATACACCACTGCCAAGCACCTTTAGATCAGATGATCTACATCAACTGGTATCATGGTAACTTTGTGGATTTATTTATCAATCTTTGACCCAAAGTCTTCTTGAGTCTGTCTTTCTCATTTGATCACAAAGTGTGCATCTTTATGATGTAGATTGTATGAAGATTATGACAACATTTAACAAACATACAGCACATTTTGAATTATCTTTATACTGCAAGCTGTTAATTAGAATAAAGATACTAGTCCTACTGTGTTGCACACCTTTTTCCTACTGCTTCACAAACAAAATGAGTGCTTTTCTTGAAAATATTGCTGGGCAAGAACATAAATTTATGAGCAACATTCAGTAGGGTCCAAAAAGGTTTCTGCACAAGGGAGCTTTTTTCAAGATATCTAAACATATTTCACTGTAATCCGTTTCAAATTAGAAGACATATACGATAATGCCTGCAAACAACAATTGAAGTGCTTTGCAGCAGTAAGTTTGCTTCAATGCAAATCTCACGTGACATCCAATTTGCGATAACTTTGATACAGTACAATCAACATACCAAGTTGTATCTCCAGAACTTGTTAAAATTTGACTGTCATCTAAAAATCGGCAGCATGAGAGATATCCTGAAGAGAAATCAAAATAGTTGAATCAATCATTGGTCATCTATCATCCATAAACCAAAACTACATTTACAGAGGCAGAATGCATTTCAACATAGATATGAAAGAAAAGGCTAAAGCCACTTGTCATTTATTTGTCTGTTAAAATACAAGTTTCACAGCAAAATTAGACAGTGGATTCAACTCAAAGGAGGGATTTTCTAAATCAATTTCCACAGCTGCTCATGCCACATCAGCCCACCTATTTGGTGTGTTTCAAAATATGCCATTTACTTCATATGCTGTTCCTATAAATTCCAAAGGCAATAGGGTAACAATTTTGAAAAAGCTGGCACAAAATTTATGGTATAAAAATACAAACCTGTGTGTCCAGGCAACTCTCTGCTAACTCTGACATTTCCTTCTCTGGTTTTCAAACTATATATTGAGCAGATATTGTCAAGACCACCTGCACGAGAATAAATAATTTAATCAATCAATAAAATACATATCTTTGTTTAAATACAACAAACTGTGTCAGATCGTGAGCAGAAATGTGAGCAGACATGTTGTTTGCATGGAAATACATAGATAGAAACTTTGTTTGCACGAAATTGACTTGAACAGCTTTCAAAATTACTATCTAAGCCAGTCTGACTGTGTTATCTTAGCCAGAGTCCTTGAAAATGTCATTGTTCATACAAAGTGGCCATTTGTGCAATAAACACTTACCACAAGCAACAAAGTTACCAGAAGGAGCATAAGCACAGGTCATTACCCAACTTGAACGCAGTGGAATGGCATGGACCTAGGAAACAAAAATTTCAGATCAACAATACAGTTAAGCCATTGGTTGCCTTATGATGCCTGCCCCCAAAATAATGCAGCCTAAAATTGGGAACATTACACATGACTACCATTGCCAAAGCAATAAATGGTCAATGAATTTACAGTTTTTGTTACCATACATCCATTATGCTTGGTATAACAAGTGTCAACCAAGATATGCTTCTGTTCAAGAAACTGACATCATTAATAATTGCTGAGAACAATGAACAATTCTTTGCAAACACTTGTGGCGCAAATCTTGATGGGCTCAGCTATTAATGTCTTATGACTCTACAGTTTGAAAAAATGCCCAATCAAACCAGAGTTATGGATTTATTGTCCACTAAAGTTGAAATTTACAACACAAACCTTATTTGTTGTGTAAGAATCCCAAACAATCAATTTGCCATCTTGAGAAGCACTGACTAAACTCCTAATGAAGTGAGACAATTTGATATCAATGATTAAAACATTTTAGAAAGAGACCTGGAACAAGCATGTCAATCAAAGTGTAGGCTAGATTGAAAATGGATGCAGTTTTGAAATATGCTTTGGAAATCACAATTTGATGATTAATTCTATCATCAGTGTAAAGACAAATAGTTTCATATTTGTTGAGCAAGATGCAGTTTCAATATCTTTGTAATTAATTTCTCGAAGCTAGGATAAATAGTGCTTGAAAAATAACATTGGGGAAAAATTTCTGATTCCTCACTTGTTACCGAGTAAAATATAAACTAATCATAAAGAAGTTTACTAAACTACAGTAACTTCCATGCAATTTAGATGAAAGAATTTTGCTGCTGAAAACAATTCAAGCACACAAGTATTGCCACGTTGGCATACCTTGAATCACATGCCCAGTGCATGGCATAAATCTTGGCAAGATGACCTCTAAGAGTCCTTCTTGTGCGCATCTGAATCCTTCCAACAGGTTCAACATTTTGTGTCACCTAAAAGTTTGCAACATTGAATTTTCATTCATTTTGAAAACACAATCAAAAGCTCTTCTTTTGAATGAAATGTGAGGATTATAAAGATTTATAAATATTTGATATGAGATCTTATTAACAATAACTAGTTCTACAATTTAACAACTGGCTTACAAAGTCTTCTTGTAGCATTGTGTATAGTTACAATTTTTCTCTTCGCAAAAACTCATATATTCTATTAAATATTCATCATTATTCTGAAAAGATAAATATTGGACATGTTTTTTCTATTCATTACAAAGTAAAACTAACCAACATAAATTATACAGTATACAAAAAATACCGCACTGTTCTTTACAGAGGTTATCTGACCTCTACCAAAAATGGTAATTTACAACTCTACAATTTTCAACTTCAAAGCACAAAGAACAGAACAGATAACAATATATAAACAGACTAAAAACTAACAATATCAAAATAAAAAGGAATAACATCCATATTAAGCCATGCAGTGGGTAAATCTTAAATATTCGAAACTTACCTGAAGGAAATTGGTATCTGCAGCAGCTTTCCTTGCATCCTGAAAGAGCATTGGCAATTCAAACATCTGACAATATACTGAATGTTTACAAAAAATAATCTAAATTCAACAACTGTGCATGAAATAAAGCAGGCAATGAACAAGGATGGGGAATGCAACCTTGCTGGAGCAATCACCTACAACAACCTGAAGTGTTACCATTACCATAACTTTGAAAACACTGCATTTTAGTTAAGGAAAAAGTAAAATTCCTTTTGGTTTCAAACATACATACTGATAGGTGATAGCTAATAGGCCTATAAATGTAATAGGCCTATGAACCTTGGTGGAAACCATGCAAAGTCCACGCCGGAGATTTTTGCCAAAACAATGGAAGAACAAAGAAGAACAATAGATTATCATGACTCCACGCCGGAGATCTCCGGCGTAGGCTGCATGGATTCCACCCTGGCCTATAAATGAAACAACCAAGTACCCAGAATGGAATCTTTAGACTGCCTCCTGAAGCACTTTGGGGCACAGTCAAAATCTCTGGTGCACAAATTTTTAAAAAATTGGTGCACAGTGTACGAAATCTGAGGGATTTTGCAAAATTTCTTTTTGATAATAAGTAAAAATGCTTCAAAACTTATCAGAGGGCAGCTTTCTGCGATTTAGATACATATCTTCATGCAAAAAAAATTATCAATCATCTCTTTAAATTCGGCACACTGTCAGCAGACTTTCCTACAGGGAGGCACATGTTGCCTTCCAATGTCAACAGTTTCAATGTATAATTAACTCTTGCCCATTCCCTTGTCCCTTTTAACCATGCCCATTACCTTTCATATTCTTCACAATGTGACCACATCCTAAAAAACCATTTCCTTCCTCCCTTCCTTCCAATATGCATCCAAAGACAACTCAAAAATTCAGAGCATTGTCATTTCCTTTCATCATTATAAATCAGTCATGCATCCAATACAATTAATCTGTCAGAAAATATATCAAAAGCGCAAAGTCATTACTTTTAGATCCCCTAACCAGACATTGGTTCTATTTACATGACCTGAACACCATTATTTGCATGCTTTCCATATAAATATCTTAGTCTTTGTACAAAGTTGAATTTTCAAATGAATTCATGTTTTTTATTGATACAATCAACCTACAACACCCACAACAACTTTGTTTTCCATTAAATTCCTTCAAGTTTGAGTCCTTTGCATTATTCAAATTGGTAAATTTTTGAAGGGATTATTGGAAAAATATTCAATCTTGAAAAATTTCCAAGCATTTAAGTCTGTCTCCAAATTCCAAGTCATATGCAAATGTCCTTGAATAAAAAATTGAAGTGCTTGACATGATTAATTTTGTCTTATCCCAAATCTCACATGACATCTAATTTGAGACTGAATTGTTCACAACAAACACACAAGTAAATTGAGGAAAGGGGAGCAGTAGTCAAACAGCCCTTAGAGTGGCTGAATAAGCCAAGTGAAGTAGCCTAATAAATACAGTAGGTCAAGGAAAATGCCTACATTCACCACCGTTTTCCTTGTCTAAAAAATATCCATCTACATGCCAAAATCATTAAAAACAGTAGGCAAAAGCTGGTTCTCCACTGGGTGGAAAATGTTGAGGCAGAAAAATTTACAGCAATCTAATTCGCTGATCGAAATTGATGCTGCGGAAAATGTAGAGCTGCAAAAGGTAGGAACACGTTCTATTTTTTGCGGCTCAACACTCGTCCACAAGAAAATAACCAATAGAAATTGTTTATTTTCTGATACAAAACAACAATGATGCAGACAGAGAGCATGTGGAGACCATGTCTTGTTTTCCAACATGGAAAATCACTGCAAGAGAGATCGCCCACCACAAAATGTTGCGACTAGTGGAGATCCGGCTTATTTAAGACTCATAACGGCATAGCTTCTGACTCCAGTTAGTCCCTTTGACAGTAAAATGGTATGTTTGTATGACATAGATTTATGCTACCCTTCCCTGCCCTCATGAATCTGATTTTACCAGAAAGCTGTCTCAATATGTTCATTAATTGTAGCATCCTGAGCTTATTGATAACTAAATTCCGATCAAAATACAACTTTTGATCTCGCTAGAAATGTTGCACTGTTCCATGTTGTAAATTCCGTCTCAAAATTCAAACTCTGTTTATAAATCTTTTGAATGAAGACTTGCTCTTTCACTGTATTTAAATTCTGTTTATGAAAAGCTTACTGTTAGGAAAACCCACATACTCTACAGTTCAAATAACACAAATAGGTTTCAAGTTCTGGCTATGACTTATTCAAAAACAAGATATTTGTAGGATGAATTTTCAAATTTTCTCCTTTTCCCAGCTGTCTTTTTGCACAATGTATAAAAAGTAACATAGCAACACAAAAAACAGCTGTTTTCCAACATCCAAAATATTCCATCTAGAATATAGCTTCTGATATTTGGTGCACAACAAAATAATTTGGAGGATCTTTGAATACCATTTCCTCCACTAGGAAGAAAATATTTAGTTCCTTTCTTTGTTCTGAATGAGTTTATGACCCCTCAAGTTATCAAAGGTTCTGAAGGGCATTTCTACAGCAAAAACAAAATATCACACATCAGATATCAGTTTCTCCACACAAGCACTAATGTTAGATGGAAACAGGTATCTTGCCCCCCCCCCATTCCTCCTGAACAGCTACCAATAAACTTCATATAACTTTTTAGAAACAAACATCTCTCTTCACAAAAATGCACTGCTTTATCAACTACCTCGCACAAATATTTTTTCAATTTTCCTTACATCAAGAATTTGTCATATTGAGAGCAAAGATTGCACCCTGTTCTTGTGAAGTGAAAAGGTGAGAGTTTCTGAGCCATCAAGCACTCCATAAGCTGCATCTTCTACTGTACATCAGAGATTCTGCTTTCTGTGCCTTTCTTTGCCATTTTTGTGACAATTATGTCATAAGATCATGCACCCAGGTGTGCACTGGTGCAAAGTTGGTTAGGGATTTGCTGCTCAAACTTCAAAACATACCTGTCCCCTGTACTTTTTGAAAAACCTATGGCAAGCCTCCTACCAAGTTTCCAGAGTGTATACCCAACCTTATACTAAATGTTTTTAAAATGGTCCAAAAATTCCAAAAATGAGAATGTTCTATTCACCAAATCTTGAAAATTGATACCATTTCATATGTCAAAGGAGTGAAAGTGTTACCCTTGCAAGCACATGTCCCAGTACTGAAAACATGTAGTGGTGCATCCCCCCTGGAGTTATGCAGAGAGTAGAAACTCTTTGAGCTGCTATGACTGTGACATGAGGAGAAGAAATGATACAAAATCCAAAGGGAAGCAGTCTCTTTACTTTACTTTACATATCTTAGCAGTATCTTGGAAAAATCCACAAATTATAGTCTCGTAAATCCCGGATCTTCAAATGACCTTTTATGACTTCTTTCCCACTCTTACTAAACTTGGAATGTAAATAGCAATTCTTTTGTTTTTATTGTACGTTGGGGTCATCAGTTTCAGTTCTATTTGGGTTGTCACTTACACTTTTAGTTATATTTTTATTTATTCAATTTTCATTTTTATCAACCTTGCCAGCAATGTTTCTCCACTATTTGTACAGTGATTGCATTTACAGCTACATGAAACCAATCACACACGAGTTATTTTTGGCAAGCAAAGCACCAGTAAGATCTTGTGCTGTGGGCCAGTGACAGCAACATCTCACCTTGCAGCCAAAGCAGTCAGGCAGACAGGGTGTTCAATCCCAAGTAGAGCCCCACCATTTGAGTGTCATGACAATCTCAGCGCTTGGTCCAAAAATGACAACTTTGCCTTCTTATTCTGATATTTCTAACTGCACATTTACCGAGAGAAAGTGCTGATACGTGATATTTCAATTTCAGGTCCGATGTCATTCTTACAAGATGAGATAAACTTACAAATCAAGGTAAAGTTTCTTATTACAAAAATCACATACTATCAATCAATTACTCGGATATTACTGTAGCTCTATGACTGTGATACAAAGAATTATATTTTATTCCAGATACTGTAGGTGCCTTTTGCTAAGTCTGCATACAAAATTTTGTTTTGATTTGAATAGGTACAGTTCAATTCAACTGGAAAGCTGAAGAATTCCGAGGTTTCAATACATAGTTTTTCAATAAGAAACAAGCTTTTTTCAGACCTGAACAAGTTTCTTATAAAATGGGGTACTATTTTCAAAATCAGGGTCTGTGTTTCTTAAATTTGTATTTCTTATATGCGGGACACTACTGTACTGTGGGAAGCACAATTAAAAGAATAGTGTGTTTTGGTTACTTTGGTGAACTCCATGAAAAAATATGCAAGGAATTTTCCTGTTTGTCTTTACCTGGCAAAAAATTACTTTTTGGGACTTTGCAGGCATAAATGCATGTGATAGGGGTAGGAAAGTGCCCAAACACATTAAATTTTTGATGCTGCTGTACAGGCATATTTTTCCTACTCATTCATTGGAGGAGGAGTGTTATTTTCAAACTTAGTTTCTTTCGATCTGCCAATAGACCATTTTGACATTTAGTAAAAGGATCTTGGGAGAGCAATATTTTTCTGGTAAATGATAAATTGAACTGTAGTAGCCATTTACCAGAAAAATATCGCTCTCCGCAGGCCCTTTTCTAAATGTCAAAATGGTCTATTTCATGTCTTGCAAAAATTCAGGGCAAAATTCTGCAAATGTTGGTAACAAAAGATCTTTTAGCTACTACAAAAGTGTCTAGATCAAGAAATATCTTTTCATGTGAGAGGTTTGATTGAGTAGCTTAAAAACTTTGATCTCCTTTGTGCACATTCAAAAATTCTTCCAACTGCATAAAATATTGTTCAATTCAGATTCCTTTCTCTAGAATAGCTAAAAGGACTATTGCCCTGAAGCACTGCACGTTCTAGAGATTTGTAACCTTCAGAGAACTGTGTTTTTTCAACTGAAAACCACATTTTCTGGGACAAAGTTCCGTATTTCACAACCTTGCTGGGTCATTTTCTGTCAGTCAAAGTATTTTTGCATTCCAAAAATTCCAGGGCTCAAGGAAAATTTTTTAGATCATTTTTGAGTGGAATTGCTGGTTCTCCCTGCAGAAATTCCTTCCTTCTTCAAATTTTTCAGTGGCTAATCTATTTAGGGCCTGTTCACATGAACCCAGGTTGACCCATCGCAGAGGGTCAGCCCATCTCCAGTCAAATCTCTTCAACCGTTTACATGAACCCAGTAGCCAGCCCCTGTCAACCCGCTCAGGCGGGTAACCCTTCGCGAGGGAAGGGTTAACCCGTTGAGGCGGGCTGGCTTTTTGCAGAATTTTTCCATGTGAAGGCGGGTCAGCTCCACCTGGGGTCGTGCAAATGCTTCAATGTTGCCAACCTAGGTTCATTAACGAAAGGTATTATCATGATAACAAAAGGCAAACAAAAAACCAACTTGCCACGTGTCAACTAATGCAACTTACAGAGCTGCACTGGGCTGGCTATTTACCTCGCCACCAAGCTGCCCCGGGTTTATGTAAACAGAGATTTCTTCAATGAGGCAGTTTTTAGCTGACCAGGGGTGGATACTACCTCACGTTCATGTAAATGGGGCCTTAGTTTCATCTATTGGAGCAAAATGCCTGGACCGATGCCCAGTGGAGGCATTTAGTAACTACTAAATTTTAAGAACTTTTTCTAAACCTACCTTGCATTTGCCTGATGTCCCTAATAAACTGTAATATTTCCAAAGCTGCAATATTTCTAGTCCAAGTTTTCCCGCCCACCCAATTTTTCGTGTGACACACCCCTTGTCAATGCAGTAAGTTGAATCTCGTGGGAGACTTCTGTATTCCAATTTCTTGATTGATGAAATTGATTCTGGACATTCACAACTTCAATAAGAACTCCCTAAATGGTGGTGTTTCCATTGTGCACGCATAAATCACAACAGCGATGAAACAACTGATTTCTAAATATTGAAAGATCACCAAAACTAAACAGCATCTTTCTGGGGAGGGCAGCAATTCCATGGGGGCATATTTTATTTTATTCATATATTCAGTAAAAACAGTTTCATTTCTCATTCTAAGTTCTTTTGCGGGCGAAAACTGGAAATAAATTCACTCCAACTAGTGATAACAAACAATGAACGAAGTTTGCATACACACACACATCTGCATGATAGGATTAGGCCATGGGTGGGAAAAACCTGCAGAACTTGCAAACCTAAATAAACTGTGCCTCTCTCAGCAGATCCGAAAAATTCTTCTGTGCAAAATGGAAGTCTCTGATTATAGTACACTTGCAGTCGGCCATTTTTCACGGCTAAGGTTATGGCGGCATCACTGCTTACCTTTCTCTGCTCTGTCGCAATTCAGGCTGAAACTAAAATGGTTTGGTCAAGCTGTAAAAAATACATCACAGAGATTTGCGTGAACAAAGTGAATAGATAAGATCTGGAATGCATATCAAAAGTTTGCACAGCAACGCCATCCACTTGCTTGCCAACTAAATCGAGATGGAAATGAAATTGCGTCGCTGTTTTCAGGACTTTTTAGGCCAAGCAACAAGCGAGCGACGGTGATTTTGTTTGTTGTGATGGTGGTGAGGTTTCTACCTTTCAATTCAATTCCCACACAAAATAGATACGACGATGAAATGCTTTCCAATGCAACGTATACCACAAAATCAATTCCTTTCATCGCAATATCCAAGTACGAATGTTGTCTTATTTTACCAGGAGGGAACTGGCTGTGGCTGCCATTGATGAAGCGACCAAGGCCTTTTATCATCAAGGGAAAACTGACACAACAAAAGCCATCCACTCTTCTTCTTCATTCGTTCACCCTTGTTTTGCATAATTCCCAAAAAACATCGCGATAAGAAGCTTTATCAAAGAAAAAGTTCAATATTTCTTACCCTGATTTGGCCTTTCAAGGCTTCAGCTTCTTGCCTTAGCTGTTCCAATTCGCTCATTTTGCTACACGCACGACTAAAGCAGCTGTCCTTTCTTTCCGCCTTGCTTCAACTTGATCAAGTCGTCGACGCCAGACGAACAGAATACACCAAAACAGGCGAATCTACCAACCGAAGCCACTGATACAGCAATTAGGGTTTCTTTTTGATGCTTGTAGCTTTGACGAATTGAATGTTCATAAGATATAGGACAATTGAGGCGTAAGTTGGTTGTACTTCGCGTTGAAAATACGCTGCCGTGCCTCTCTCTTCCGTCAATCCAATATGGCCGACTACTCAGGGAGTGGTTTCATCCACACAAAAGTTCCTTTTCTAAATACAGTACTAAAGTCGCATTCACTATCATAACAACCAATCAGATTGCGCTATTGGCATTTTTGGTTAACTCGTAGCTGTCATTAGCTCCGTCAGCAAGACGACCATTCATCCCCCTTTGTGCGCAATATCCTAAACAGTGACAGGGTGGCGAAAAGGGGGCAAAAAGGGCACTAGACCCCTCTTGGAAGTCCCTAATTGGCTTTGAACTTTGTCCTTGTCCAATTTGTACGCTTTACCATTTCCAAAAATGTTTCTTTTCTTTGCTAAAAAAAGGCTCGTCCCCAGGGCCTTTTGTCATGTTGGGACTGGGAAGGAGAGGAAAGGCACAATGAGTGAAGTTGGCACTAGAAATGTCCGCAAATGTAAAGCATCACTCTTCCCTCCACGCAAAATTTATCATGAAGAACACTGCGAGAACACTTCAATTATTTCTATTCATGGAAGTTTTCACGTGACAAATATATTGTGAGACAGAGTATCAGTATCATTTGGACGCGAAAAAAAGTCTGTTTTTTTCACGTCAATAGATGACTATCATCCCCTTCTTGTGAGCATGATCAAATGACATCCCCATAAGATCCATAGCTTGAGAATGGTGAACTTGGGGCGAACTAGCATTTTCCTCAGGAAGGATGGCCCTGAAAGGACTTCGGTGTTTTTCAACCCCAAAGCTGACAAAATATTCAAATTGAAACTTTACTGTTACAGGATGAGGTTCCCATGACTATTCTAGGATAAGGAAGGTTTCCAAAATTACCGAGATTGAGAATTTTAGTCCAAGTTGCCTACAGTTGTGTAGTGCAATGGTGTAAATCCTCTGACTTTGCAGCCAGAACAGTCAGACGAACAGCGTTTGAAACCTACCAGGTAGAGCCGGACCATGCGTCGTGACAAAAGGGGTCGCGGACTCGATTAGGTCTTCTATAATAATTCTGCAGGATTTCTGTGATCCCAGCAATAGGCCTCTTAGCTATTCTACAGAAGAGCCTGGATCGAGCGTTATTTTTATGCGTTTTACACGCGACGTTCGATCGAGTTGCGTTGAAGCTTCTTTCAGTATTGTGCTATTGTGCACATTCGAGAATTCTACAAAATGATGAAAACTATCGTTCTATTCTGGTTTTTTTCAGAATAGCTAAAAAGCTCTACTGGCACTGAAACCGCAACTTCACCTTCACCTTTGGCTGTCAGGTCATCACGAAACGTATCGAAACAAAAAAACAGCAAATACGCAATTCGTCACCAGGGCTACTGTAGGATATGACTGCATTTGCCGAAGATCATGCAGTTGTTCTGGGAACGTAGTTGTTCTGTGGTTAGATTAAAAACGCTCATATTCTGCGCTATTTCTGTTCGATGCATAGATTTTATTGTTATAACGTTTGAAAAGTGATGTGGTCTTTCTGTCACTGTTCTTTCCATCGAGATCTTATCGAAGTTGATATGTTAGCTACAAAGGTAGCAGCGTATGATTGTAAAATTAGTAAAGATACTAATGATTTACAACCTTATTATATTTCATATCGTCTTTCTCTGTTTTGATGATGTTCCTCGTGCATGTCTCTCCACCAAAATATTAGAGACTGGGTCGACTGACTGGCCTAATGTTTTGGTGGAGAGACACGAGGAACATCATCAAAACAGAGGAAGACGATATGGAATGTAATAAGGTTGTATATCATTAATATCTTTACTAATTTTACAATCAAACGCTGCAACCTGTGGTTAGCTACACAGGTATTTGTTGGTGAGGTGAGACGATATACGCTTTATCAGGGAAACTTGTGTGTCCCCCCGTGCAGTAGGTTAATGCTCATGCGCCTTTCCGAGCTCCAACCCTAAAACGCTACTGGGCATGAGCTCTAACCTACTTCACGGGGAGACACATACGTTTCCTGGGACAAAGCGTATCTCGTCTCCTCAACAAGTATTGTCAGTTTATAGCGACCTAATAAATAATTTGAAAACTGCAGACTTGCAAATGTCTTCACATTTTTCTGACCCACCCGGTACAAAGCATCGAGCACCGGCAGTCCGGGCGGCAGTCTTACTCAATAAAGACAAAACAGTTGAATTATTTCTTCTATTATCACCAAGGAAACAAAATCCAATAATCTAAATCAATCAATCAATAACGTTTTCGATCCACTGAGCAATGTTCGCACTGTCAGCATTTTGCAACTCATATTCCATAAATTCAATTTTCGATGGCACGTGGTTAAATTCGAATGCCTTTCCCTTCTTTCCAATGTCCATATGTTTTGAAGAATTGACATCATCAGTTTCCTTGAGTGCTGCTGCTCGTGTACGTCTCATGGCATCTCTGCAAAATATCATTTTACCAGACGGTTAAACACTTTTTCAGGATGATAGTAATAAACATCTGTTTAAAAATTGCGCCCAATAAGAAATTGTACTATTGTGAATACAACTGAAGAATTTGTGGGCACTTAAACATCTCTATCGTATAAAGTTTTTCTTCAACCATTAAAACTCTGAAATGTAGTGCCAGATTTTCTCAGAGCCTCTTTTGAAGGACAATGGTTTAGGGGGGGGGTGGGGGCATCCCTTGGTATCTTCGACAAAAAGGGACAATTTAAGCCTATCGTTTGAAATGTCGGGGTTCGGTTGGGGTTACGGTTTTCTTCCAATGTATGTGGGAAAATTTAGCATTTAAATTCGTGATTTACAACTGACAAAGTAAGCTTACATTTCTTTCTCGAGCTGGCTTCTAATGACGTTGCAAGACTTCGCAGTGGCTAGGTCTGTGGAGAGGAATAGAGACATTAATCAAATGGTTAGAACATCCAAGAAAAATTTGCGAACCAACTGCATAATAAATTTCGAGAAATTTCTCATTGTAAAGAGGTAGAAATCTTTTCAAAAGATCATTCTAACTATAATAATATTTGTTTTGACGATAGACCTTTCAGGTTATTCTACAAATGGGTCGAACGATAAAACAAAAATTTTCTAGATATCTAATGAAATTTTAGTATGTGCAACAAGGACAGATTTTGCAATACAATAACATGAGCTGCTTTTGTTGACACCTGAATTCAAAGCGACTAGCGATTGCAGACAAAGGAAATTCCCGAAAAACAGCATTTCCCCGTCGGACAAATATGCTTAGTAAACCTTCCCCGGGGTTAAATCGAATCTTTTAAATGAAAATACATATAACATATCGTATCATAGGTCTAGATTCTTTAGGAAAAACAAATTGTATTGTATGGTTTTCATTGTAAGGATATCAGACAGATTCTGAATTAAAAAATGCCATGTCTTCAAATGTCTTCGTTCACAAAACAGTTAGAATAATAGTCAACAATACCTTGTTTGTTGCAGACAATAAGCATTGCTGGTTTTGACTTCATCAACTTCTTATTTGTGAAAATATCATACATGTATCTAGAAAAAATGATACAAAAATAGATTTAACAAGACTATACGTGCGATTCTGCAGTTTCTGATGGGCAATATCACATTGACGTTTTCGATGAGCAATATCACACAGACGTTTGCCTGTTTTTTCGAAAATGAAAGCATCATTTTGAAGATAAATCTTTGTACTTCACAGAGGCAAAACCAAGCATTCCTATCTTTTACGATTGCTTGGATATAAGTGGATTGTTAACAAGCACTTTTTGGTGGCTTGGGTGAAGCCACCAAACAAACTGCAGAAAACAGTGGAGAACAATGGACACGTGCGGTGTTATTAGGTTTATTTACAGTTTGGCGACGGAGCCCATTTAAGGATGGGAATGATATAATTTAGAGTGTCTTATTTGAGGTGTTCGATATCAAAATCCAGGACACTCAGAGTGATAAAATTTACAAGAAAAGAAAACTTACTCCGCAATATCTCTGAATTGTCTTGGAAATGTTGAGCTGTCGACCATGAATATAATTCCCCTGCAAACAAAATTTATTTCATGCTTTTCAAAATAAAAGAGTTACAGTAGTTTCGTTGTCATAATTAAAGAAATAATGTACTGAGCAAGAAAAAACTTTGAAAGTAAGATATTCGTGTTAATTTAAAGCAAGGTCTCTTGTAAGTTAATTTGTATTTCATCTGTCAGATAGGAATGAACCAAATGGCTCAAAATAATAATTTTTCCAGTTTCAAAAGAAGAACAACATCTAAATTAAAGAGTATAAACTTGATAACGCGCTATTCTCAAAATGTTGTGCTTAATTCAATTCATATTAAAGTTGCTTGTATTTTATTCATTTGTTTATCTTTGTACAATTGCACTACAAGCAACAAGATGGATCTTCTAAAGAGAAAAACCTGGCAGTGTCTTCATATTTCTTCAGGTACTGTCCTCGAATTCTCTCATGTCCTGGTAGATCTACAACATTTGCTTGCTTCATGGTCTGAAAAAGATACAGATCTTAGAAAATTAAGCATTGTCCAATCCAACTTTTTGTGTCAAGGTAATATGGAATTACCCATTAGGAATAAAATCTTTGAAAAATGATGTTGCACAATTGGTTAATGTATCCATTGTTTGCTTGAATGGCTTGAAGAGAACTTCAGGTATTTGGTTATAAGTGTTCTTTGGCAATCTTTGGTATCTTGATTACTGCAGAGTCTTTTTGGTTTCAAACAGTTTTCCAGTTGTGATGTAATCAAACTGCTAAATCGTAAACCACAAAGCTACAGATTTCTGCTACCTAGATCTTTATGTACTACAAGTTTTCTTGAAGATGGTACCGTTTTTCCTCTATCAATTTAGCCTTGTAACAATTTAAATTTCTTCAAAGCTATTCATGAAATCTTTCAATAAAAGAAAATGCAATAATTCTGAAAAAAGACATCAAAGATTGCCAACAACCACTTATAACAAAATACCTGAAGTTCCTTTCAAGCCATTAAACCAAACAAAAGATTCATAAACCAATCGTGCAATGTTTCTTGAAGATAGATTTGATTCATACAGTATGTTAGATATCTAACAATTCACCTTGGCCCAAATGCTGAAAACTATTGAGCAAATATTTCTTACTTTCAAATAATCATGATAGAAATCAGTCTAATTTCAGGTAATCTTAAAGGTGTTGTGGCACAGTGACATTACAGCCAAACAGTCAGGCGGACAGGGTTTGATACCCGGTAGAGCCCCATCAATAGAGTGTCATGACAAGGGGCCATGGACTCGATTAGGCCTGTTCTACTTCTGCAATCCTAGTGCTTGGCGTTAAAAACCGCAACTTCACCTTCACCTTAATTTCAAATACATCTGTTCATGGATTCCTCAAAACACAGTTTCTACTGTGTTTATCTTGTTAAAACTTTAAATTAACTTTGGCATGTACTATAAATGCAACTGAATTACTGTAATCCCTGACAGTTTAGCTAGGGACAGTAGTCTTGTAATTTGTTTAGATTGCCTAAATTTACTTAGAGCAGAATCTGTTTTGCTGATTCACAAACAATTGGACAAGAAACATGCTTCAAAGGATTTAATTTCTAACCTTGCCTCTTTTGAACTCATATTTGCCATGGTTTTCTCTGATTGATGTCTGTGTCATTACTTTTCTCCTGTTTATTAACTGCAAAAAAGATCAAAATTGGGAATGAAACATGGCATATTACAGTATAATTCTCACAATGAATGTACTGTACCATGGAAACACTGTCTGGAAATCTCAGTGAACATCTGAAGATCAAATAAATATTTTCACAACTTTTAAAGTCATGATCTGGAAGAAAGATCAGATAACAACTAACATTTAATACTTCAATTACTATTTGTCAGAAAGTATAATGTGACATCATTTAAAAAAATTACTGTAACTTTCAAGGCAATTTGAACAAATCAATAGTCATTTAAAAATTTTTGGAATTTTTTTTGATTAATTTTTTTGATTAATGATATTATAAGGTACATACATGGCCTCTAAAAAATGGTCTCTGCAGAGGTACATGGTCGTTAGAAAATGATTTAAATCTACAAATATGCATTTATAAGGTGACATAATGTCTCCATGAAACATTCAGCATCTATAAGGAAAATACAAGGCTCACCAAACTGTAGAGAAGAGTTTTGCCAGAATCACATAATCCCATAAGAAGGATTCCTTGTTTTTTTGCACTTCTTGAGTTGATGAGGTAAAGAGCCAAGATTAGAACTGCAATGAAATGAAATTGACAATAATAATGTGAGAGAATCTTCAGTTACTTACTTCTGTATGGTGGATACAGATCCTGAATCATTATTTGATGATTATTCTATGGTTAGTTTGCCATTAAAATATCATTTTTTAGGATTTGTGAATACTTCATGATCATGTTATGATTACTTGAATATTTTATGATTATTTAGTTATCATTTTGTGATTACTTGATTAGTGTATCTTCTTGTACTAAGATTGATTGACTCAGCTTATTCTCCAAAAATGAGGAAAATGCAAGAAAGGGTTTTATTGCTGCATTGCAACTTTTTTCTACAGTTTAACAAGGTTCATTATATATATTGCTTTATTACACCAAAAAATACCCGCCATTCATTATCATTGGACCATTTTCCTCCAATTGAATTGTATGAAGAAACAAATCATATCTACAATCTACAATCTACAATGTCAATCTCCAAAAAGGCTCAGCCCATGACGGAGATACACAATACTCACACTACATCACACCTACTTTACCTAACTACATAAAACTACATACGATATGTTAACAGATCAATAATTTTGGTGCAAGGGCACTTGGTCAATACATTTTACTTGGGCTGCATGCTACAGTTTGAGTGATATGACAGATAGGACACATTAATATCAACAGTATGCTTGCAATATGGGTTCACCACAAGGTGATGCACTCAGTGGTGTACTGTTCGACATCTATTTTGAAGAATCACTTCAAAAAGTAAGAAATTTTAGACATGAGATGGATGGTGATAACAATGAAGAAAGTGGTAACAGATCTCCAACCTTTTTACCTCATGAAACAATTTATGCGGATGATGCTGACTTCCTTACGACAAGTGAAGAAGAGAAGAACACCATCACAGATAAGATTTGAGAGATTCTACTAAGAGATAATTTGAAAGTAAACAACAGCAAGACAGAACAAACTGAAATTTTTTGAGGAGACCGAAACACAGAGCGATGGAGGACAACTGAAAAGCTCGGTTCTCTGTTAGGAGATACAGAAGATATACAAAGGAGAAAACAGTTATCCATAGCATCCATGAATAGATTAAATCACATCTGGATCAGAAAAGACCATGTCAGTGAAAGGCTTCGTCTCAAGCTGTACAGAACACTTGTAAAACCAGTCTTGATGTATAACAGCTCAACTTGGGGAATGACACAAAAAGATACAAAAAGTCTTGATGCTTTTCACAGACAGCAACTGAGACAGCTAATAGGAAAAAGATACCCAAACAAGATTTCCAATCAAAACTTGTATAAAAGATGCGAAGAACGACCAATTTCAATAGATATCCTGAAAGGTAGATGGCGATTGTTTGGTCATATATTACGTTTATCTGATGAGACACCAGCAGCAAAGGCAATGAAATTCTACTTTGAAAGATCAGAAAAAGGGTTCAGAGGCAGACCTCGAGAAAGTATCATAACAACTTTAAACAAAGACATCATCAGAGCGAGAACGAAGAAAAAAGCCTTTCCAATACCAACTATGAAGAAAATGGATGACTTTGAACAGATAAGATTGACAGCACAGGACCGAAAAGCTTGGAGAAAGATCTCAGAAACAGTTTGCAATGCAGCAGAAGCAGAAGCTACATGAATCTTTCATGCCGTGACTGCGTGACTGCAATTATATATATATATATGTATGCTTGCGTGGTTTGCAGTTTCAGATATCAAGGAAAGCAATACATGAACCTAGGCTTTAACCGACCAAGTGAAATCAGACCAAAACGAATTTTTAAAATATCATAATATCATAAAATATCATAATAAAATATCAAAATAATTTCATGATTATTTTGAAAGTCTACGAGCTTATAATTGCCCCTCGAAATGATTATCTGATTCTCGTTACTGGCTAGACAGATATATATAGGCCTAGTGTAACAAATTTTTGGGCCTAAATAAATATCTGAAGTTTTTGCGAGCTACTAGGGTACTGCTCAGTTCCCTGCTCAAAATATAGTCCCCAAATTAAAGCAACACATACCAGTTGATAATATAACAATAGCAACTGCAAGAAACACTGGATTACTTGTTGGATCATCCAGTAAATGACGAAATTCCGTCACAATCTTCTCGATTTGACTTGAAACGGCGGCCATCTTGTCTTCTTTGTTGTAAACTTGTCATTGCCTCGAGATCGTTATAACCTCTATTTCATATAGAGTTTAATTTGTTTTATTTACATTTGCGAATAGAACAATCGGTTGTAAAAATTCATTTGTTTGCCTCGCCTTTATGAAAAATTACAACAGAATTTGTTGAGTGAAAGTTTTAGATTTTAGTGGCTATATGTATGCATCTTGAACCAATCCTACAAAAGCAAGCTTTTCAAACCGTTCGTTGAACAGACTTCATTTCACAATGTTTGCTTTCTACATGGCCTGTATTCAGGTATAATGAAATATTGCATTTGATAGCAGTGATAATCAAGAAAAAACAAACAGGTATTATACTACTGCCGTCATTTCTTTAAACATACTGTAGTACTCGATACATTACAACGTATACACATCTTCTTTTTACAAATCACGGCCTACAAATTATAAATCGATGCAGTGCATTCTGTGCATGCACATTAAATCACGAAATAAATACGAAATTAAAATATTATATATCATATATATATATACAGTATATTTACAATACAATACAATCATCAATCGTGTCCGATCAAGAAAAGATAAAAACTTGAAAATAAATTGAAGGAGGTGGGCTCTGGTTCATGAATCAGGTAACTGGTCTTCCTTGCCCCATCTTTTCGGAAAGGGGGAATCTTTTGATGTGGCTTTCAACTAAAATTCGAGACAAATATCTTCTGCGAACGAAACTGACGAAAGTAGTTGTCAAAATTTCTGACTCAGAAAATTGAAGATAGTTTGTATTCTTGCTAGTTCGTCGATCAGTTTTGTAAAGTATGCATGTTGCAAAAACATAAGCAACAACTTTTCTCTCTTTCTCGCCATAGCTTCAAAAGCTCGTCAAATGAAGCTTTTAGCTTCAACCATTCAGTTATTCGATTCGACAATTCTTTCTAAAATGTTCGATTGAGCGGCGTTAGAACTTCAATCATTGTTGTGATCACTCAGAATGCATCCATATACGAAAATGCATGAAGAAAATATTCGATCCAGCGTCTTTGTAGAATACTTAAAAGATCTGCTGCATTTTTCGATGGGCCATTAACATAATAATATCTACGATATCTACACAGAAATTAATACTTTGTATGTATAAAAATACTATACCGTAAAAGTTCTATCGTGCCCCTGCCCCCGGGGGCTTATTTACTTCCAGAGACTCTACATGGCTAGATGGGAGCTTAAAAGATGGGGTCTTCTTGTTGAGAGTGGGCTAGGCTTACTTAAAAATTCAAAACGACAAGGACATATATGACAGCTTTCTAATTTGTTCCCATATACAAATACGCCAAAATCTTTATACGACGAAACGCGTTTTTGGTTATTCAACGTTGCTCTCTATTGCAGTTACTGACTTATTTCTTTCTTTTCAGGTTTTGAGAAATTCAACAGATTTCTCTCCAGTTACAGGTTTATTTTGGTACTGTTCTTTTACAGGAGTTAATAGTCGTCTTTCTACAGATTACGGTGTTTTGTTGCGTTACTGGTCTAGTACGATGAGTCCGTTATTTAAGGCTATTTTCAAAGCTTTATCCCAAACCATATAAAAATTAACATGCAGACTTATTTTGATAACTAAATGGAAAATATTTGGTAACCTCTGGTAACCTCTGACATTTGATAGAATTGGGGGCTAATAGAGGGACGTATAGGGGGTCTACTCAAGATTTTGGCTTAAAGGGAAGGGGCGTATTAGAGAGGGGGCTTAATGGGCACGGGGCTAAAGAGAGCTTTTACTGTAAATAGTTTTACAAAGGTATAAATTTAACGCTATCAGGAAACCGTACACGATCCTGACTTCGATTCATCGTCGTTACTTATCTGTTCATCACTTGGAAGTTTTGGCAGTCCATCTAGCATCCGAAGATCTGGAAGTATTTGAAATACCCTGAAATAAAAACAACTCTTTTAGCACAAAGATATTAAAGTTTACTTGAAAATGTTCACAATATTATAATTATAACTTGTCCTTGCGATGATAACAATTTTTATACAGTAGCGTTGTACAAGGATACAGACGAAAAACATGCTTGTAGCATCGTTCACTGATGTTAATTCAACAAGTCCATGTTAATTTACGCAATATTGTAGGCCACATCATCCTTGTAGTGATAACAATTTATAGCATTGTACAAATCTGAAGACGGCATTCATATGGATATGTATATGTTAAACAACAAAGGACCTATGATTGACCCTTGAGGCACATCAAGTGTCAGGTCTTTCCAAGAACTGAAGGAACCATTATCTTAACTCTCTGTTGATGAGTGTTAACACTTCGTGAGAAAAACCGTAGGGATGTGATTTTGCAATCAAAGATCGTCGATACAATCAAATGCCTTTGAAAAAGATCCATCAATACAGCCCCTGTCTTACCACCTTCATCAAGGCTAATTTTGAATTTTTCTAAGAGCCTTTACAAGAGTATGTAGAACATTATAACCTTGTCGAAAACCACAGAGAAATGAAGATAATAAAGGTGTAATGTAAGCAACTATCTGTTTATCCATTATTCTTTTAAACAGCATTGAGACTGTCGGCAGAACGCTAATTGGCCTAAAGTTAGCTGCTTTTAAAATCTGCCGTTTTAAAATTGTGCTGGCAAAAAATATGCCGTTTTCGAAGGAACGGGAGGCCCACCCATAACAACTTTATGCCGTTTTCAACTTTTGCCGGTGGTGTGTGAATGCAGGTGCGTAAACCTTAGACATATCATGCAAAAAAATCTTGGCTATTCAAGGGAAAATACTACACTCATTTTGACAAATCTAAACAAGAATTGTAAAATAACTTCACTTACTTTTGCCTGTAATTCTTTTCCAGGGAAACAGGATTACCATCGAGGACCATTGATTTTAATCTTGTCCTTCTAAAAATTTCAAGTCCATTTAAAGATGAAATATTATTTTGTTGCAATGCTAAGTGTTCGATATTTGGGATTCTTGGAAGTTTCTGCAATAGAGAAGAAGATGAATTCAACACTGAACAGCAACATCAAAATTTTGATGTTGATATAATAATCTGTTTTGATCATTTCATATGGAGGGGTGTTCAAATGTATATACAGTGGCTGACAGAAATCTTTGCTAGCTAAAATGATGTAAATAAAAGTAGCAATCAATCTTTAAAAGATGATCTGCATTAGGAAAATTGTGCTGGTGGTGTGTGAATGAAGGTGTGTAAATCTTAGACATACTATGCAAAAAATCTTGGCTATTCAAGGGAAAATACTACATTAGGAAAGTACAGTATGTACAATCCTGGACATAATATGTTGAGAAAAACTGCGCCCCCCCCCCCTTCCCCCCATTCAATGTTGGTTATGATCAGAAGACGTCTGCTGCCCCTCTCCAAAAATTACCCAACATTGAATGGGGGGAGGGGGGCGGTAACGGGGCATCGTTTCTAAGTACTGTCACAATGCGTTTGTACGCCATGACCTCATCAATTTTTCTCAACAATTTTGTCCAGGATTGTAGTTCTCAAAAGAGTATAATATTATTACCTTAAATGATGACAAGAAATTTCTTTGCAGGTTAAGTCTGGTGCAGCTGTAAAGTAAGAATATAATGTTTAGGAACATCAAAGGTCAAGTAATCAATATTTCCTAGCCTGTGTGCAGATCCACACAGACTGTTATTTCCTTCAATCATCTTGAGTTCAAGCCTTTTAATTTTCAAACATACTGTAGATCTATTCAACAGTTATTTGAATTTTCCATGAAATGAAATAGATATATAATGATGATGATGTAAAGTAATATTCAATTAACTGTAAAACTCCTTGAATGATCATAGAATGCATAGTTTGCTGCAGCCATCTGGCGTATCGAAAGAAAAATATAGGGAAATACTTTTGCTGTTGGAACAATCCAGCAACATATCTTGCAAGTTTTGTGCATAGTACTATTTTCAATGTACTTCTGAGAAGGAAAACAGGCATAGAGATCAGAGGTGGGGGGATGAGAGCACTATACTCTGTGAGTTTTTCAAAAGTGATCTATCTCAACCCCCAAGTACTCTTTTATCCACCTTTACACTCAGCAACTGAATGGACATTATTTTGAGTGTGAATTATGTTTATTTCCTTGTTTTGAGATCTTACTAAGTGATTTGGGAGCCCTTCAGACAAAGCAAAATTAAGTCTACATTTCTACATTAAAAATACAAGAAACACATAAGAAACTTTTGCTAGCAGAATGACCCAAAAACTGTTGAAACTGCCTACCGGCCCTGGACCTTAGTTTCTCATATAGAAAATGAGTGTACTACAATTTACAAGTACCCCTCCAGTTCTAAAAAGTTCCTGCATGAGCACTGCACCCTTTTACACAAAAATAATTTTCTACAGTGCATCCTTGAGGGCAAGTACTGTACAAGATCGAGTGGTCTTTACCTTGGAAATGAGATCATGTGTAAATCAGCCAATGAGTCATCAATCAATTCAATTTCAATGCATCTCAATAGTTTCCTTAGAACTTTATAAAATTCTTTGAGTTGATAGCCATGACCAAGTTCTTGATACGATAGATTTACACACTGCAAAAAATAACACAGCATCTTTGAATAATCAAAAAATACAGAGAAAACTAAAAATGTTATACAAAATTTTCGAAACTGTAACATTTTGCAAATATAATTTGGCAAATAACTTTTCAGCCAAAGTTGCGTCATCACAGTACAGAGAAACACACTTTGTATTGTGCTTTTGCAAATTTTGACCAAGAAGGCTTTGCAGATTAGAAAATGCACACTTTTGGTAAATGCATTCAATAGAAAAAGGCAAGGCGAAATTTGCAAACATAGTGCAAATTTATTTGCAAGAAGCCATCCATTAAATTTGCATCCTTAGGTATTCAAACTCAATAAAAGCATCTACTAAAATTTTAATTGGAAAACTAGCATTCTAAAGAAGTTTGGCAATCAAAAATTTAAATCATCAATAATTTTCATTAAACTGTCTCTTTTTACAGTGATTGTCTTTAATCAGACTGTTTTCCCGCCTGGCACTTCAATACCTACAGTACAAAAGATTTAAACTTGTCAAAAATTGCCCACAGTATACAGTATTTGTATTTTAGATGATAGCTTACCAAACAGGTCTGCCAATCTTCAAGTTTGTTTCTGTAATCTTGTCTCTTTTTCTTCTTTTTTCTTTTATTTTTAGATTTTTGAGAAGTGCCTAATCCTGACTCAATATCAATGTCTGAGTTTTCCTCCATCTCCTCCTCTTCAATTGCATCAATTGTGTCCTTTTTGTAACCCTTAGGTGCTGAAAGATCAAATGTTGACTTCATTACAAGACTGAAAGGATTTCCCATTAGTCTTTCTCATCCTTTCATTTCAAGGTACAAGTTGGAGGCAGGCTACAATCTCAGTTCGGTCTATTTTCAGTTCCGTTGCTGTTTGCTCACTTGGTTCAAAACCAACTGATGAAGCACTGAGACTTCAACAAGAATTGAGATTGGCTGGGCTTCATTTTGTATACTGTATGCATGTTTTTTCAAAGAAAAGAAATGTATTTGTACAAGACAAGCAAAAACGCAGCAAATATCAAAGTACGATATTCTAAAAAGCTAAACTTAGACTGCCTCAGAAGATTCAAACAGTGTGATATAAATCTGATTAAAGCACTCCAGTTTATTCAATCTTCTGGTTTCCAAGGCTGATTCTTGCAAAATGGGTGTGGTCCGATCTCCAGAGTATGACAGTTCTTCATGAGATCCCGCGTGCATGCAGACCAATGAAGCAGTGGCATGCTCACATGCAAGGTCTTTGATTCTTTTGTCTTCAAAGTAGGGGATGAAATATCTCGTTCAAAATCCATGCGCACATAGAATTTTTGTGAAACATCTTGTGCGTGCAGTTGCCACACTCTGCAGACAGCGGTGTGGTTAAGTAGTTAATTGAAATGGTACAAGACAATGCAAAAATTCTTACCTTGTCTGACCCTTGGAGCTCTAAGCATGCTTGATGCAACAGTAACATTCTCGATCTCGTGCCATTTCGTATAACGATACCTTGATGCAGGTAGAGGTAAGATTTCTGACCATTCATCATCATTTCCATCATCATCTCCATCCTCTATCGTTGTTATTAAAACAACTGGAATACCTTCATTTGCATAGTCAGCATTATTAACAGCATTGCTGCCAAATCCCCTATGAAAAAGGATAAAGTTATTAACAAAAATGGCATTTCCTGATGGCAAAAGGGGCGTTTCCAGAGGAAAGATGGGCGTGGCTCCAAATAGTTTTACTGGGTGGAGCCATGGGATAGGGCTCACAGATGAAAGTTCCAGCCACTTTTTTTTATTTTTTCCCTTCTTCAGTGCTTTGCAGAAGCAATTGCCAGGAAATGCAGAGCTAAAAAATTGTCTTCTCGTACTATTTTTCGAATAAATTAAATCTAAAATCGAAACATGCACTCTCCAAGGCCCTCCAACGCAGCAAAGCCCCAACAACCACACAAAGGTCTGTGTAGCTGCGACAGGACGGATAAGATGGTGATGAACCGTTTGTTCCTCTGATCTCATGTGTAAAACAGTGCATGTTTCACTGCATTAAATGCTAGCTAGGCCTCTTTAAATTTGCAAAAACACTGGCCTCAATTTAAAAATTTCTTTAAAAATTGTGCTTCTTTCATTCAAGAACATCCCGTTCTTTGAACGGGAAAGCTGTTTCCAAATTTAGGCCCACGCATGTGAGCTTGGAGTAATCATAAAGTTATGCAATTATACCTGTTCATCGGCGCACTTATTGTCATCTGCTTGCTTCCAAAAGCCTTCTTATTTCTTCTTTAACTTTAACTATCGTTTTAAAAATCCAAATAACTTGATTAAATTGCAATTTTCCCCGAAGTCTTTTTCCTGTATCATCATCTGGGAGGTCTCTTGAGATTTCCTCTTCGAAGGTATGACATCGCTCTGTAGTCGAATAATCGTTTCTGATTCGCCATTCGAATGATATTTCAGGCCTGTATTTAGCATTCTCAAAGGTCATCTGTGAGTTTCGCATTCGTTGTCAAGGTGATTTGCTATTTTGACGACGAAACAAGGAACAACAAAATAGAAGAAAAATCTAAAGTAACACCAACATAGCCATAGGGGGTTTATTGACGTGGTCTGCGTAGGTCGTTGCATGTCTGTTTGATCGATAGCCTTGGGAACAAACATTCAACCATAGTCAATCAACTTCTTATGTATCCGCTGCGGGGACTATCTGCTGCGGGGCTGTTTCTACACTGCGAAGGAGAGCAACTAGTGAAAGTGTGAAAGTGACGTAAACTTATGCCAATTGCCAAGGTCAGTATTTGGATTTACTCAGCAAAATAACATGGCAATATGAGCTCGTTTCTTATAAAAGAATACGTGTTCATGTCAGACTTACCGATGGACTTCGACTTCTTCCTATCTCTCGCACTGTCAGTGTCATACACAAGGACCAAACGATAGACTTGTAGGCGTAGGGCGTGGTCTTGTAGCAAATCCAGTTTCCCGAATGACCCTCTCTGTTTTCTTGTAATCATGTGAATCATGCCTCGATGTATCTCAGTTTGTCTTGTCCACTCCAGGATACCAGGATAGAAAATTAGGGACATGCATGTGCGTGCATGACAAGAACAAAAATATGCCTTGTTACTTGTTATTCATTTGTATTCAGGCCAGGCTCCAACCTTCCTTAGTTCTCGACCTTTTCCCAAGCAACGACAAGGAATTACAGAGACGTCGACGATCGCCGTAATAACTGCATACTTTAATAAAACAGCCACGCAAGATGAACACCAACTCAAGCTTTCTAATGGCTATATGGCTCTCCCATTGCTAAACTATCAAGTTGGAAATTGGAATCCCAACAAATTCATCCGTTACTGCCTACTGTCACATTTAAATCCAACCAATGAAATTAGTGTTCTTACAGCGCATTGTTAAAACTCTTTTTCTTATGCAAAACATAAAGATATTCCTTTTGATCTTTGCATAAAGGGGTTGAAGAGGTTCACACCTTCAATACCCTGGGTACCAGAGCCTTACTCCTGTGAGCACCATCAGAGACTCACACTCTTGAACCTCCATACTTCCACACAACTTTTTGAATTACGTTACAGCACCTCCATTTCCTCCATTATGCAATTGGCACCCATGTCTCATGTCTAATTCAATTGCTCACAACCTCATCCCCAGGGACAAAAGGCCCTGAGGACGAGGTTGTGGGTACCAGACCCAGACTCAGACCCAGACTCTCTAATTGAGAGTCTGGTACCCATAGAGTAACAGAAACTATAAAAACAGCCTTTTCCTCAGTCACTCAGTCAGGTAACGTTGTTCTAGGCTTGGGTTTATTATGTAACTGTTTTGCTAGGAGCTAGGGCAAACAAACTAATTCGAGGATCTAAGATTTCCACAGCATAAGTATTTACCCAACCTTTTCATGTTAGAAAATTTCTCTTACCCAACCCATTTCTTTTCGGTACCAACCCCTCTATAAACAATTAACAGTCCCTAAGATGTTTATGAAATAACCTCCGTTCAGTCCGTTCACAATGGCTTTACTACTGACTTTGGAACTGATGAAAAGCAACTTGAAAAAAGAAACCTGAGTGATTTCATACTCCTGACAAACTGTCCAAACTTTGTTTAGCCTGCGTGCAGATTCAACAATCCTAAAGTGTAGTGTAGTTTCTTAGAGGTTCCATAACAAAACAATCTTCATGTTAAATCACTACCTGTACCCCCGGGGGGGGGGGGTACTTCACATATTTTGTGTACGGGGACGTGCCATCGGGAAGGGTATCGATTTTCGCGATTTTGGTATAAGGAACGGTATCGATTTTCACGATTTTGGTGTAAGGAACGGTATCGATTTTCACGATTTTGGTTAAAGTATAAGATCGGATATACATTTTCGGAAAATTGGTATAAGGTCGGGTGTACTTTTTCTGAAAATTGGTATAAAGTCGGGTATGCTTTTTCGGAAAATTGGTATAAGGAACGGGTATGTTTTTGAAGCTTCGATGGCACGTCCCCGACCAAAACCTGGTCAAGTAACCCCCCCCCCCGGGCCTGTACCCTCCCCTCGTAAATGTTTAGACATTAGTCAAATACCATTACGAGTAATATGATACAGGAAACAAATGAAAGTAAAGTAAAAACATGTCAAGGATTTCCTTTATCAAAATTAATTGTTTCTTATCTTATATTTTCCCAGTACTATACATAGTATAGTTTCTTAATTTTTTGGCGATCTGAGAGTTGAGTTTCTTATGGGCAGTCTCATATAAAAAACACATGTATTGGGAAAATATAAGTTTCGAGATTAGAAACTATCATTTTGACAAGTGGAACCCATACCCCATCCATACATAGCATATTCTGAAGAGGCTCGGCGAGCCTAATTTCGCGGAACTGGGAAGTTTTGAAAGAAATTCAAAAAGAATTTATACCTTTTACTTTACAAGAAGTTTCAAACGCCCATTGAATTTTGAGTAGCAACAACCACAACAACTAAGATCGAGAACAAACGATTCGGGGAGCTCAAAAGATAGATGACATAAGAAAGAACAAAGGCGGGGTTAGAGAAGTGATTTCATTTCATTTCCGTATTCAGTATTCCATGATCAGGTCTAAACATAGCAAGAAAGCAAAACCAAAGCAAGGAAAGGGCTTTCAAGATGACAGAGATGAGCGGCTGGAAGAAAAATAGCCTCATTGCTTTCGATGACGAAGACTTACAAAGATGTGTAGAACAAGAAGAGCAAGATTTATCTAATTTGCAATGGAGTGATAAATCATTGACCTTATCGAACTTCGTCCAAAAATACACACTCCCCCAGATTGTGAGGATCGAAGAAGGGCATTATTCGCAAGAAGAAGACAGCAGTTTGAGTTCAGGGCAACTTCTCAAGATTCACTGTTTGAAAACTGTGAAGAAGTTATCAGGGACAGATCAAAATGGAGACGAAGTACACGTTCCCTTGAATACAACTGAAAGAATCGTCCTTAGGCCAGATAATTATGATCAAACCTATGACACAGTAAATGACTTGGCACACGCGAAACCACTGCCAAAGTATGTCGAAGTTACTCGTGGTTACTATGATCCTGTAGGTAAGTAACTCAGTTTAATCAATTTAAAGCTGTGCTTGTTTGTTAACCCCATGTGTGATCGAGGTAAAGTTTGCAAGGGTTGAAATTCTATGTACAGGGTGTTTGCAACGAAAATACGGAAGCATTTGATAATCATTCTTCAGGGTAAGTTTCTTACTGAAAGTGGATTGTTCAAGGAGTTGTATGCAGAGAGAAACCTGCAGGAAAGATGACAGAAAGGGAAACTGTAGTTAAACTTTGTTTTGTGATGGAACCATTTTCGTATGACAACTGGTCACAGCTAATTGTTAGATGGACCAAAAGAGAACAAAAATTGTGTCCCAATTTGAAATCAGCCAATCAAAGAGCTCTATAAAGAGTACTTAAAACACTATATTTTGGCTTGTCTTGGTTTGCTTCCTGCAACTGCATAGGCACAATTTTAGTCATTCATTCTGGAAGTGGAAGTATTCCAAAGCAGCAATGTAGAGCCAGGTGAAAGGTCCCTGAAACCACTGAAACATGATATAAGGAATTACTGTATGATAGACAATGGTCCTCTCATATTGATTGTGTCCCAAAGGTCACTAAAATGGTCAACCAACCAACCATGTAAATGTCAATTTCATTTTCACCATTGAAAACCTCAGTCCAATGTGGAACAAGATAAATACACGTATTTTTCATAAGAAACATCTTATAAGAAACGGTAGGCTCAATTTTTCGAAAGTTAAGAAACAACCCTACCTGATTTGAAAAAGCTAAGAAACTTTTGTAATTTACAATTTTGATTTTTCCATCGCACTCAAAAAATGTTTTGACAGTGTAGAGTTATAGCAACTGTTTGGACGTTATTTTGAGTGCGAATTATGTTATTTACTTGTTTTGAGATCTTACTAAGTAATTTGGGAGCCCTTTTAGACAAAACAAAATGAACTCTACACTTCCAACATTAAAAGAATAAGAAACACATGAGAAACTTTTGCTAGCAAACTGGCCCAAAAATTTAAGAAACTGCCTACCAGCAGCGGACCTTAGTTTCTTAGAAAAGAAAATGAGTGTATTGCATATAGAAAATGTCCCGAAGGTGGTACCTTCCTTCCCAGTCCCTTTTAGTGGGCAATCTTGACAGTCTTATCACTCTTGAAAAACCTCATCCAACCTTTTTGCGCGAAAATTTCTTAAAGATCTACAAAATGTGGCACTTTCTCATAAAAATTTGCTTGCTTTTGGTGGACGAAGTTCATGGCACATCCGCTCCAGGTACTTTACTACAGAAGAACCCCCTCCCCGTGCCCAAAGGATCCTGCGTGAAAGTGGTTGTCAGTAGCAGAGCAGGAATCTATGCATTAGTCAACGAGAGATTCTAGCTACTACAGTTAAAGTAGTGAAATGAAAGAAAAACTTATCAAAGGTCAGGCCCGTAGAAAGCGGGGGGGGGGCTGGGGGCTCAAGTCCCCTCCCATAACTTTAAAACAATGGTGCTACATCACAAGCATTAATTGAATGCATTGTTCTCTGTTGTTTTAAGAACAATTGCCCCCCCCCCACCCAATCAGAAGCTGATTCCTACGGCCCTATCGAAGATTAGGAAACATGAACAAAGGGATCGAATTAGAAAGAGGGAAGAGATTCTAACAAAATCAATAAATGAATAATGACGTAAGGCCTTGTGGCTGGACTTCCTCAGATCCTGGGTATAAAGCATGATGATTTATGAGTTAGGTCATGTGATAGGAAAGGGACCGAATATCAGGGGCGGACTGGCCGGTCGGGCTACCGGGCTAGGGCCCGAAGGGCCCCATCAGCAAGGTCCGCAAAGGGCCCCTTTTCTTGTGGAAATTTTGGTCATTGTTATAAAATTTGAGTTAGTAGTAGCTAGTGCAGTGGCATAGCGCACAGTTGTTGGGGTTAGAGAAACTCCTAAGGGCCTCCGAGCTGTAGGGGCCCCTTAGGTTCTTCAGCAAACTACTCCTACTGTTACTGATTTTCACTAGAGCAACTCCTAGGGGCCCCTGAGCTGTAAGGGCCCCTCAGCAAACTGCTACTACTGTTACTGATTTGCACTAGAGCAACTCCTAAAGGCCCCCCGAGCTGTAAGGCCCCTCAGCAAACTGCTACTACTGTTACTGATTTGCAATAATTAGTGCAAATCAGTAACAGTAGTAGCAGTTTGCTGAAGAACCTAAGGGGCCCCTACATTCTTTCTTTATGAGTTTGGACTTAACAGCGCAGCTTATTCAGAGCTCTACTGCATCTACCACTTTATGATGACTTTGGCAGTCACACAAGTTGAATGTGAACGCAGCTTCTCGTTTCTGAAGACAATAAAGAGTCGATTGAGGAGCATTATGGGGCAAGAACGTTCAGAAGCCCTCATGCTGAGCGTCACTTGCTACTTACCATTTCAAACGAAGATATGATCGAAGAATTTAATAAAACTTCAAAGGAACTGTATAGGTTGCCACACTTGTAAAACTGTTTAGAACTAAAAATATCATTTTAACTGAGGTATATCATATTTGGCTAAACAATTTCGATCGAAACTTTCACGCCCCTGACACCTGACACATCACTGAATCTGCTGGAATTGGATTTGAATGTTTCTGAAAAGTTGAGAAGCCAAGCATATTTCGATATGCATGGAGCAAAATATAGGTATTCATGCTATCATGCAATACTTTACAGTACTCATGAATATAGTTTGACATACCAGATTTCAAGAGGCTAGAAATTTTAAACATACACTGCAATTACTGAAAAATTTTGCAAGGATATCTAGAGGAATGATGTCTTGAAGTCGTGGCATAAAATGCTGTCTGTAGATAAAACATCCAAACTGTTTGAAATCTTTTTAATAGCATTTTAGGCCAATGTAAAGGGCGTGGCTGCAAAAATTTCTCCGGGGGAGTACCCCCAGACCCCCCGTATTTATCGGCTCGCTTCGCTCGCCTTCGGTTTCGGGCCCCTCTCTTTTAAATCGCCCGGGCCCCTATTTAGGTGCCAGTCCGCCTCTGCCGAATATCACCTTGATTAGTGCTGGCCATGACCATGACTTTTTGTACTGTGTCACCGTGTGTGTCACGAAATCATTGTCAGTAATATAAACGATGATAAGGAGCTGACATGACCAGGATATTGAATGCAGCTCATTAACTATTGCACAATGTGACATTTACCCTGCTTCATGTTCAACTGTTCGATGAACCAAATCTCGTCTGAACATGGTCCTTTCTATTGACTATGGTCTGAACGACACGCTTTGTCGCGATAGACGGACCAGTCTGGTGTGTGACAACGGGACGGGACGGAACAAATTTCGACTTACAAGTTGTCTAATTTTGTCTGATCTATTTATTCAGCTCTCCAGACAATTTTTCGAAGACGATTTGTCTTCGCATACAAGTCGTCAAAAATCTGACTTTAATTCATACCAATCGAATACGCGTCAGTCAACTTGGCTGTTCTCCCTGACTCCTAAATTAAGTTTGCCTCCAAAATGAAAGGAGAGATAAATGAACCAGTGGGGGTGAAGTTATTGTTAATTTTCGTTAATAGTAATTAAGAACCTGTTTCAGTTTGATGAAAAATATGTTCTTATAGCAGGGGTAGCAAAGTTGATTTTGGATTGTCAGTGTTAAGTTCATTTTTGTCCCAGTGGGCTTTTAATGTTTGAATCTCCTCCCCTGATGTCTGAAAGCTTAGCATTGGTTATTAGGTATATTATAACCTTGCCAAAACAAATTAATAGGGCTGAAAATCATTGATGAAGGTTCTAAAATGGCCTACGCAAGGTACTCTTCAAATAAGAACCATTATATCTTGAAATTTAGCTTAGCACCTTTAAAATAAGAACCTATTTCAGGATAGCTCTCAAAAAAGTAGGTTCTTATATGCGGGGATTTACTGTATTAACATTTTACCTTTTCAGGAATGGATGGCAATACAGAGGAAGACTTGACAGTGGAACCAGGAGAAAGGCTTGAAGTGTTGAAACAGCCACCGGAATCATTCAGATTCCCGAAACCAGGCAGGCAACGATTTATGGTTTTCAAAAAATCCAAAGGTGCTGAACTCAAGCTCCCGTTTGACTCTAGTCCGGGTTTTATATCACTACTTGACTGGGAAGACCAAGTGCTTGCAGAGGCATTGCACAAACGCAAGTTACCATTCCACGGAAGTTTTGCCGCGGAAAAATCAGCTGATGCTAGGCCAGATCAGCTGGACAGAAGATTGTCTCGATTTGGTGTGATTCAGTTTCAAAAGACATACAGTGAAAATCTAATCGTAGCCTCGTGTGGATACAAAGATGTTAGAGTGATATTCACGATACCACGTGATATTGACGTCACAGTCAGGGTTGCTAAAGGGGCCTTAACCAATGACCCTTTGTATACTGGACTGTGTCAGGGGTATAACAACTATAAGAAGATAGAGGCACTGGCTATAAAACGACACGAGAAGGACATCTTACGCAAATCAGGAGAAGTTAGGGGGTACGAGTATTATTTAAAGTCAGCAGAAGGGGGAGAATTTGCAGGGTTAGAAGAAACCGCGGATCCCGCATCTGAAAGCGAGGGAGATGAAAGCAGTGACGAAAACGAGTATGTTTACTCCGATAAATTCGTGAATACACAAAGCCAGGTTAAAGTGAAGAAACACACAACGATGAGAGAACACTCTACGATGCCATACGAAATCACTAACATACATGTATCAGATTTTGAGGAAGGAGGCAAGTATGCGGAGCACGTGGCAGCAAATACGTCAGAGCCGCAGCGGAGGAGAGGCTCCTTCACATTTAAATCAAATGGAAGCAAAGATAAGGAGCCTGTAAAGCTTATTGGAATAAAGCCACTGGGCACTTTAGACCGCGTTATGACCGAACCAGGATCTGACAGCAGTACGAGGGATTTATTCCGGGCTAAGAGCAACGATAGCGGAATACAACGAGCAAAATCAGAAGAAACGGATGATGGAGGTTACTTGGTTTCGGTGGTGGTACCAGAGACACCGGTCGAAGAATATCAAACGTCTGAATACGCACTGAGAGAAAAGGCTGTGCCGACTGACAACAACAAAATCGAGAAAGCTGTGCCGATTGACAACAAGAGCAAATTCGATTTCAATGACAATGCTAAAACCCTTGGAGTTTCCACGACTGCGTCCTCATCACATTCAAGCCCAAAGCCGCCGGCTAGCCCTAAACCACCGCCGAAAAGTGCCAAACCGAAATGGCTTTGTTCGAGCACCTCACTTGATTCAACAACGCCTTTTAAAATTCCAAAAGATCTCACGCCATTGAGCGCAGCTGATGTAGGAAAATGCCTCTTGAAATTGAACCTTGGACATCATGTTGCGAGCTTTCGTGAGAATCAGATAAATGGAGAACTTTTGACGTCGTTGGAAGAAGTTGATTTCGTAGATTTGAAATTGTCGAACTTTGAAAGGAAAAAGTTGGTGAAATTCGTGGCTGGATGGAGGCCTGATGACTGTTAGCTAAAGCAACTAACAATGTTGAATCTTGCAATAGCTAAAGTGAGAGCATTCAGTAGATTTTATTCTACTGGGTAATAAAAATTTCGACGCTTGAAAAATCTGCAAGGTTTCTAATAATATCAGAATTTCGCTAATTGGAATTGTTAACAGGCTCAACAATATCCCTAGATTTAATTTTATTTGCGATGCAACTCCTTAAAAAGAAAAGTTTTAAATTAATTGACTTTTCGAGTTCTGGTGATTTTTCAAAACCTCCAAGAATTTTTTAATCGTCCTATATCTACAAAGAGATTCATTATGATATAAACGACTCCAAAAAATTGTGTTTTTTCAGCAAGTGCAAACTTTTCAGAGTAGATTTTAGGGGGTCTAAAACTTTCAGAGGAATTGATGCTGGGGTCAGAAAATGAACTGCCAAATATTTTGATTTTTTCAAACATATTGTCAATTTTGTATATTCTGCCCTCATTTATTTACCAGGTTTATCTGAAGTTAAATATTAGTTTCTTCAGTCCATTAAATATCTCGTTTTCTTCAGTTCTAACGAGGCATTGTTATTCAAATGTTTCACTGTTTGGCGTCTGAAAGTTTTGAGGAAACATTAGATGGGGTATGACATTTTATATGGCTAGAATGCTGGGATCTAAAAATTTTGGCACAAATTTCCGATATACTTGCACTTTAGCATTGTTGTTAATTATGACAGCTCCTTAAATTAGGCTTCTATCTTTTAAAGCAATTTGGTTCATTGAACAGGCAGTTTTTGTACACGAAGTGGACCTTGTTACTTCTTTTAGAATCTGCACAAGGAGTGGTCAGTTTTCAGGTCGAGTTTGATTTGCCTTCGTTTACGCGAGCGGAATTTAACAAGTGTGTATTTACACGGAAGGAAGTCAGTTGCGCAGATTAGAATTAGACTTACCATAGTCATTGTAGTTAAAGCTATTGATCTGAATGTTGAATGGTCAAGCTGCCATACCATCTACCAATTCATTTCAACTGCTGCAAGAACGATGGCTGAACAAAGTCCATAACCCACACTGCTTCGAAGTCAAGACTTTGTTTGTCTTTTTGACAATTCTAGTCATCGTCAGAAATCAGTTTAACCTAAATAGCACTTGTCAGAAAAAAAAATAAAACTCATACCGGGTGTCTCAAAAAAAGTGCCCCCTTTTGACTGGAAATAGGAACCAAACAATAAGATATCATTACTCTCAGAGTTCACAGCTACATTTTTATCAATCTTCAACTTAGATGCACATACCGTGCATTTAGAAATCGTCCACCAAACACCAGAGATACAAGTTCGAAAAGTCAAAATTTACAGTGCTTTTGAAAAAGGGCCTAATCATGATTTGTATCATGGACATTTTCCAAAGCACCTGTAAACTCTAGTTTTCCGTTTTTTGCTTTGAAAAGAATAGAAGACGCATGGACACAGCCCTGATTAAATGAATATAATAAAAATGTGGCAAGAATAACAAACTCGTGCCACATCTCCAAAATAAGCGTGCATGTGCTCCTTTCCCTCTTCTTGAATACAAAACATTTGGGATGGAATGCAATGCAAGGACCGATTCCTCAAAAGAAAAGTCACTTTAAGAACAATTGAAGCAATTCAAGGTATAAATCTTTTCAAAAATAAAAACTAAAGGTCAAAGTTGAAAATTCTTTTGCAAAATGCCTGCGTGGTGTCAAATCATGGCTAGGCCATTTCTCAAAACGTCTGGTTTCTGGTGCACTCCAAATTTTTACCTTGTGGAGTTATATCTCCGGTGTTTGATGGTCGATTTCAAAATGCAAGGTATGTACATTTGAGTTGAAGACCAACAAAAGTAGCCATGAATTAAAAAAGTCCCGACATTTGTAGTTTTGTTCCCTTGTTCAGTCAAAAGGGGAGTACTTTTTTTAGACACCCGGTATATATTTATATATTTCAGTGTGAATTAGAAAGAATTACTCTTATACGTAATTTGAATTTTATAGCTTTTTTTATTGCAAAGACTGTTTTTCTCGATTTCTCTTACAAACTGACATCAGTGTTAACTATTACGAAAACTGTCAAATTCAACGATGCTGTTTTCCAAAGAATGATAAACAAACAATATAATTTTCACCCGCTAGGAAGATTTCACCGACTGGAAATCAGCCTTAACGAGCAACTGAGCAACATCAACAACCCAAAGGTTCACACTCGTGCACCTTCGGAGGCCCAAGGCTCAAGCAAAATCTATCAGAGTTTGAGCTGTAGTGTCCCCCGGCTATCTCCCTTCAGCCTGCCCATATTATCCCCAGCCGCTACAATACCCACGTGAAGGTACCGGGTGTCCCAAAAAAATACTCTTGCTCAAAAAATCACCAAAAATCAATTGATAAAATTTTCTTTTTGACCTGTTTTGTCAAGGACCCAAAACATTTATAGATGATAAAAATTTTTGCTTTTGATTCAACAAAGTAGAAAGATTTCACATTGAAAAAACCTTATTCTAAGCAATAGTTCTTAAGCAAAATGCTCAATCTTGCCCAGGAGTGAAAATTATCCTCACTAAAGTCTCCAATGATAGTGCGCATTTCTTTCTGTCATTTATGATCAAACTAGAAGCGTTACATGCACAAAGAAATTGATCTGGCAATCATAAGTGCAGCTTGCAGTAAGATTCAAAACCAGGTTGCAGTATCAGATTCTGGGAAAATAATTTAAACCAGGTAGCCCTAAAGAGCTAAATTTGCTAATCTTAAACCAATCACAAAATCAGCTATGTCTGGGAAAATAATTTACTCCTTCATCTACTTGCCAAATAGAGAAAGTTGAAGATCTGCCTTTAGATAAGAATGTTGGTGATTTTTCAAACGGGAGTATGAAATTTTTGGGACATCTGCCCGGACGAGTAAACCTATTATATTTGATTATTGAAAATATATATCTACTACATCTGAAACTATTTTTAAAATCCTCTATCGAATGTGCATTTTTTGGGGCACTCTGTACATACAAAAGGAATATAAACTTAGCGTCTACCCTGTATCTTCTGGCTATCCATACTGACAGTACTAGCCTCAGTTTCTTTCTTTCTTACATCAATGAGAGGTTGATATTCTTCACTGCCTCTTCTTTTGTATTTGCTTGCGACACTTTTTCGTACACCGTATCCAATATAAACGATAGACCCTGCAAGCAGAGAAATGCAATAATAACTTGTATAGAATAACAGAAGTTAGGCCTATTTTAAACATCGTTTGATTGCCGTTTCGAATCGAACTGTCTCAAAAACGGCAGAATCTGCCGTGTCTGAAAATCTGATTTAAACATCGTTTTTTGCCGTGTCCGATTGAATTCAAAATGGTTCAAATGGCTATTTTTCAAAATGCACAAGCGCAGTGGTTGATCACACCATGAGCGATAGGACACCAAGTGTGTGAAAGTTTTATCAGTAGCGAGCCACCTTAACTGTGAGTCCTTGTATTAGTAAATTTAGAAATCAGATAAAAAAATTTGAACGAATACAAGGAATCATGTCGTCAGCAATGGTGCTTTGCTTATAGAGGTTTATGGAAAACCTTAGCACTGATGTCAAGACAGTATATAAAAACAGCGAGTAATCTTTTCGTTAAACTCCTTATTTGCAAACGCTTTTATTTTTGTTTTTATCCTTACGTGTAAATTCTTATGATTATAAATATTTAGTTTGTTGTTATTTTACAGGGCAGTTTGGAAATCAGTAGTTAACTGTATACTTAACCATGTTCGTGTTGTGCTACTGATACCGACATTTGACCATTATTTGATCTGCACGTAAGATCAAGTAAAGCTTTATTTGATCTGCACTGGCTACCAGTCAAGCAACGTATATGTATCACAATTATGCTGCTCACCTTCAAGTGCTTGATAGGAAAGGCACCTGTGTATCTTCGAGACATGGTGAGAAGATATATGCCTGAAAGAACTCTCAGATCGAGTAATGCGTTGCTGTTAAAAGTGCCTCGGTTTAAAAACAAAACATTAGGTGCTCGAACTTTTGCCTATGCTGCAGCTATTCTCTGGAACAGTCTTCCGTTGGAAATTCGTGTTATTGACAATATTGAAAGTTTTAAATCTTCATTGAAGACTCATTTATTTAAATTAGCGTATGATATTTTGTAATAGGTTTTTATTTGTAAAGTGTGTAGAATATTGTATTATAGTTATGCACTTTAATCATATAATGATGATGATGATGATGATGTTTAAAGAATATGAAATGAATTAACTGAAATGAGCAAAATTCTCAGGATAAAAGACAGAATAACAAGGACTCACCTACCGCCATCCAGACTACCAGCCGTATCCACGTTAGTCGCCGTAATTCCAACATCAAATATAAATTAACAAACAACGCGAAAATGGGTAGAACGGGAACAAACGGAGTTCTGAACACCAATTCTTCTTGATTCTGAGGTTGCTTTGCTAAGAAGATGCCCAGGCCTATGACAGCAATCGCGCATATTGATACAATTGAATAAAACAAGGCTGAATTTATATGACGTCCAAAAACCAAAATTGCAGCGATAGTAAACAAGTCCAGCATGATGAGAGTCAGGCAAAGTAATATTACATTGTTTTGCTTTTTGTCTATTTTGATCTTCTTCACAATTTTGTCGTGCTCATTTGTGGATTTTTGTTGGAAGGAGGGCTCTGTATCATCTGTAATGAAACAGAAGAAAAGAATACA